>KK499788.1:1652855-1966619 GCA_000688715.1 Glossina pallidipes | reverse complement strand
CGTCTTGGTCATACGCAGCCATTGCAATTTCTTAAGCTTTTCCTTGCACCCATCGATGAATCGGTTTTATGGTTTTATCAAATTATGTAGGATCCAACGAAAATAGACCCTTTTCCTGCTTAAATGATCATTCAAATCTTATATTTGATGGTCGAAATAATACCTAGGGCTGCTTCAGTTTCACAATATGTTACATGTCTATCTTGCTTTATAAGTATTTGAATAGCACCAACGCTTTCTGTCACAATAAGTAATTTTGGGTGATCTGCACGATTTTCTTCGGCAAACGAATGGCGGCCTCTATTAAGCTCGTTGTACAAGCTTTTCACAGTCACAAAGACTGGTGCTTCTTAGCAAAAAGGGAAAGCAAGTTGATCGATATACTTTTGTCTAGATAATCCCCTTCGAAAGTCGCAATAAGTCATCGCAAGGAAATTGTCACGAGTTAATTCCATTTTTTCGCTGAGACACAACTTTCAAGTAACACTGAACAACACAAATCACTCTAAAATGGCAATGTGTTCTGAAGGCGGCTATAATCAAAAATTCTCCGACGGAAATGGTAGATAGCACCTGGCAACAACACGTGCTGTCGTTGCTAACAATATGAACAGTGCGTAACGTGTATGCATCCACAATAAATACTTGCAACTGACTAAAATGAGATTAAGCATTAAGTACGTGACTGACACATGTGGTCGTTACAAAGATCGAAAGACTCTTCGCTGAACTTTATGCCGGTCGAAGGTAGTAAAAACTCTGAAAACTATCATTGGCGTGGTAGCGATACTGTTGAACGTAGGACTTGCTGAAAACTGATTGCCATTCACGCAACATTCGTGAAATGGTCAATTTCTCCACAGTCGAACCACCTACCGGCTACTACTAACCCGTTACAGCACCAAGTGTTTTAGTCGCTTTAAACTAACAATAGTCGAATCTTTCTTTTCTGCTTCCCTAAAGTCTGCTTCATTATTACCAGCTCTTCCGTAAGTAAAGAAGGCATCGACTAACTGTTCGGTCGGTCATATACAAAAGTTTTTGCTTTCTTTGGTCACTTAAGAAAACGATATTATTTACTATCAAATACAATTAACCTCAGACCTAATACGTGCAGAATTAAATCTTGTGATTATCATGTCCTTACCTCTTTTCCACTTCCTTAAAAAGACCACTATTTATTAATCAAGTTTCTATATGAAATCCAGGCGCCTAAGGGATTTTCCGCGTTTTGCCCTTCTTTTAGAAACAGGTCCTCATAGAGGTAGTCTTGAAGAACAAACTACTCGATCGACTGTAGAGAAAGAAATACAAATCTTATATATACGATATCGTACGGAGTTCTTTTAGGTTAAAATTCTTGAGGGCTCCGTTGAACTGCATTCAATAAGCTGTTCTCGGCGTTTTCAGTAACGACTGCAAACGTTTGGGTGGACTTGTGATTACGACGTTACTTTTCCTTTGCATATTTTTTTTGTGCGCACACTTCGCGTGTCTTACATACCAATTGTTAAGAATCGTGTTTATCAAAAAGGCGATGAAAATAAGCAGTAAAGATTTCTTACGCCGATCGTTGGCAAGTTAAAAATACATTTTAAATGACTATATAGTTATGCTACGAAGCATGCAATGATCTTTAAAATCATAAAACGTTTTACAAATGCTTTACTTAATGTTTTACTCATTTAGAGTTCGGTTTATTTCTTGTTTTATTTCCTTCGTATATCTCCACTGCTGGTGCAGAAACGTTCTCCACTTATTGAAGATTTAAACCTGACCTCAATAACTCTACCATTTATTAACTACAACCATCAATCAATCAAAATGTCAAATACTTCACAACAAATGAATTTTTCTTTCGTTTTTTTGCATGTGTTTTTGTTATTCTCAAAAACATCAACAGCAACATGGTAGTAGAGCCTGAAGCGAGTCATATACCAATAGTGTAAATGGTCCAGTAGGACAAGAGAGTTTTTGCAAAATAAAAAACATTGTTGACTGATTTTCACAAGTGTGAAACAATGTGTTAAATAATTTTTGCTAACAGTCATTTAACCTGTGTGACTTTTCAGGTGAACCTCAACAAATACTCACCATCAACACACTATGTGGGAACCCGACCACCCTGCAGTGGGGGTAGATAGAACATAACCAGAACATTACCCTGACAGTTCAACATAACGAAATGCAAGTCATTGGTTTGAAGAGTTATGCAACATTTCACAATTACCACCGGCTTACCACCACAAATCGAAAGACAAGTGCTTGTTGTTCGTTCGTTCATTCATTCGTTCGTGCGTTCGTTCGTTCATTCGTTCATTCATTCATTCATTCATTTTAGTATATACGCCAGTGATGTGAAACAATAGATACAAACTCGACGTCTAGTTCCACACAACATGCTATTAAGTGAATTTTGAAAGGCTACAACAAGTCCGGTAATAGTTGTATGTAGCTGGGTACGCTTTCCTCGGAACTCTACCACATATAAATCATTACAAAGTGTACTTTAAATTTTTGCTTGTACTTTTATACGTTCACCTATAGAGTGTTTAGTTAGGGAAATTGTCACAAGCTTGTAATCGAAAGATGCGAAAGAAAAACAATTAAAATAAACTTTTTAAATAAATGTGTGTTCGTGGCATGTTTATTAGACTAAATCCTTTTTAAAGAAAATTTTCCAAAAATTTCATAGAAAATGTTGTCGAAAATTTTGTTTTTGTTTTTGTTTTTTTTTAATTTCTTGCCAATTGCTTTGCTTGTCAAGAACAATTAACAATTACTGCACAAATTCGATTAAAGAGAGAGAGAAAGAGAGCAGAGCTTCATTCGTATCATATTGCTTTTTGCGAGATTAACACAAAAGGACTTTACAAGATTATGAAATGATTAAAAAGTCAAGTGCCCATAACAATGCCACAACAGTTTTGAGTGTCAGAGTGTAAGCTTTTTTTGTTTTTCTTTTTTTTTTGTAGAAAAGGAATGCAAGAAATGTAAAAGTCACAGAAGTTGGCAATTATGGGGATTTTGATTTACTTATTAATCTTATGCTTTTGTTCATCAAACGGGTTAGTTCTGATTGTTAGCATCTAGCATGTACCACACACACACACACACATACACACACACAAGTACACATTGTGATGATTGCTGTGATTAGTCTCCTGCTAGCTATCGATTGCGGACAAATGCATGCAATGCAACCTTCATTGTATCCATTACGTAGAGTTTTGTTTTCTGTTCAATTTTGCTTTTGAAATGGTTGGTTATGTGCACTCACTCAATAATTGAAAATTTGAATTTTCATCGACTTTTTTATATATATCTCTAACAATTTCTAGTGCATATCCTTTATGTTCCCATCGATTGACTCAAGCTTACTTGTACTAGTTTGGTCTCTATGCGGTATATGTATTGATTTGGGAATCTTTTCACTTTATGTAAGTAAAATACTTTAGGAGTTTATCAAATTTTTTTTTTTTTTTTAATTGCAATATTCATGGGAGTTGTTAAGCAAGTATTAAAACAAAAATTATTTTTCTAAAATATTAACGACGCACGTCAATCTGACGAACTTTTACATAAGGGATCAGAAGTCATATACTGGTTTTTAACGATTTAATGTAGTAAATACATATGTGATTTCTTTATTTCTGGGACAAGTTCACTTTGGTATTTTTAGATGTGGTATACATAACTGTTTTGATTCACACCCTTCAAGTTGACAGATCATTTTTGTGACTTAGTTGCAGTGAGCCCATATTTATCGTTTAATAGTTTTGTTGTATAATTGTAAAACTGGAACGGCGTAGCACCAACACAAGCGTCACTTGTATAATTGCATTATAATGCATTGCATTATCAATTAAATATTTTGAAAAGCGAACATTTTTCTCACAATTCTTCTGTTAAAATTGTAAAGTCTCCCCTCCAAAGAGATAAAATATGCTTGCACAATTCTGAGCTGATAAAAGTTAGACGGAATATCGACTAAACCTACAAGTCTTAATCCTATGATTGCTGTTAAGAGACAGAAAGATTGTGGAGCCTTTTGTGGGCGCCAAGTCTAATAATAACGCTGTGGCAGTTCTAAATGATGAACAAGCACTTCACTTATGCGCATGATGTCTGCAGCTCTCAACAAGGGCAGCATGATTACTTACGATACCTGTGTAAGGGAAATTAGTTTCTAAGGTTCCATTAACTGAATGCATAATTGAAGCACGAATTACTTTGATTTAAAGGTTTCTAGGTTTGAGAATGAAAGATAAACGAGTAGCTTTGATGTTAATTCTAACGATTCTTACGGACACTGGAAATTGGATAGTTTACAAAGGCTACGTCAACACCACGTTATTACTAAAAGTAACATGCATGCCCCTTATGCTTGGAAATATCAGCCCACAGTTACAAAGAAGATGACAGGCTTACATCTCTTCAATTTAAGAGTAGAATATTCGAACTCGAGAATTCGAAACGCGTGTGCACACAGCCTAACTAAACCAAGCAAAGATTTTCCCGAACAACTGTGCTTATCTCATTTGCGTTTTTTTAACTCGAGCTTGTAGATAACGCATACGCCCTTGTCTTTCAGCTCGTATATAAGATTGTCACAGTATTCGCTGCAGTACTCACGCGGGAGAATTATAAAAGATCATCGGTGATTACTTCAAAAGAGCCTATAAATGGTTCATAAGAACTTTACAAATAAAAGTCGCTTTAATAGTTTGTCAGGTGTGCAAGTATACACCTTTTCGAAAAAAACAAAACTTTTTAAGTTGAGAAGAATTATGAAAAGTAATTGATTCAAAGCATGCTTTATTGCCACACACAGGCCAGTAAAAACTTTTGTGTTTTGCCATGGATCATTCATGGAGGCATGGAACCAAAGCGCTTTTCGGCAAGCACTCAACCCACCTGTTCGGTAATCGGAAAGAGGCGAAGCTGATGAGAAAACCATATCGGCTAGCACGTCCAAGCCGAATGTTTCGAATGGGTCGCGAACAGGAGCATGCTCCGTTGGATGACCTGATGTTAGTTTTATTTTTTTGGTCGTTTTTCGAATAGCACTGAATAACGGTCAATTGTTGTCGCTAGCGTTTGGCATTAATCGATATATTCGTTGCGCCTACACTTAAACATGGTCTTTTGCGCTTGGAATCATCAAAATAAATCCACTTTTCATTCCTGATGCAAGACGGCTTCTTTTTTCATCGTTCGAATAAAAACAAAAAAGAATTGTTATCCGCGAAAGCTCTTCATTTGGCATAAACTTTGACATATTGAGGACAGAAAAGCGATAGTGTGCAAACACTTTTTGAATTTACCACTTACACGCGTTTGACAACAAAACACGAAATATGTCAAATCTTTATACTCACATTGCATTGATGCGCCGAATGTACTCAAATTATGGATTGCGTACTTGATATATACAAAAAGCAGTTAAGTATTTTTTTTTGAAGTAATTGTTGATCTTTTACGGCGGTTCCACTCCATTTGTAAAAGAAAAAAGTGGTGATGAACGACCCTGTAAAGTATGCATGCTCCCTGCTTTCTACCTGGCTGTCCTTTCGCCTAGTAGTATCTTTGTGGCTGTAGAACTTGCGGTTGGCAAGAGAGACGTAAGAATGAAAAAAAAAAAAAACAAAATAATTAAATAAATAAACCGTTCGCCTGCTCACGTGCATTGTTTGTGCATTTAATCTGGAGACGACAAGTGACTTCAGAAGGAAGCATATGTCGTTATTGCAGGCAAATATGTTTTAAGCATTCATGTTGAGGAAAATAGAGAAATAAGTTAATGAAGTAAATCTGTGCAAAATTATTTTTTTAAACTTTAATATTTCATAGGTTAACTACTATTCTACACGATACTGGATTTCACAAGTTGATAGTTGATAGTGCAGAGATTTAAAAATCAGAAAAAAAAAAGCAATGGAAAGAAGTTATGATGAACGATCCATTTTATCATACAAGTCTTCCTTACGCCAACTTCTGTATCGGTGATCTCTTCGCCACTTACTTTTTTCTTTTTTAGGTTGCTTCGAAAACTTTCTGCTTTTCCTTTCACATTGATAAACGAAGTAAATTTTTTAGCGAACCATTGTGCACCATGTGATTAAATTTGTTTCCCTCAAATTTTTCATGTCTGAAGCATAGCATTAATAAATTTTTGCCTATCTTAAGGGGTTTTTTCTAAACATTTTTATTGCTGAACGTAATCCTAAATTGCTAATGCTAAACGAAATAAATATTCGCATTAACAATGCTTTCAAAAAAAAAAGAAAACAGGGTAAAGATTTGTGAATTTTCATAAACACAAAAATGCAAAAATTTATTTCATTTTTCTGAACAAAAAACACCCAACATTAGCATAATAAGCAAATCACAAAACAGAAATCCTCTTGCAATCAAATAGAACGGCTCAAATTTGGTATTTCGTTTGTGCATATGTACAGCAAAAAAAGAAAAAAAGGGTTTAAGAAGTTAGCATTCATTTTACCTTTTTTTCCTGCTTGTATCCCTCATGTTCTTCTTTTTGTATGTTATTTACGTAAGATGTTGAATGCCTAAAGAAAAAAAGAAAAAGGTTGCAATACTCTAAGATTTATTTGACAGCTAATAAATTTAACACATACTCTTCAATATTATATTCCGGGGCACACACACGCAGTCACACACACACTCAATTTACTCGTATAACAGAAATGTTCACCGAGATCCTATTAGTTTTCGTATACAACATTAACACGTTTCACGTTCACGTTTAAATACTTATCGATGTTTCTCGTAATGCTTAGACTTGGGCTTGGGCTCATATGTAAACAGATGGTAAAGCGTGAGTGTTCTTGGGTAACATGTACATCGAATATTTTTTGATATTATTTTTAGGTTTTCCTAGTCGCAAGCACTGCGAGGCGTTGCTCGTTAAATAAAAGCCATGGAAAAGAATAAGACGGAGGATATATGCGATTCAAATGTTTTCAAATTGGTACGTGAGCTTTTTGTGTCTACCATCGGAGAAAATAAATAAACTAATTTTGACTCTCCTTTTGTATCGTAAATAGATATTAAAGGTTTCTTAAGTTATGTAAATAGATGAGAGATATTTCTTTTTATATACAAGTAAAAAACAAATGTCCGCTAAGTTGACAATTGGAAACTATGTAAATATATCTAACTGGACCTCAGGAGGTCCCTTTAGTTTTCTCTTCTTTCATGGCAACTTAAATATCTCTTCAACGAGGTGGAGAGAACTCATCTTTGTTGGGCAACAATCCTGCAAATCTCCTTTAAATACCTGAAGAAGATCATTAATAAAATTTGAAAATTTGTAAAAACTTGGAGACATCAGCTCTCAGAGTCTAAGCATACTGAATGAATTCTAATCTATGTTGATTTTAGTATTAGGCTTAATTCAAGTTCAAGTATTTCAACCTACATCGAGGTAAAGTTTAATCCTTCACTTGTTTTTCACACTTGCACGGTGGATGCCTTCTAGTTGGGGAAAATAATGCTCAACAGGATAGGTATTCAGAATTCGTATTGAACCGAAAAAGTTAGATCTGAACCTTTTTTTTTTTAGTTTGCCTTTTTATTGCTGTTGTATATCTGCTTGTTTGCTAGGCAACAGGGCTTATAGTTAAGCTCGGTAGCATGAATGCTTTTGTTACCAATGCTTTGGCTTCGTTGTAAATGACATTTGATTTCTTTCATTTTTTGTTTGTTGTCTTTCCATATCACGCTTTTTCATCTCTATATACTTCAAATAGTGGGGAGCTTACCAACATTGTCTGTTCACTTGTAACATGTTTATGATAAGAAAAATTAGGCCTTAAAGCGGATATCTGCGGAGCTGTTCAGAGACCAGCATGCAAACTTTTATTCAATGTAAGCGAGATCATCTTAAAGTGTGTTAAGAATCATGTGCGCAACACCGCTTACAAGCCGGCCCACATCTGTATTGATTACTGGACTTTCCTGAGCTATAGTGTGCTCAGGAATAAAAGTCTTGCACAGTACACAGCGTTTTCACTGAGAAAGTATACCATTTCGGATAAGTAAATTTTAACACCTTCCTGACATTTACAAGGTCGCGTTAACATTTCGTCCGAAGAATGAATTTGAAATGCACGTAAATATCAACTTTTTTGAAATAAAGACAAGTTTTTCTCGCATGCTTAAAGTTTAGTTGCATGCAAACTCTTTTACCCTTCCTTATGAGTCTTTATACATATTGCAAAAGAGGTTTCATTTGTTTATTTATATGGCTTTAAGGCCAATGCCAAATTGGGATAGACGGGTCTTGTAAATTTTTGAAGGATACGGTTTGAATAGTTCGAGTTTAGTTTTTGGTACGTTAAGGTTTGGTTAAAGCTTGGCTTACCTTCTGCAAAGTGAGTTTCGTCCTTTGCTTCTATTTTATGATAAACACAAGGTGCCCCGAAAATTGATTGATAAAAACCACTTATTTATAGTTAAGACTTATAAATTTCTTATAAATGCATAAGCTGCATTATACCGGATTATATACGAAGGGTAAAAGGCCTGTAAGGCTTTGTCAGCACACACCTCTTCTGAGCTTGTTTGGAAAGTTAGCATTCATTTGCTGTTGTTCTATAACCTGTTTAACGAACTCTAATGGATTTGCGTGACTTGCGCACATGAAGCAGTTGAACATTGTAAGCATTAAGATCCAACATTTTTTTTTTATATTACGCTGAGGAGATTTTCTGGAAGTATCCAATTTCTCAAAGCAACTTTGATGCTTTGTACTGAAGAGCGGCCAAAGTCTCCCTAGGTTTTTTAATTTTCTTTTTAATCTTAACTGCTGATGAACTTAAGTCACTTTTCCGTAATATCTTTCTTAATTGTGGGACGCCTTGGTTTTGGGATCTAATTCTTTTTGCCTAAATTTTCAAAACAATTGATGATTCATAGCTACAAACTGTTTTTATCGAAATTTTTTGATAACAATTTATCCCTTACTCCATTTGACCATGTCGAGAAACTTTCACATAAATGGTGGTGAAAAAAGGTAGGGAATGTCCTGAAGGACATTCTGTTCTGCTCTTAGCAAATTTTGATGCAAATATTAGGATAGTTCTTAATAAGTTAATTCTAACTGAACGTTAACAGATTAACTAGGGATTATATTATTTCTTGTTCAGTTATATAAATTGTGCTAATTGTTAGTTTAAATCACTGCAATTGATTTCTTACTTGTCGCAAATGACTTTCCCATTCCATCTTAATATCGATAGGGTTTTTTTTATTAACGGTTTTTTTATTTTATTTCTTCTATCATTTAATCGCTGACTGGAGGCAATATTGCAGACAAATTTAAATATATGTTAGAGTACAACTGAATAGCACGAAATTTCATATTAACTGAAAGTTAAATTTATTTAACTTCATCAAGTGTTTCAATCGATGATCAAAAGAATTTGCGCGATCTCTTTACTAACGCATTGCTTTATAGATCGCCAATGAAGCCTATTCTTCATTATGGTTCTATTATTCGATCTTCACTGCAAGCGAATTGAATCTATGCGAAAGCAGCTTCTACTGCGTTAGTAGCGTAGTCTCCTCTATCATCCGAACGTGCACCTCCCAAAACAAAGAAATCTACATCGCTAATAAATAGGGTACTTAAAGTTGATTTCTCAATGTATCATCTGCTCTGCCTTATTGCGTTTGAGGCCTTGCTAATTCCAGACAGTGGGGGAATAATTCTAAACGCGCCTTACGTTCATAAATTTCTAAACGGTGTACAAAAGCCCGAGTATTTACTATCAAGAATGAACATAAATGTTCCACGACATTTTCAACAACACATTTTCGAATAGTCAACAAAAATTGCTATATAGAAGAAATTAGGATTACTGCAATCCTATTCAGAGATTGTGGAACCACGATAGTGAAAACTGCAACTTGATTGCCTTTGGCATGAGTGATTCTATTGTGGAGTGAAATTTAAAACAATCAAACATTTCAGTAGTCTGTAGAGCTATGCTCTACTTGTCTTGGTTGTCCAGGGGACCATGAGAGCCCACTTTGGTTCGCGCTTTGTACATCAAATAGAGAAAGGCCGCTCTCTGTTGGGTGGGAGCGAAATGTGTGGCCGTAAGATTGCAAAAAAAGAAACAAAAATTTCAACTTAATTTTTATTGGAAACGATTCTACAAGTAGAGGATATTGGCTGTTTGCCTTTGAGTTAAATTAGTTTTTCTCAATTGTTTCTACATTTTTTTATTCTTTTATCATATGATTTTTCTGTTGTCACTTGTGTTGTGTTCTTGGGATATGTTTGATATAAGAAGGGAATAAAAAAAAAAAAAGGAAGAAATCAAAGGACTTATATGTCCGTATACCATCACATACGTACACATGTACGTAAAGTTACACGTTCCTGTTAGTTAGAAACACATGCCGGCGCGTGATAATGTCAAAAGCAATGGAAAACATAAAAACCTGTGTACATGTAGATGTTTTGCGCATTTTATTACATTTGTTGTCGTAGCTTTTCGATTTCTATCCTTTGAAAATGCTAAGAAGATTTAAAATGTTTGAAAACCAAAAATCGTAAAAACGAGGATTTTTATTAGAAATAACTAAATGTTGTTTTATATGTAAGTAACCGCAACGTGTTTGCAAAAATAAATGCTTAGCGATGAAACCTTTTTTATTTTTTATTATTTACTTTTTTTTTTATTGCATTTCTCCAATGTTTTCCACTGATACTACTTTGTGGATCTATGATGTTTGCAATGGTTTTGAATTATTAGAATTGAATTTCTAGATCATTTTTCACTTCTATTAAGTTCTACAACATATGTTATGAATATTGTATTCCCGCATTATCTCTAAAGTATGCTAAAGTTTTGAGTTTAACCGGCATAGACATTTCTCTGCTTTTCGGTAGAGATCTTTGATTTAATCCACAATGACGTAAAGTCATTGTAGAATCGATTAAAGCATCAAGTGTGTAAACTGTGACTTAAAGATATAGATTACAACGATTAAACGGCGGATAAGTAGGCAAAGACTCAAGCGTAGTCGATGCTGAAACTCTTCATTATTTATTTTTTTCCTTTACTGCGTTGAATATAAGCCGAAGCTGAGTGTATTCACGAAATCATCATCATATGCACTAAGCACAACAAGTGTTTTTGTTGTTTATGAAAAAGGTATTCGCTAAAACTGTTCTTTTTTTTTTTAATAATTTCTTTATGTATTTATAGAAGAACTCCGCTAGTGGTCTTCCACGAGTTAAGGAGTACAATGAACATTATTTTGGAAATCATAAGCGACTTAAAACTCAGCATAAAATCATAAGATTTAATTTACCTCAGAGTCTGTAAAATCATACGTTATGTAAAGGTGTTTTGATATAAAAATTCATAAACGTAATTCGTCTAAAGTAAGCATTGAGAAAACGAACGAGCAAAAGCTACCCAAGTTTAAATCATAATAGTTGGTTGTACGCAACTCTTCGATCGTATAACTGGTCATAAAAAGTTTAAATGTTTTGTTTTGTTTTGTTTTCTTTATACTTTTTTATTTGAACGTTACAATTTAATCTCATGTAGCACCTTAGGCACTAAATTTAAAATATATTTAAATAAATAAAAACGAATATATTTTAAATAATTTGGCACAAATAAATCAATTGATTCCTTCTTTTCCTCATGCGAAACTTTTCAACCTAGAATTCCGTTCATTACTTCTCTTTCGCCAGTTCGTCGATAGCCTTCAGCGGTACACCTTTCTCATCAATCTCCAATGAAGGTACTAAAGGTGGCTTAAAACCATATTCCATATGAAGGTTTTGTGCGAAAATAGGACTCCTTTTTAGCAGTTGGCCATTGCGCCAACGTAAATATTCCTCAAAGTTTTGCTTAGCTCCACTGGGTAGATGCTCGATTTGTTTTGTAATGGCTTGTGACGAGGAAACGTCCAAGTCCCAGGGCAAAGTATTATAGTTGTAAGCGTAACGGGCACCCTTATCCCAATCGGGATCGAAACCAGGTTTAGGTAACTGCCGCGGCGGTGGTTTTAAATCAAGCTTTATTCCCAAGTTATTCGCAAGCGTCGATTTTGGTCCCAAGAATCTATAAATTGTTTTTGCCCTTCCAAACGGGGGCGACGATTTAAAAGAGCTTTGCATATCTGGTACCAACTTTCTTAACATATTATTGTAATACGTATTCATTAAGTTGAGTGGTATACGGGCTAACGTAGGCGATGTAATTACTGACCCATATGGTAGAGAGACTGCGTTCGGATGCGCGAAAGTCATAAGACCGGTATGATAGTGGAGTTGTGGATTGACTGTCGAAGGTAATTGCAGAGCAACTGGCATCTTAATAGGAACTGCCACAGGATGATTGCCATATTTTTCTATCAATTTCTCTACGGGTGTTTCTACCATTCCCTCCGTTTCTAGCTGTTCAGCTTTTGCTGCAGATGTTTCAGCTGGGTAGGAATTTGCTACAATACTTTCGATCGGATATGGCCGTTCATTTGAGTGTTCCGCATTTAGGGGGGCGCCTAAAGGGTTGGGTAGGGAATATGGTGCGGACATATGTTGAGGGAAGTTTGCAGGAGCCTGCGGTGAAGCCAACGTATAGGGTACTCTTAGAGGTAAGGGTTGGTTAAATATTTCTTCATTGTTATTATATTCTAAATTTTGTAAAGAATTGTCAGGAAATGTTTGAGTGTGGGGTGTGTTAGGCAATACCTGAGACGATGGATCTGGGCTAATGGTGCGGTCAAATTTATTTGAATTTTGGTTTTCATTTTGATAAACAGGCACTTCTTCATGGTGACCTATATTATCGGCATAAGAGATGCCTGATTGTCCCAATTCTTCTTGACTTGCTTGATATAAGTCGTCATTATGATGTTCGGAAGCTATTTCTTGTATATTCTGGGAAATGTAAGAATTTTCCGTACCTTGAGAAGATGGTGAATCAAATCCTTTGTAAGTTTCTTCATATTGTCTCCCTTGTAGATCAGGCGAGGTCCTTTGTATGTACGGAGCTGACCCGCGCGTGCTTTGAGAATATTGCTGTATATTTTGCTGTTCAGAAAATTGCGGATTCCTCTCATATTCGTCTACTAATACATCTGCAAATAAAGCCTCGCTTTCTTTTCCTTTAGAAACTTCTCCTATGGTGTGTGCTTCGTGTATGACTTGCGCTTGTTGTATGGGTTCCACTTCAGTTATTTCTTGATTAGGTAAAGATACACGCTGTTCTTCTTTCGAAGAGGCAACTGCTTCGAAAACTTTTTTCGATTCCTCTGCTTCGCTATCTGCGACTCGTATAGGGTTTTTTGTTAACGAACCATAATCCTTTGTTTCCTCCTTTTTACTTGAAGTTGGAGGAGGTTTTTCTGTGCTCTTTTGCTGAGGATAAATTGTTTCATGAGATTCCACTATGCGACCGTCTTTTTCCGTTATCAGTTTATTATGTATGTTTATCGATTTTTGTACTTCTACGAAAGTATATGTATTGGGCTTACTATTGTTCTTATTCGAAGAATCCGTTTCACTGTCATCGTTAACTACTTTATCGGATTGTTCTTCATTATTGTCATTGCTTTGCGATTTTAAATCTGTTGGCGATGAAGTGGCAAAACTTTCTCGAGCTGCAGACAGAGGTGAATTAATAGTTACAAATATTAAACTTATAGGAGTAACGGATTGCTGATCTTTCTCTCCACCATTGACCGTATTATAGAGTTCGCGATTGTTCATATAATCGGAGGGATGTAAATAACCGACATTGGTTGATACAGTCGGATTTGGATGAGAAAATTGCGGCTGTGGCGGTATGACTTGTATAAACGCATATGGATCAGTTGGGGAGCCGTATGGGAAACTGTTCTTGTTAGGGAGCCCGTTGTTAAACTGGAAAAGCGACTGAGGATTATTACGAGTTTCTTCTGACGGCTGCTGTTGATAGGACGAAGATGTGGGAATAATCTGTATGTAAGCATTAAGATCGTTCTGAGTTTCATAATTATCAACGGGATTTTGTACCGCGGGGTCTTGTACCGCATTTTGAATTTGGGCCGGTTGCTCTGCAGCAGCCGCCTCATTTGCCTGTTCATATTGCGGGCTTTCAGCTTCTTTAACCTCATTGGCAGCAGAAGAAGGATTCTCTGTGTTCGGTTGACTTTCTTCCTCGGTATATGTTTTTTCATAGGTTAATGGACCCAAAAGAGCTTCATTCCCATTTTGGCGATTAGGCGATTCTTCGCCCGTATTGTGACTATAATAGAATCGTTGTTTGCCTCGGGGTTTGTTCGCACTTATTTCAGAAGACTCAGAGTTTAGCTCTGAATCATATTCTTGACTAGTGAGTTTACTTTCTTTAAATTGGCGACCTCGTTCTCCTCGTTCTGTATCTAATAGTTTCGTTGTTGTGTCGACTTCCACGTCTGCTGTAGGGCGTTTTAGATACTCATAGTGAAAACGTCCTTTGGTGATTGCGGTTGGTTTACTGCGATGATAGATTGGTTTAAAGTTTCTCGAAGATTTTCGCGGTGGAGCAACGTGGGTAACTTCTGGCGCTTTGCTTCTATTAGCTTCAGTAAAAAGTTGACTATACGTTATTGTACGATTTTCAGCACTAACTGGCTGTTCATCTTCGTCCTTAAGTTCATCGGCAGGAGTAAAAAAAGGTTTCGGTTTCCGATCTAAACTCTTTGATTGTCCCCTATTGTGCTTATCATCATGAATAACGTGTATATTGATATCGTGATGGGCTGATGACTGATAGTGCAAACTTTCTGGTGGTTGAACCTGATGCATAACTCTTTGCGATTCAGCTAATTGATTGTCATCTTCCACTACATCATCAAAATCATCTGGAGAATGCGAATTCAAAATGACTATAGGTGAAGCGTTTGCGGAAATGTTCATATCCTTGGAAGAGTGATTGTTTGAATTTGGGCTCAATAGTAAACTGGGTAGGACGGGTGAGTCAACAGCGGCGCGATTTATTCTAAGCAATTCATCTTTGCTTATGTAATTGCTGCCATCCTTGAATTCTTCACTGCTGTGGGAGCCTTGATTTGGTGTGATTTTCTCTATAACAATTTCAATGTGCCCGGGTTTAATTTCACGGCGTATTTCGCGTGTTATACTAGTGGAAATCGTAATGTTCTTCGGCTTCGGTTCAATTAATGGGACTGGACTTTCTTTGATGAGTGCTTTGATAAGTGGTTTCGTTTTGTGTGTAGATCCGATAGTTGTAGCAATTGTCTTGCGTGTTGTGCTCGGTATATAGTCGACAGTGTCGTCCTCCGGCGGTTCGGGATTATAACTAAAACGGAATATGTCGGAAAAGCCTTTGGGAAAGAGATTTGTGAGAACTTCTTTGATGGTAGTTTGCCGGGAATTATCGGTGCTGGCGACATTTTTTTCTTCGTCGTCATCGTAATTTAAATCAAAATTTATATAACTATGAGTACTTGCTCCAGGCTTGATGTCCAAGCTAAATAATGAATATGAAATAGATCAGTTTTAGGGTTAATGGCTTTTTTAATAAACTCACTGAGCACTGCTAGTAGGTGCTGGAAGGGAAGACATGTTCTATGAGGTAGAAAATGAAATTAAAATGTGTTCTTTCATTTTTGTTGTTTTTTGTTGTTGTTTTAAACTTACCCCTGAGTTTATGTCTTGGATGAAATCCCTGTCTTTACTTATCAAGTAAGAAGAGTTGTCAAGCCTCTCCGTTGTAGTTAACACTGATGAGTTCGCTGCAAGAGCGACATTGTTGTCAGCTTTAAAAGCTATCGCTTCAGGAGTCACCACAGTTATGCGTTCTGCTTGTATCCGTGTTGCTAATCCGATCATTAACAATAACAATAAAATATTAATAGCAAACGGTGTTATTACAAATTTAATGAACATTTCCACTCTGAAAATTAAGGAAAAGATAAAACAGAAAGAGCTTTAAAAGATTAAGTACAACTTGGTGGATTTCATTGATATGATGTTGTTGCCATATATGTTGCCCAACCTTCCTGATATCTTGTTTGTCTTGCGTGGCTAGTTTCGTTCATTTGTATACATATATATATTTGTACATATATATTTGTACATATATATTTGTATACATATATATATATACATATATATATATATATATATATGAAATATAATATATGAAAACAAGCGCACGTAGTATTGTGCGTTTATGCGCTTGCGCCCATTTTCTGCGATTATTCCTTTTTATGCGTTTCTTATTTCGCTGATACGTTAATCATAACAGCTTCCTGCGATGTCAGTGACCGTCAAGTGCTCTTATACGTGTGTATTGCTTTTTGTGTTGTCTTTGTTGTCGAAACATTTTTTGTGCGCTGTTGCTGTTATTTAATATCGATACGTTTAATATAATTTTTGGTGGTGCAGTTTGCTACGTTTAAGGCAGGTTTTCTCAAATGTTTTTGGTTTTTTTTAATTTTTATTCCTTTTATATGGAAATTGATTATAAAAACAAGCAAACCAATTTTGATTATAGATTATTTATATGTTAGAAAACCGAGTCATTGACATTGGTGGTAAATTTAAACAAAAAAAAAACAAAAATTTAATTATAGTCGTAAAGAAAATTGTGTACAAGTTAATAAAGTGCTTAAAAAGTTTCGAACTTTTAAAAAGTAATAGTCGATCATAGGTATGGCAAGTAGTTTATGCAGTTAGTAAGAATTAAAGTGAGACATTGTTCTGGTTATAGCGCTTCACTACATTTAAGGATAGATTAGCTACCGATTATTGATGTCAAAATTATTCATCTTTCTTTTAGTAAATTCTAAAAACGGCAACGCTTATACATTAAGTATTGAAATTTTCGAGGCGTTTTCTCACACTCATGTCAGAGATATCCGATCATTTCCAAATATCTTTAGGTATAGAAATTTGGAAAAAAATTGCCGCGTAACTGTTTAGAGTCTGAAAAAATCGACGAATTTTTCACAAAGAACTTTATCGATTAGTTGTCCACCGTGCGTCCTAGGAAAAATTTGAATTTCTGACAATAAATTTGTAGTTAAAATTTGCTTATGGAGATATCAGCAGCCAATTAATGCCTTAAGATTTAGAATACTCTAACCCAGCGTAGGTTGACACAAAGGGTGTTTATAACTTTCAAACGTTGAAGTATTCACTGCTAGGTTCTGATAATTTTAAATCAAATATCATTAGAAATCGTTTTCATTCAAACAATACAGTTTTAGACTATAGCTGCCTATTGCCGACTACGTAATTTTATGGCAGAAATTGATGAAAAGAAGGTGATGTAAAAGCAACGCTAATGCCATGCCATTTGTGAAGTGTATTTTGCATAGCAAGACATAAACTTTAAATATTTTGTTTCTCTCCATTGTCTCTGGCCAGAAGGAGAAAGAAACAGGAAGAAAATGAGAAGCAGAGCGAGATGTGGAGTGAGAGAGAGATAGAGAGAGATAGAGATAGATAGATAGATAGATAGATAGATAGATAGATAGAGAGAGAGAGAGAGAGAGAGAGAGAGAGAGAGAGAGAGAGAGAGAGAGAGAGAGAGAGAGAGAAAGAGGGAGCCACAGAGAGCAAATGTTTGGAAATTGTTTTCTTATCGGTACTAACCTGCGCGCAATATTCAACTATTAGGTGCTTGCGGGTATTTTGATAACAATTTCTATCGGTTTTAGCATCTCATAATACATTACACCTTTCTGATCTCTTCTGGACTAACCGACGAATTTCATGCACTAAAAGATTCCAAATTATGAGGCTAGCTACGTAATAAGAGTGATGAATGCGGCGTTCAGAAGGACTTAAGATGAACCCATCGTCTATTATCATTAATGGAAACGATTTAAGCATATTTCCCCGCCTGTCCCTGTAATATCGGTTCTTTTTTATTCCAACCTACACTCCTACGATCACTGCCCCTGTGAAGACCCTTTTGAAGGACCCTTTGAAGGAGTTCTTATGGTGACATTGTGCGATTGTCTATATACGATAACCATAATCGGTGAAAGAGCTACATTGATGTAATAAATGAAATCGGTATGAAATGATATTTTGTTTTGAATCTTCTCCCATATAAACGCTCTGACAAAAATAGGGCCTACATAGAGCAACGGGGTATAGCTTTGTATTATTTCATGACATAAATTGGTTTCAAAAAGTGGTCTGACATATAAACTTTCTGTTCTCATTTTGGACCATTTTTCAAGTAAGTAAATTGTTTTATAAGAAGACGTTTCTTCAATTTTTCGATGTATTTAATGTCACTTTAAAGTGTTTATTAAGTTAACTGCAACGATGAAGTGAAATATTTATTATCAGGTATTGGGAGGGGGCGGACCTTTTTATTTACAAAACTACTAATTAATATTAAGTTATACCACAAACCGTAAGGTTGCGAATCTTGGTTTCATAGGACATGAAATATTTTGAACCTATGACTACTCTGGTCTCAGAAATCCCTGAATTAGCTAAATAGCTTGGGATGACAATGTGCGTTTCACTAAAGAACAAAAAATTGGAAATAAGTTGGAATTAAAATATTGCCGTTAGTTGTGAAACTGTGAGGCGACGGATCGGGTTCATTTTTACACCTAATATGGAGGTAGTGTTGACAAATATTTGAAAAGCTGTTTTTCAGAAGTTTATCTAGAGAGTCAAAAGTTATGGATGAAATTATGAAAAATTTGCCCCGTTTTCCAAAATAACTTTAGTCTCTTATGCATTGTAGGCTTGTATGTGAACGGATCCCGAGGGTTTTTTTTACCTTCTACCATTGATCGACCAAATTATGTTTGTGCTTAATTTCAGCTTTCTATCTTCATCTTTGCAACTGTGACGATTCATAAAATTTACTAAGTAGGAATACAATATCCAGAAACAACAATGGGGGCATGTCCTCGAAAAAACGCGTATTTATATATATTTATTAAAAACCAACACATAACTTTTAAAAGCATCTACTGCCTTATGGACAATTTTTAACCTTAAAATCAAAAACCCGCCAATTTGACGGTTGCCGTAAATCCAATGTTAATACTTTGCACACAAGCCAATAAAAGGAATTTTCTTGTGTCCTGGAAATCGGTTGCCATAAGTTGACTTCGCAATTTTAGATTCGAGTCATTATTTTCTTTACTCGAATACAGCGTTGATTCAATCTCTCGTTTGCGTTAACAAGCAAAGGCACAAAGGCTGGTTCCCTCTTTGAAAATTTCAATTATTTTCTAACAATAAGTAAAAAATGCTTTCATTCTGTTTAGCGTTGACCTGAGAGTTGATGAGAACCAAATTTATTATCCGATCATTTTATATCATGTAATTCATTTTGACCTTATTTTCCCTGAACTTTTGTTCTTATTTTATAATAAATTTTAGAGTTTTTTTTTTAACTTATAACGTTCCTAGACACCTCACGCGCACTGCAAAGATTTTAGGATTATTTTTAAAGCTTTTTTTCAAAGTTAGTAAATTTTTTATCACTCTGTCGCACTATTTAATTATATCGCCAAGTAATTTAGTCAAACTTTATACACACCACGGGCCATAGTAAGCACCTTGTAAGAAACGAAAAATTATCACTTTACTAAACACGAACTGATTTTGTTCTTTAAAAATTTAATATTTTTTTATTTTTTTAATATTTTCCTAATATTTTAAATTATTGCCATTTATTAATTTTAACTTTTTTTACATTTTTCGAATCATATCTTTTCTGAAAATATGATCTGTGATCATTAACGAATGAAGTTTTGCGAGCCTGAGCAGATCGACGGAGAGATGAAATAACGATATTGAGTCGCGCCTTAACCATTGATGCCAATATTTTCTGATTTTCATAGGTAGATCTTCTATTCGGGATTGTTGTGTACCTTTGTCGTGTCTAGATCTCGCTGAGCGCAAAATAATTGATGGACGTACGGACGGACATAGTTTCATAGACTTGAAATTATTGAAGGCAATATATACCAATTTTTGATCCTTATTCCTTATCTGTGATCATCGACTAAGAATGTAAATGTCAAGTTTTAAGTTCCTGTTCGAAGCTTTTCGACAACCAAAGCTTCAAACACCGACTGACGGGCAAGTGGACGTGGACAAATAAACTCTGGTTTATTGAAGATAACGGATATTATAAACTTTCGTTTAATTAGTTTCATTATAAAGATAGCTGGGTTATCGACCAAGGACCGCGTTGCTAAGTAGCAACATTGTGTTCTGACTTTTCAGTCATCACATTCCCGAAACAGAAAAACAACGGACAAAAATCGTCAATCAATCCGCAATATTGCTCGCACCGTATATATATATATTTCTTAGTTTACTGATCCTAAACCGGGTTTCATAATTGGACTGGTATTTTACACACTCTCACCACTAAGTCTTAGCTGAAAACAGACGACTTTGTAGCAAACTCCTTCGAATTCATCAGTTTGTGTGAATATTATTATTTTGAAAATCCTTTCAATGTAATTCCATTCTTTCAAAGAGGAGTAAGAGAGAACTCTTGCCCCAAATTTCATATAAGATAACCGTTAACGTTACATATCTACGTACTTATCCTCATAGAGACTTTAAAGTCCTTATTATGAACGCTTGAATATTTCTCGTCTTTTTAATGTTTTGATATTTACTTTCCGTTACGAACCTCTAAATCCCATTAAATGCTTTCGTAAAGATTTAAATTATTTGAAGAATGTTGTTTTAAATTTTAATTTTAGGTTAAGTGTTGATTGTTATTACTTTAAATTTCAAGGATTTTTTTTTTTTTGTTAAAATATGATTTTGCTCGTTTCTCGTTATCTTTACACTTTAAAATTTAATTGAAAAGGTAATTAAACCGTTACAACTCTCGCGCAATTTTAATGAGTCTTAAGCTTAACTGTTTTCTTAACCGTTACACAACTGTTGCTTGGCATTGATAGCACGCGAATGAAAGTGAAATTAAAGCGACACTACAATTTTCTTATAACCAGGTACCAGTCTGATAATTTTAACGGAGCATAAACTAACAACATCTTGGCATAACTAAGAAAAAGAAGAAGAAGAAGAAGAAGAAGGAGTAGCTCTAAAGAAAAAAAAAAAAAAAAACACATTATTGATTGTAATTGAAAACAAAACAAAAAAATTTGTTAAAACAAAAAACGGCCCAACACAACATATAAGACATCATGTTGTTTTAAGTCAGAGCACGAAAACAAAATGATGTTTGTTTGTATGGAAAGATCCTCTAAATCGTAAAAATAACAAAAAAAAAGTGAAAAAAAATTTCATCAAACATGACTTAACAGTAAAGTGGAGAAGAAATTGCAAAAAAAGCCAGCTTCCGAAAGGTTCAACTTAACTAGTTTGTTATGAATGGCTTTATATGACGTTACGTTGTGTTTTTTGTTTTATTATTATTATTGTGATTGTTGTTGTTGTTGTTGTTATTATTATTATTATTATTGTTTTTAAAATCATTGCGCAATTTTTCTGTTAAAGGCACGCAGGCTTACTTTAGGTTAAAACAAGTTTTGAAAAAGTAAAACCGTCAGTCGGGCGGTTTGTCTATCATTTCGTTTGTTACTTGGCTAAGCCGGCAGAGAGTTCATTCGTTCGTCTATTTGCTTGGGATGCCTGGGCTTGCACATGACCTTAACGTAAGTGCTGCAGTTGCGGCATTGTTTGCGCTCACGAATTACTTTATTTATGATTTTGTTTCTTTTCTTCAGCAATATCGTTTGCTTCACAGCCAACAACATTTTGCTGCCTGTTGCATATTATAAACAACATTCATGTACGTAAACAGGTACATACATACATACATACATACATATATACATACATACATACATGCATATAAAAGGTAGTTGGGAATGGGAAATTTTCAAACCTGTTTCATTTTTCTTTAATTGCTTGCGTGAGTTTTTCTTTTATCATTGCTGACAATGGCTGACACTTTAAATAAATCGTATTTGTCATTTGCACTGGAGATGAGAGAAAAAAAAAAAAAACCGATGCTTTTTTTGTTTACTAAAATCTTAATATGAGAAAAAATATCTTAATCACTCAAGTCTATCAAAGGGCAAGAGAGAAGAAAAGAAAACAATTGTTTTTTTCTTTGTTTAAATTTTTAAAATATTTTCAGTTAATTTTTTTACTTTTTTTTTTTAACAAAAATGTCATTAGTCGTAGGTTTGTAAATTTAATTTTCATTATTAATGATAATTGTAATGAATAGTATTTCAGTATTCCTAATGGATCGCGCAATATTTATCGCGACATTTAAGTAACCAAGCAACCAAGCAAACACTTCCTTATAAACCATAAACGGTTCGAACAACAATTGTTTTGAGGAAAAAAGCGATTTCATAACAAATCTGTAACAATCTGTAAAAAGTGTAAACGAAATCATTTCACTCCTTTTAGCAAAAACAATAAAAAATAAATGTAAACCCGATTTTGAAAGGAAGTAAATGCTTAAGAAAAGTATTTATTTAATAACCTGCGCACATATCGTATTTGTATCGGTTCGTTTATTTGAGATATGTGTGAATGTTGGCCATTAAAAATTATGCTTTAAACATTTTGTTCAAATCGCTTTCTTAACCGAATATTTTTCCATTTTTTTACGAAATTAGTGCTTTTTATTTTCATATAATCGCCATATTCAACTGTAATGCTATTCGTGTTGTCGCTGCTATCGCTGGTATTAAGGAATATGTTATTAAGTTTAAATCGTATTACGTTTTCTTTTTCAGTTTTTCAAATACCTGTGGATAGGTTATACCTGTCGACTACCAACATGCTAAAGGAAAAGTTCACCAAAGAATTATTCTTAACATAAAGTGCTGGGAAGATTCATTTCGCCCACAGATCAAAGTTGTGTTTTCTTTTTGTACTTCTATACGTAAGACTATACTCGGGCAGGTTTACTTAGCGGAGGATAAATAATTTTGATTTGGTTTCGCTTATGACTCAGATTAATCTATACCTAGCTAAGTTCATTACATACCTAGACGGCTTCATCTTCCTACTTTTGTCCTAAGATCATTAGAACCGGGTAAAAATGAAGAAACAGCTTCCGGGATAGAAGACTTCTTCTCGTCCCATCAAAATTTTCTACATTCATTTAAAATGTCAAAACGTTGGTGAAGAAATATGAAGCATGGAGAACCATTGTTATATAACGGCCTTTCTAAAATAGCCGGTTGCATAAACTGTGCCCATCCAAACAACCTGTAACTTGAACCTAATTTCGAAGCTGAATGACAATTGCATAGAAGGGGAGAAAGTTGCAACAGCAATACCCCCGCTTGCACGGTAATACCTTACCTGGTACATTTCCGATTTTCACCCACATTTGCTCGAATGTCGGTGAAGGATGTACCTTTCCAACATTGTAGAGAACACCTCGATATGTATGTATGCCTGCATATCTCTTCAGTAAAGATTGAGTGTACAGCGCCCAAAGCGGTTAAAATTTGAACTTGATAACGGTTTTCCGAATACACAAAAAAGTGCTTTGAGCTTATTTTCGCTTTTAGGCAGGAGTTTGGAAGTGAATTCGTGCGTCAAAATTTCACGAAGCTGGTTGGGTCCAAAAATTTCTGTTCCCATTCAATTATGGTTTGAACTGAGTAATAGTTTATAAGGATGTTGAACGATTATGAAGCCGAAGACAATCATTTCTTGAATAATCTACAAACTGTCGCTAAGATTTCGTCTACTACGTATCACGACATAACGAAGCGACGTTACGTTTTCAAAGATCATCCTCGATATGTGTAGACCTTTGCATGGGAAAAAAGTATAATTTTTGCCATATTCTTAACAAAATAAATGAAGAATTGTATTAAGCGAAGCGACATAGGATATTTAATAGTCGGCCTGACTTGACTACAATGCTTTTATTTACTTTTGATTTTAGAATTGGTTCCCTTATGTGTAATCTTTAAATTTATATGTTGCATGGAATTGCATGAAAAGCTACGACATCCAATGCTTTTCTTTGTTTCTTGTTTTGCGTTGTTTTTATATTTGGTTCCTCATTTCCTTCTTATCCTGTTGCCAATTATGCTTTTGCTGTTATCATAACAATACAGTTATATTGTTGTGTTTTGCTTGTCATAAGTCCCTAATGGTAAGTTCAAGTTCTGTTTTAAGCTCACTAGCTTTGATGTCCGCACACGCAACTTTGAATTTTCAACTTTGCCCCCTCTCTCTCTCTCATACATTACTTCTATCTAGTATCTCGTAGTTATATCCTTTTGAGAATGAATTTTTTTCTTAGCTTTCTGCTAAGATGGATATTTTTATACATCACGACGCGGCTCTGATCGTTTCATGTAACGTAATGATCATGCGAGCGATATCACTCTCTGATGCGATGAGCGATATCATGCTATGGCTGTAGGAATGGAACAATAAATTTCCACAAGCGGTTTATACAAATTAAAATCGAATTTCCGGTCTATGGAAAGAGGTCGCGACGTTGTCAAATAAAGAATTTGATAAAATCTCGACGAGCATTTTTAATGCATGCGGTAGTCTATCTTCTGATAGACTGTACGATATGAAAAATTAGATAAAATATGTCATATAAAATATATGTGTAAGCAAATAAAATTAATAAACATATAAATAAAATAAGTAAATTAGTTAAAGGTAAATATAATAAACTACAAAATAATTTTTTCATATAATAAAAAATTTTTCATATTTCTTGTTATGAAAATTTTCAGTGAAATTTATCAAAGTATTTGCTGAACATAAAATTTAGAATTCTTCAGTTCTTATATTTCCTACATACCTGCTCTTCGGTCTTTTGTTCGCACATACATACCAATATGCATGCCGTAGACCACTTAAGAACACAGAATTGTATATGTTTCTGTTTTGCACATGCATGAGAGAATGTGAGCAAGAGCACGCATACAAATAGCGTTACTGCTGTTATAAATAACAGATACAGACAAAGTCCCCAAGATTCAATTTTGAACGAGATGCTGCCATAACTTGACATTTTGTTGTTTCTGGACGCAAATATATCTTGAAGAAGGGTAGTCCGGTGTTGGCTAGCCGGGATTGTATGATTGGTCCGAAGACAAGAGTGACTATGTCGCGTAAAGTAAGGCTAAACGCTTAAGATTAAATTTAAGCTCCACGGGGATTAGGAGCCCCGAAAGACTCAGAAAGTCACGAACACCCTGCTTAGGCGGGTAGATGTCACAGCGTTGGTTTATCCTTCGGGGGGAAGCTTGCACATTGACATACCATGTGGAAACTGCGGTGGAAGCTGGGATGTCCCATTGCACTTTGAACGCAATAGGTAACCAATGTGTGAGTCTTGACTGCTGGGTACTGCCTTTCGGGGAGTATCGCGGTGCCTGTGGGTTTCATCATTCCTAAACCGAATAATTAAAGAGGTAATGATAGACCTCACAATTCTCCAGAGTGTGTTGATTAGGGCATACACAATAAATATATCTGGTTTCCCCAACGCAGTTCAGGCCGCTAATTAATAGGGATTATCCAACTCTCAGGAGGGAGCCGATTACGGAAAATTAACCCGTGTGCCACCGGGTGCCGTGAGGTGAAGTTTATACCAGGTGCTCACGTTAAGCGAAAGGAATACTTGTCTCTGGAAAAGACCTTCTAAGGACGTGGATTACCTTTACTTTGGTACCATGAGTGAGTTTGCGATGCAAACCAGCTTCAGAAACGAAGGAAACTTTTAATCTATACATGAAGTCATTGTGAATGTGTGTCTTTTCTTTTCCCCTTTTTTTTTTGTTGATCCTTATGCTGCTCCAATCAAATATATAGAATGCTTCAATGTATTTAACTTGGAATGGTGGCGGGTGGTTAATGACCTTCTTTAATATTAAACATTGCGAAGCATAAGAAATATGTTAAATTTGAACGAACTGTACCGCGTTTTTTACTTTTTCCAATTTGCAAAAATATTCTTTTAAACAGAATCGATTCCAAGTCTTTCGGGGTGCATTTGCTTTTGGTTAAATCAAAAATGAAGAAATAAAATGAAAATTTGCTACAGACATATGCGCTTATTAGCTGCAGGTACATTTACTTCCGAAAGCCACAATCGCGAAAGCTTCCTGCACAAATGAAAACATTCTGTTCGATTTCCTTATCCCTTATCCTAAATGTATTTATCTTTTCTTTTTTCCTTCATTTATGCATGTTTAACTAAGAAGAAGACTTAAAAGAAAGTTTTTATTTAATCTGCATGTATGTGTGCGTTTGTGCGTAACCATGTGATTAAATGGGGACGCATCTATCTGTTATAAATACATTCGCTTATGTCTCACAAATATCAATTTCCGTGAGATTCAATTCAATTCAATTTTTTCCCTTTTCTTTTTTCCAAAGTTTGTTTTTATACATTTTTTTCTTTTTTCTTTTTTTCTGCTCTGACAAGACATAAAAGACACTCTTTGCCTAATATAAGAGGCGCATTGCCTTCTGATGACATTAGAAACATCACATCTTTTTATTTGTTTGCCTAAGAAAGAAGAATTTAAGGTCGGAGCAGAGATGTGTCTTCTCTTTAGATGCGGAATGTGATGAAAAGAATTTCAACTGAGTCTCCCTATGCTTTCACTCCATCAGCAGTAGTTTTCGTTTTATTTTTTATTTTATTTTTTTTTTTTGTGTTGCTTTTTGTTCAAACATTTAATGCTTCCAAGTAAGAAAAGCAACAAAAGGAAAAAAGAAAGAAAAGTTTAAAGCAAGAATTCCAAGTGTATTCGCATAAGCGTATGTGCGTTTGTATTTAGTTGTTAGTGAGAGTCAACTATTTGCTTTTCATTGAAAGAAAATTTGCTTTGAGTTATAAGAACGGAAAAAGACGCTTGAAATTCATATACATTTCTGTTCGTTTGCTTCTCTCATATGCGTTTCTTTCTTTCAGCTACATTTCATGTTCTTTTAACTATTTGTATAGATTTGCACATAGCGTGTTGCGTTGCAGTTACGAAAGCATTCTTAGTTCGTTCGTTTACTAAATACTTTTGTTTTCTTGTTCGCTCGCTCGTCTTAACATCGAATCTTTCTTCCAATTCGTTTTTGTCGTTCTCTTCTTAAAGAGGCTTTCCTCCACCTACTTTTATGTTATGAAAACTCCTCAAATTCCTTAAATCAATAAATAAGTTGGGTTCTCTTTTTTAGGCAATTTGTTCTTCTAAATATTCCTAATGGTCTTCTAAGAATTTATACGGCCTTGTAGACCGTGCAGCAAAGCTCGTTGGGTTCGCTTGGCAGCAAAATTTGATTTCTTACATCTAATCCCTCATGGTTACGTAGTCTTTTATTCTACCTTTTCGTGGTATATATAGAATCGAAATTTCTCCACTTCAGTTAAACAGAAGATGAGTTTGTTTTCTTCTCTGCTTTTCTCCCAGAAACCAGTGGAATGTGTTTGTTTTCTAACTCTGTATGTAATTTTCTTCTGAGCCTCTTTGTGATTTAATTCAGAAAGCTTCTTAAGCTTCTTTAATCACTACAAATGCTTGGATTCTTGCTCTCCTTTCATATGCAATTTTTTTTTGAAATAATCCCTTAGTTTAACTGCTTGTATAATGCTCCAGAGAGACTTCTCCTGAATTAATAAGACCTCGTATCATTAGATGTGTTTGGAGTTCTTTTTTGCTTCCCTTTTCAATCAATGCTCCCCATCAACAACCATTAGCATTTCCATAACTGCAATCTTCTAAAGAATGATGGAAGGAAGGGGTAATAGAATAACAATTTTCAAAAGAGTTATTAAGCATTGGCTTAAATATTAAAAGAAGAAAAAGTATTTTTGGAAAATATTAGAAAATGGCAAAGCAGAGTCATTCCCGAAAAGCATTCGCGGCACGCTGTATCACTAGTGCAAATTTGAATCTAAGATAAAAAAAAAGGAAAGACGTTTAATCTGAACGCCTACACCAAGATAATGAAAGCATTAGTTCTTGTGCGCTTGGCGAATACTTCAATGAAAAAGATAAATTTTTGCTTATCGAGTTTTATGCTTTGTTATTATTAGGTATTAGTACTAATTTAGCCGATGAAAGAAGTTCTAAAACTAAGGCAATTATCGGCTTTATTGAGATCCTTGAGCGCTTGAAATTTAAACTCAAGGCCATTGAACTATTATTCGATTATTCAGGCATTATTATTCGAGTAACGAGAAGAAGAAAAACTCTTTCGAGAAGAACAGACATGAGGCAGGGTTCAGAAGCTTAAAATTGTGTTGCCATGTTCAAGTATTTTTCCCATTTTTTTCCTTGAATTTGTAACTTTTACTGCACCTACGAGAGACAGCAACGTACGCTTTACACCGCACGCGCCGCGACATGACGGCAAGAATAATTCGAACCCTATAGTTGATAGTGAATATCTGACGCTTCATTACCCCTTTTTAAACGGTCTGGCAAATGCTTTCGAATCGGTATCAGCCTCAAATAGCGAGATGAATGCAACGTTTCTAATATGCTTTGGTTTGGAAACACTTTCAAGTGAGATCAGATCCAAGAAGGGCGATTTGTTCATTAGAAAAGTGAGAAAGGCAGCTCAGCTTGCTTGAAAAGCAAGTTATGTTGATCGCCTGGTCTCTTGTAGCGTGAACCCTGTTGCAGTGTTTCTTGCGCCATTTAACTGGCTTCAATTTTTCTCTGCTTTTGTTTTTCACTTATTCTCTTGGATGGAAGTACTAAAGAAGTTTTTATTTCACTTTTATTTAGTTTTAAAGTTTCTTTGCTGTGTATTATACTAATGTCTAATGTTTATGTTGTTTGGTAGTTGTTGCTGTTGTTGCTGTTGTTGCTGTTATTATTATTTTCTTACCATTTCAACACAAATAAACGATTTCTTCGATTTTCTTTTCTGTTCTGTTCTTTTTTTTTGTTTTGTTTTTTTTCTTTTCCCTTTGCTTTGAATATTTTTTCTAAAGCCGTATAATTCCTTCTGTTTTGCTCTCTTTGCACAAGAATTTAAATTTAAAAAAACTTTTTTACCGTGTATTTGTTAAAAACTTTCTATGGTTGATCGGGTGAGGGTGTACGTATATGCATGTATATAACTGTGTGTTTGCCTAGCAAGTAGTAAATTGAAAATTGAACACAGTTGATAAACAAGTAGAAAAACATGGCGGGAACAGCACAAAAAAAAACCATACTTCTACTTGAGATTTTTATTGAAACAATTTCCTTTTGAGGTTGATTTCAAATATACAAAAACAACAACAGCGACAGCAACAAGGACAAGAAAAATAAGCTAAGCACTCAAAAGAACTCAAAAATACTTTGTTTATCGTTTGAAGAGTAAGATGATGACGATGACGATGGAGAAGACGAAGACGAAGACGCAGACGAAGACGAAAACTGCAATTTTTTGCACAAAAGCCAGTAAATAAGTATTTACTTTAGGTTTTCAAAACTTGCGTTTTAGGGTTCGAAAGAATTGAAAAGAAAGGAATTGATTTTCCTTTCGCAGATTACATTGACACACACGTACATCCAGAAAGATAAACATTAATAAAATTATTTGATTTTTTCTTTCAATATTAAAAGTAGAGAGAGAGAGAGAGAGAAAAAGAAGAAGAAATTATAACCAATTTGGATACCTTAACCAAATTATCTTTGACTATTTATATAATACTCAAGAGCTATGCATGATTGTCACTACCTGCTTTTAAAAGGTATTCAATCAAATTCCTTTTACTCAACCTAACCATTTGCTATGGTTGCGTTTTTGTTGACATCAGCAGCCAGTTAAGGCAAACTAAGTTTGTCATTGCGTTTGTCATATCCGCGGATGAGTTACAAAAATGCTTTCGTTTGTGTTATTGCTGTTGAAAACAACTGGAAAACACTTTCATTAATAATTCAAAAAAAGCATGATTGCCTTGGATTATAATATTAAGGGAAATTTGTGTATATGAAAATACATTTATATATATATATATATATCCGGGTAAAACACGGGTTCATGTATAACACGGCGCAGGAATTATGATCGTATTCGTATAAGACGCTAAAGAAGGTTCGCATAACGCGGCAAAAGAGGAGACCGATCTTATGGTTTTATGACGTTTTAAGTCCCATAAATAATATAACAAAAGGTAGAAGATATGTATCACTGGCCTTAAAGGTCAACAAAATTATATTTATATTGTAGAAGCTAACTAATCCTTAGTAGTTTAGGGGCCAGTGAGAGAGTCAATACGGGGAGAATTTGAACATAACATTGTTCTACAGACAAGTTCCATGCATTGAACTGACTTGTATATATAATAAGGAGGACTTTGCGGAATTTGAAAGATTCGCATTGTCGTCAAAGTTCAATCGACTCTGAAGTTAAGCAATTTTCTCATTAACAGAAAGTATGTCTTGTAAGAAAATATGTGTTTTTTAGAAAGCAGAAATGTGTCGCCGCGCCAATGTTCTTAACGATAAGATCACATTTTCGACATAAGCAAGGAAATGAAGCCTATGGTAATGTTCAATTCGAGAGTAATTAGGCTAGAAAAACTGATATCATTGTTGTCTTTAATAAGAGAGCTTAAATTAACTTAAATTCTTTTACGATATGGTTTCTCGCTCTCTCTCTCTCTCTTCCTCTTCTCTTTCCGCTATAAGAATATCGCTGAGCCTCCTTCTCCTATACCAATATGCTAAGCTTATTAATTTATGTAAAGTGTTGATGCCTGGAATAGCAATAAGCAGACAGAGCTGACAAAGTTAATGACGAGTAAAACGGCCGACATGGCATTGCCGAGGAACAGAGAGAAGCAAGCAGCCAGTCGTTAAGTGGAAGTCGGCGAGTCGAGAAGTAAAGTTCTAAAGTCGCATAGCCGCTGAATGGAGAATATTTTTAAAGTAGTGTGTAGTACAGCGTCAAACATTTTTGCTTCTTTATTTATTGTTGTTGTTATATTATTTCTTTACATTTAATTGCTTGTGGATTTGAGTTACTTTTAAATAAACATTAGTATAATATCTTTACCGTCAATAAAATAATATCAACATCTCTTACATTTGTATGCCGATTGAAGTAAACTTTCTTTGTCTGGAATTTTTACTCTTTACCCCTACCACTTTGTTACACATGGAACGCGTTAAGTTCGAGTTTAAGTTAAACTTATTTTTAAGTAATACAGAGAGTAGAAATGGTTTAATCAAATCCGAAAATCTTCCTTATTTTCATTACAATTACGAGCGGAATCTAAAATTTTCTTTTTAAGTAAAAGCCAACTGAAGCTTTAACAGTAATTAAAGCACATAAAATTTATAACTTTTATGCACTTCTCGCATGGGAATCCTATTCTTGGACTGCTATTTCATATATATTTCAATTAAATTTTTTTTTTCATTTTCCTCGAATTTTTAATTGTACTTTACCCACCACCGAACTTTTTGCGTTTGTGACATATGTTCGTAAAAAAGATATTTTTATTAATTTTTTTATTACTTTTAACATACAGAGTTGCAACATCTTAAATGCATAAAATCATGAAAACAATCTGAACCTCTAGTCTAAAGTAGCAAAATGCGTCCCCAATTCTTTTCTCTTGATGTCGTCAAATCAAGTTAAAAAATCGGTTGAAACTATCTATACGTTGGCATGCAATTAACAGAGATTTGTAAATTAGAAATCTGCTCCATGATATAATGCAAGTGTTATCCCTTGGATTTATTATATGACGTTCACGGACGTTCGTCGCCCTCTGAGTGTTGTAAAGATTTAATTCTATGCGGAAGTCTGGAAGCTGTCTGAGGTTCCTTACCAGTCTTTGAGTTTCTTAAGCGCTGCTTGAAGACTATCTTTTTAGATGAGCAGCTAAGGCTTATCAGCAGACTTTAGTGTTTTGCCGGACAGGTAAGGCACCAGACATCACGTTGTAGTAAGACGGCTTTCATGGACGGAGGCTTTCAAAGAATGGTTAACCAGCGCGCAGCTTGAGACGCGATTGTGCCTCACTTTTCGTTCCAATTAATATGTGGATCTTTAACTTGTTGATTTATAATTTCCTGCAGCTGTTGCCAAGTTTTACTCCGTTCACGTTTATTTTACTGCAGACTTGCATGCGCTATGTTATGTATTAAAAAGAAAACGAAGAAAACTATCCGTATGTATCATATTCGATGGCTGCCTACGCAAGAGAGAATGACACGTCCGTCTCAGGCACCGTATATAGCTTTGGTTGTTATAAGTTAGTTTTTCCAATCTCAATAGATCCCAGCACCATGTTAGCTGTTTCGAATAAGATTTTTTCTACTCTGTCATATATTTTATCTTAAACTCTATGAAATGGGTTGTCATGTTAGTTGAGTCTATTAAAAATATAGCTTGATCTTGTCCAAAGATCCCCACTTAAATAAAGGAAGCGCGAAATCAAAATAGGAATCGACAAACTTATATAACAATATATGAGGTTGTGTTGTTGTTATTTGCGGTGGCGGTATAGTTATGTAATAAGAACTCTTACATGTAATGTAACATAACATTCCCTCTCTTGTATTTACGTTTAAAAAATTTATATATTTTTTTCCAAGTTACTAGAAAAAAAGAACACTTTTCGATAGGTATTAAGAGATTCGTTCCAAACTAAATATAATTTCTTTCCTGTTTATATCATTTTTCCCATAAACGTTCAATGGCTTTTATGTACGCTTATATATAGGTATATATATATATATATATATATATATATACATATATATATATGTTTTTTCTTTTTCAATTTGTTTGAATTTTTTTTCTTTCTTTTCGGTTGGTTGGTGATAGTGCAATGACGTTGCAGGACGTGTTACAATTTCTGTGATTTTTTTCGCTGCGATTTCGTTTATCGTTTTTTGTTAACTCTCGTCTTTTACGCTCACATTGGATTTTATCTCACATTATTATATATTCATATCAATGCGCACATATGCATATAGGTATGTGTGCATCTGCAAAAAAATTGTTGCCTTTTTTTGCAACAACGTATACGTTGTTAATTGTCAGAAAGTGCCAACAATGTGCGAAACAAAAAATCCAAAACTGATATTTTATTAAAGATCGCAATAAATTGCTTTTACATTGTGTTTAAAATCTGTTAACTTAGTTGATTATACATATAAGCGAAGAGATTTTAAAGATTTTCATAATAATTTGCGAATGATTTGTACATGAACGCTATATACGCTAAATATCAGAACATGCATAATTTTCTTGAATAATTGAAGCAAAAAAATTTACTTACACTACCTCTGTGAGGTAATATTGTGTAGAGTAAAGAAGGTTTACTTATCTTAGCAGATTTTCTTTGTGTTTAAGATAAATCTTCTAATATGCGATTCATTTACGACTTCTTCTCTTCACAAATATGCGAACTGTTGATTTTTGTTCAGCGTCAAGCTTAAAGTAGCTATGGAGTAAGCACTTATTGCTTCGCGTGACTTAACACAGTCATCTTCGAGCTACCGGACGATTGCTTATCCATATTATAAGATAAGCTATGCAACTTAACATTTCGATTTTACACTGTTGTCTCAAATCTTCAAGACGATTGCCTCTTAATACTCCAAAGCAAGTGAATATATGTATCGCATAAAGCCAGAATAGTAGTGTGCACTCGCTACTATGCACGCGCAAACTAGCGTGCTAATGAACGAGTCTTAATTATTATTAAGAATTTTAGATCCGCTTCGCAGTAGGCACATATAAGGGATAGCTCTCTTTCATAGTTAGTGGCTTCGAGAAAATTTCGAAATAATATGATTCGCCCAAATATCTTATCGCTGCCCTTTTTGAATAGAAGAGACCGCAGGTGTTAAGCAGGAGAAATAGGCTGTGGCCAGATCTTTTGTATGCACCATCGTTACCCTAAAAATAGCTTGATGAAAATGAAATATTGATTCTTTGTAATATTGGGAGGGCATCCCCGCTTTTTTCCATCCATCCATACGGGCGCAGTAGTATCACTTATTATTATAGTATAAGGCAAGAAAACTTATTTTTTTGCTATTCAAAGCAGAAGTGTTCTCAGTTCATGTTGCATGATCGGCGTGCTCTTTGTCCGATTTGCCATATTTTCTATACCCCCCTGCGTGCAGAGGCTTCTAATTTGTTGACCGAACATGAAGTCGATATCTTCATTTTTTCATCCAAGATAATATTTGCTACTGAAATGGCTTATGAATCCGACGCTTATCCAGGATTTACACATTTTCTAGGATTTCTGAAACTTTGATTCTGATCGTTGCAAGCGATCTGGTCATCATCTCTCGGTGATGGATACAAGACCTGAAATAACTTATTTTAACTTTGGCCATATTAGCCGATCCACGCCGTCACTTCTACATTAATGTATGCAATTTTCTACCATAAGCGTTTTTTACGACCACGATTTTGCCACCGATCTTAAAGTCGCTTTAAAAAATGTTGTATGGCGTTTCTCTCCAAAACGCTCTATATGCTGTAAGTTAAAATTTTTTTACCTACTGCAGGCCAATGCACTGCATTTGCAATATTATGCTAAGGCTGTCAACTTAGAATATATGCGTCACATTTCAAGTTTTTACAATCATTTTGCGAACGTCATTGTTTCAGTAAAAGATGAGAGACAAAAGAAAGATAAGCGTGCAGGCAGACAATTTGTTGTGAAACAAGTCAGTGTCTTACGTTATTGAAGAGGGTATATTTTTTGTTCAGAAATTGCGAACGTGGGTGGAAGCTAAATTCGTCGAAAGTGTCTTTTACGTCCAATGCAGAAGACACACCGAAAACAAAAGCATTGCAAAGCCGTTTTTATATAAGTTACTTAAGCTATAAACATTTAAATGACGAATAATTACAATACACTTTAAAGCACATAAAAAATCAAAATGCCCAAGCATTCATGCAAGCCTTTAAATAGTAAACGGTAGCTGATAGTCAAAATGAATGACTTTTCGTGCAAAGTTCCTTACTATCGAGATACATTTGTAGGTGAATGGCCAGCTCAAGTTCTGCGGACTGTAAAGAGCCTGCAGACACAGAGCAAATACATGTACATGTGAATGTGATTGTTACAAGCGGAACAACTAAATCAGTAGATTGTCATTCTGCGATGGTGCATATGAAATTAATTGTATTTCGCAAACAAGTGCTGACATATGTCTGCGAGAGCAGTGAAAGGTCAGCATAGCCTTCATTTACTTTCCTGGCATGTTATTGTCATTTGTAAACATCGTACGGAATAAATTGAAAAGATGCTCGTATGCTCTGTAATTTTGGCCAAAAATTTAAGCGAATAATAAATTTTTGCATTAATTGATCCCTGCCTTTATGATCTCGTTCATCCAAATTATAATTACAAATTTTCGTATAATTAAAATACGGTTTTAATTTTATTGAATTTACATATGAAAAAAAAAAAAAACAAATTGCTAGTAATTTTATTTCATTTTTTACATTATTTAAAGACATTTCACATATTCAGTTAATGAAGTCGGGCTTTTGTTAGTGTCTGTGAGTGATTTCATTTTATTTAATTGAGTTAATTATAGGCAAATACAACACATTGTGTTGATGTTTTTCTTTCATATATACCTATATGCATACATATATTTTATTAAAACTCATTGATCAGTTATGCATGAGAATTTTCACATATACACACCTACACACAAACACACACACACACACAGATACACAGAAGAGAGACCATGTTGTAATTTCACAATAAAGGCGTCCATGACCAGGAAATATATTTGAAAAATTCCATAACTTGTCAAGAAGATGTGCTCAGCGCAATATTCGTATACTCGATTAACTTATACGAAATCGAAGCAAATTGCAGTTACAATAAACGCATGATTAATACAAGTAACTAAGCTTATCTGTGACGGTGTGGCCACTTAATATGTCTACCGGCATAACGCGATTGTCGTTTACGTAAACAAGTGAATAAAAGCATAGGAATACTTAGCATCCAGCTACTGGCGGTAACAGATTTTGAAAAAGTTTGCTTCCTTTAGATATTTATGTCAAAGTTCGTTTCCTTATTAATGTGTTGGGTATCAGAGATTCGTCTCAATATAATACAAACTCTCTTTTTAGTTTTTCTATCTGTTTTTCTTCTCTTTTTTTCTTCTTCTTCTTTTTTTGCGAACATTCAATCAAACAATCACAATTGTCATCATCAACGTAATCATCATGAACGTAATTATTGCAACACATCATCATTTGCAGTTATGTAAATGCGTGTATGTGCTCAAGCATATGATTTCATATGTATTCATAGTCTCGTGGCCCGTCTGTCTCTGTGTCATCGGTTACATAGCTAAATGTCAGGCGTAGCATTGGCAAAGAGTGCAATTTTATTGAAACGTTTATTCATTTGCCAGAACGCCAGCCTATCTTTCGCTATATAAAAATGGCTTGTCTTTGCTTTGTAATTTTATTTTTACTTTTTATTTATGTTTACATTAATTTAAAAATATATTTCACATGTACGTTCGGCCTGTTTGTGATGTTTGCACGGCTGGTTATTATTAATTTAAATTATTTATATTTATTTTAAGGCATAACGCATGGATACTTTTAATCCTTTATTACTGCTTTGCCTCAATTTGCTTATGGATCAACGCCCACTCAGATTCACTTTAAAGAAAGCATTAATTAAATAGTATTTTTCTTTCAACAAAGAAAGCCGGAAGTATATTAATATTATTATGACATTTATTGCATCTAACGGCTTGAGAATCTTACGACTGCCTGATGAAGAAGATGACGAAGCTTAGTATGTGTCGTAGCAAACACAATTCATTGCTATTAGATACGAATTTATGGCGATATATAAACCAACAGACGGTGTCAAAATTAACATCTTAGAGTATTAAGCCTTTTAAGAGGTTGGCCTCTCCTATATCAAAACTGATGAATGTGATTTTTATATAACAATTTCAACTTGATTACTGAAGCCATTTATAACGAAAATTAACAAAAAAAATATAACGAGTAAGAAAGTTATGTTTGCTGGGGCCGAATCTCGCATACCCACCACCATTAATATTTTTGGCGTACCATGCTTTTACTTATTATCACAAAAAAAGTGAATGTTTACTTCACCAGAAGGTATTGTCAAGAAAAATTAATCTACCACGTCGCAAAGTCCACCATAATTAATTTAGAATTCATTCACTTACCTTGTTGCACTCCAAGTTCTTTTATGTGATACCGATATCAACGGCATTGCGATTCAAAAATTAATCCACCAGGTCGAGGTCTCCACCATATTTATATTAGAATTAACGCATTTTTAGGCAGATAATATCTTCATTTAAGGAATGTACAAAATGGTGGGCGTGGATGATTTTTTCCATTTTCGCACATAAATAATAGAGTTTTTCGTAAAGCAAATGTAGATAATTTGTGAGTAACAAACAAAAACTCAACATTTTTTGTTTAGAAAAACAGGGTTGCGTTTAATTTACGCTTCACTGCGGATTTGTGCTCCCAGCAACACTTACCTGCGCGCAAAGACTTGCAACGTTTCTAATAAGTTTCAAGTCGATATCTTAATTGTTGCGATCAGGAGAATGTCAACAACACGCACTATACATGGACTTACAGACGGATAGTCATGGCTTAATCCAATCAAAATTTCATGCTGATCAAGATTACATATACTTTATGGGGTGTCCGAAGTCTCCTTATGGGTTTGCTTATGATGCAAACATTATGACGAAATTAATATACATTCCTCCAGACATAAATCTTCGAGCACAAATTGATCGCGGAAAGGGGATGAGGACGAATATTTGAACGTAGAATACAAGAAATTTATTGTAATAAGAAAACATATCAAAACTGTAAACGTGTTTTTACGGAAGCGGCTTACGGAAGAACTCTTACACTTTTCATTCTTTTCTTTCGGATTTTTCACAATTTCTTTAAAGAAAACATTTTTTCGATTAAAAATCGAACTTTTTCATTCGAACGTCAATTACCTAAAAATTGATATTTTCAAAAAATTCTGTGCATTGCTCGAGCAGTACACTTGTAGATTACATGATTTTTTTAATTTATAGTTGCACCAGAATATGCGTTAGCGTGAGAGGCTTTACAATTGCATTTCTTGATATTTTTCCAATCCTATTTTGAATTATTATTCTTTTACTATTCTTTCTACTCAAAAAAAAAAATCTCGAAAAACTTCTCCCATCTATCGATTCAGAATCACTTTCTGAATCTGAATTTTTTATTTAATTTTATTTACGTTTTGTAAACGTATAGTTGGATAAAACTTACGTCTTACGTAAGTGGGTGGCACTTGATGAACTCATTGCGTTAAAGTTTTCGAATAATCGGTGTAATCTTAATCATAAAAGATTTCCTATAGAAATCTCTTATCGATTGCGGCAAAATTATTCAAGCTTCGATACTGAGATGTTTTATCTCAAATTTTCGGTATTGGAAGAATGCTGGACTGAAGCCCACTCTGTTGAGCCCAAGAAAATTCTCAAAATAAAACATACAATCATTGCATACACTTTTCGTATTATCTATGTGACGGATAGAATGCGTAGCGAATACCACGCATTATTCGTGATTTTCTACGTATTATTTAAGCGATTTCTTACGTATTCCGTAGTTCGCATATAGAAATTCCTCGTGTACAGTTGATTACAAATTATTTCTCCATATAACAGCGTTTTTGGTCCGATATTTCTTTCAATAATAGAACTGCAGACATAGATTACTCTGGACAGAATAATTTATATTCCGCTGCGAAAACTAAATGCGACAATGAACGGAGTACATGCAACGTCCGTGTATAGGCGGTTTCGGTTGCTCTGTGTTTGCTATTGATCACAATCAAAAAGCAATAACTACCCAGATAATATGCTCTTTTTTATGACTCTCTTCTTCCGTTAAAATTTTCTGATACTTAAGAAAGCAAGAAGGTTAAGAATTACAAAAAGAAATAAGTAAAAGCCTTTTTGTATGATATGGAGGAGAATATTGGTTTTATGCAATTGGTACTACGTTACTATACATATACATAGACAGGATAACAGACTTAGGAGATTTGAGTGTAACGAAAGCGACAAAGTCGTGAGAGCAAGGAATGTAAAAGGACGAAAGAAAAGTTTATTGATTTAGTAGCAAAGTAGTAGCCAGAGAGACAGCAAAAAGAGAAGTTCGCCTAGCGATGAGTTACGGAAGATAAGCACAAAAATTATATAAATTTAAAATTTTCTCTTTTTTAAATTTTTTTATCCGCCTGAGTGGCCGAGTAGGCAAGAGTCTCGACTAGCAATTCAATGGCCGTGGGTTCAAAACTCAAGTGCGGGGTAGAGTTTTTTCAACAAAGCCGAAGCCTTAGATGCTAGTGCTTTAAGTCTTAGAATTTACTCTGTGGCTAAATTTATAATAATAATAATAATAAGTTTCCTTTGTGGAAAAGAAAGTTAAATATTATATTTAAAGCATTAAAGCATTACTTTTAGATGATAAATATTTTACAAAATGTGAAATTAAACTAAATAATTGAGTGCAAAATTGGCTATACACTGAGTCATGAACATGTTTAAATATAATGAACGTTTATTAAATGTAATGAAAATGCTTAAATTTATCGTGAGTGTGCTTAAAATTTTACAATAAATGCATTAAAATTTGTAAAGAACGTTTAAAAGAGAAAAGCAATGAACACACAACAGACAAAAGCTTAAAATAATGGCAATAATGGCAACTAAAATAAGTTCAGTATAAGCAAAAGTAACATAGAAATGTAAAATTGTAAATAGACGAAGCTTGAAATAAATAAAAGAAGAAGAAGAAGAAAACGGCATATTTATCTTTCTTTTGTTCTATTAGTCAAGTAGAAATGGTGAGTATAACCGATAAGTCAATCACCATATGGCTTAAGGGGAACACAAATGAAACCTTATCAAGCTGGCCTAGGAAACCGATGGAAAGTGGACACACAGCTATTCAAGGAGAGGAGGAATTATAATTCATCACTAAACCATAGTGATGTCGTGAATGTCGTATAAGAGCGAAATCACAGATAAAGTAATAATTTTGTTTACTTATGTAACTTAATGTATATATATATTAGGCCTATATATCGGGCAACACTTACCTGATTGTCTCAAACGAACATGTGCTTAGAAGGTGATATTTCGATTTACACTTTTTGTGAAGATAGTTTTCTAATTCTTTACTCGAGATTTGAAAATGAATGAAATATCGGAAGAAATACGCTATGTAAAGCTTTTTAACTATGAAAAACTTAAAAACTCTGGAAGAGAAAAAAATTGGTGAGAATGCTGTAAGTGAACGAAGGACCCAGGAAGGGTTTGCTCAATTCCGGTCCGAAATTTTCGTTGTCAAAGACGCACGTCGTAGTCGCTGAAAACTCAATAAAAGTTTACAACTGGTGGAGCAAGATCGGCCAGCCAGCTGTCAGGAAATAGCGGATGCGCTAAACACCCACCACAGGACAGTTTGGAATCTTTCGAAAAGCGGTGGTTACAAAAAGAAGCTTGAACTCGCGAAAACCAAACCGCATAAACTTTTCAATATAACCCATAATAATGGAATTAACGAAATAAGATAGAGAGTTAGGTGTCGGTTAAGTAAGGTGGGAAAAGTAGGTACTCTGTTACATCATTACTTTTGATTTGACGGACAATTCGACAATTGGTTTATAAACATGTGACAAACGATGGAGATAACAAGTTTAATGTATAATTGTAGTTTAACTGGAATCTAACATTCTTTTTATTTTGTTGTTGTAATGGCCACGAACCAGCCAGGCAGACCCCAGCTTAATCACTACATACTTAATTGCTTTTTATAAGGGCACATTTAAAAACACAGTTTTAGCTTTCATGTATGTATTGCATTGAAATCCTAACTAAGTAAGTAAATCAAAATATTTCATTTTACGCAATTTATATATAAATGAATGAACAAAGCCAATAAATATAAATGTAATAAGAGAAATATAATAAATATAAATATAAATATAACATGACACAATTATTATTCTGCCGTGAATAACTAGGTAATATATAATATGATAGATGTACAAATAGATTTTGTAACCTTTTTTTGGTAAAATTTAATGAAAAAATATTTTTTACAAAGAGATATGTACCGTCATTATCCATGGTCTCTTGTCTCTTATCTGCGTAGATTGCAGATGCTATCGCGGTACAAACATCACGGTTTCAAGGCGAAATAGTCATCCCGCTGAATCCGCTCATCTGCTAGATATAACTGCATCAATTTGAGGCAGTGGTAATTAGAAGCAGAAAGATCGGGAGGACAATCATTAATAGGAAGAGAAGCTATCAGCCCAAGTTGAATCACACTTCCCGAAGACAGAGGGATTTATGCGAATTTCACCGGTTTGAAGACGAACATTGCTGCCCTGAATCTCCAAAACCATCTTCTAGCTATTTTATAGCTTTCTGGATGTTCACCCCAAGCCAACCGAATCATTTTCGTAGCGTCAACTGCATTTTCTTTCCACTCTAATCAATTTAAAACCAAAAATGACATCCATCTGAACAATAGCTTGTAAACAACTGAAGCTTATACCATACAAATATCTAAGCTATGTGTACATAAAATTTCGGAAAAAGTAACGCGTCACGTACGTTTTATAAAGGAACAATTTTCGAGTTAAATATTTTATTTGTACAATAAAAATATTTTAGTTTTCATTATTTCGTGATCGAAAAAAGAAATTAATAACAGTTGAGAAGTAATGTGTAGTGGTACGCCTATGGAATATAAAGATGAAAGGTTTATGAATAAAGAGAAGCTTCTTCCGATATATTTTTTGACCTCCCCATAACAAGAAGACTAATCATATACAGATGCTTTCGGACCTAAACGAAACGCTTCAATTCAAGATTCACCCATGTTGTTCAATGTCGCAAAGCGTACGTGCGGGCCGCATGTTGCCTTCACGCAATGACTAGTTTTTAGTTTATCTTTATAAAGAAGCGAAACACCTATATGTCTTCATAGAATACAGTTGATTGACAGTAAGAATTATATGCACGTTCAGGGGCACTATACAATTTTTTTGAGAAAGAGAGGGAAGATATAGTTTTTGTCGGTAATAGAGACTTTTGTGGTGCGCTACATTGAAAAAAATGTTTGTCTGGTGTGTCATTCTTTTTTTGTGGGTTGATACACGCCTTTTTTGGGCTTTGGGGATGAAAAAAGGCGTGGTTCGTCCTATTCGAAGGAATGAATCACGTCCAATTGGAATAGCATTAAAATCCAATTGGAATGCCGGGAACATCTAATTGGGAGCTCATAGATATCCGATTCGATGCAGATACGTAGAATTACATTGCACCCTTCCGTACGGTCGTATGGATATAACTTTTCATAAAATTTCAACAACAACAACAACAACAACAACAATATCACTACGAATATCAACCTTACAAACAAATAATAATAGATCAGCAAGACATGGAAATGAATGAGAATTATATTATACAAGTTCTAGGTTCTAGGCTATTAAAATATAAATATAGACCATCATCCATTAATAGTGTTAAGATAGATCAGTAAATCAAACCACAAAAAATTCTCATAGTACAAAATTGTATCGAAATGCACAAGTCTAAACCACAAAAAGTTCTCATAGCACAAAAATTGCCTCGAAATGCACAAGGCACAGCACAATTAACTACATAGCAGGGTAGGGTATACTTCGTTTCCAACATAGGTTTGCAACAACATCCTCGAAGACGCTAATGCGAACATCCATCTCGGACCCCCGTGTTCAAAAAACTCTCACGAATGCCATTCGGGGCGTCTTCGGATGCCTTCGGATGCCTTTGGGTGGGCGCAAACGCCAAAAAAGGCGTGATTCATCCCTTCGGATAGAACGAACCACGCCTTTTTTCATCCCCAAAATCCAAAAAAGGCGTGTATCATCCCACAAAAAAAGAATGACACACCAAACAAAAATTTTTTTCAATGTAGCGCACCCCAAAATCCACTATCACCGACAAAAACTATATCTTCCCTCTCTTTCTCAAAAAAATTGCATAGTGTCCCTGAACGTACATATAATACCTAGTAATGACTGAGGACGTAAAAATATATATAAAAATATATAAAAGTAAGCCGGCGTATCTTTTTGTACCCAAGCTGCGGATGGAGTATTCTCAGCGGCTATCCAAGAATGCTTACAAGAAGTTAATTTTCTTGGTTCACACAACTACAGAAAAGGCATCTGCAAGATTTTCTTATCCTAACGGATGCCCTATAAACTTGGACACCCACTTGTTCCCTTTTGCTCAGTTAATTTATTCTGTTTGTGAAGTTTCTACTTAACGTAATTTAACTTAGTAAACACTCGTGCAACCGGATTATCTTTTAGGACAACATTACTATAAAAACACCTAACTTATTTGACGTCTTTGTCCTTCGTCCGGACTACGTTTGACTACTAATCTAAATCATAATTTACATTCTATTCAGGATGTCGTTCTCTATATTTTAACAATCCGCGCATACTTCTGTCCTGTTCGGCGACCAAAAAGAAAGAAGATAACCGCCAACGCAAATTCTACTTCGTACGTCATTTCGGTTAGTTTTCTCCGCTTGATTGGTGATGTCAATCGATTCTTCGATCTCATTCGAAATCACGAATGAATATTTAAAGATATTTACTCCATAATCAAACTACTTAGTAACGTGTACTATAAACCTTAACCTAAAGTGCGCTGGTACGCAAGATTTTTCAACAAAACTTTATTTCAATAATTCGATAGGTTAAACTGCGGTAGGGCATGTAGCGTAAACGTAAGCACACCACACGTCGTTTAAATCTACATCGCATAAATTTGAAAGCAAATATCGTTTGTTCAACTTTCCACGTCTGAGTTTTTTTTTGCTAGACCTATGGGATGTAGACAATGCGATACGTTGATAGGTCGCCACTTGTTCAAAACTCGTTTAGAACCATAAAAAGAATCGAACGATGACTAGCGGAAAAGCGATCCAAACTTTGTTGTTGTAAATTTTGGCTTTAAAGCAACCTTGATATCGATTTGTTAACTAAAAATTTGCAAAACTTGTTTTCTACTTATATTGAGGTAAGCGATAAAGTTAGTAGTCAAGGATTTAAGGCTCGCTTTGAAATTCTCTTTTTTTCTTTCTTGCATAAATCCGCCGCATAAATAAATGCTTTTACTTACCGTTCCTTGTTTGAAGACAAATTGTCAGAATATTTTAACAAATAATTATTATTTTTTATTATTATTTATTAATTTAATTAATTTCCATGTTTTACTTTTTAATCATTAAATTTGTTTTGTCGTTTTCCTTTGTTCTTCTTCTTGTTTTTTTTTTTTGTTTTTTTTTTTTTTGTTGTTTTTATTGTTATGTTAAATTGGCTATTTGTTGTTCAGAATACACTTCGAAAATTTCTATTATGATTTTGTGGTATTTTGTTTTGTTTCCTTTTTTGAATTTCATTTTTGCTCTTTTTTAAATTTTTATTTGAAAAAAAAAAAAAAAAATGTTTAAACATTTTATCGGATTTTCGTCCAATCGATTTAATTAAAGTCCTTAAGTTTAACAGTTAGTTTAGCACGCAATGCCAGATATTTACTATAGATTAGTAGAGTTTTGTCCAAAATAGGCGTGGCATTCAATTACACTTCTTTATCTTCTTCTTTATCATTATCATCTCTTATAAGTAATAATGATGTTCATATTTGTTTTTTTTTTTTTTTTAATTGTGAGTTTTGTTAAGTTTTTCTAATTGTATACTAAATTACAATAAATTATTTATAATACATTGTTTTTTTTTTTTTGTTTTTTTTTTAAATATGTTTTCATAAACTGATTTCTGCTTTTGATTCTTTGTTATGTAATCGTTTTAGTTTAAAGTTTTTTTCTTTTTGTTTCGGAATTTCGCTTCTTGCATGGATTGATCGTTTAATCGATTTTTATACCCACCACCGAAAAATTAGGATAAACTGAATTAGCCCGACTCCACAGTTGACTTTGGGGATTTCAAGAAAGGCTATAAATTATTCAGTGCAAGATTTTAAAGTGATTTACCCATGTCGGTCCTTCCGTCCGAAATTTGGCCGCCGTTTTTTTTAGCATTAATGCAACAACTTTAGTAGGCTTAACGTAACAAGTAGAAGAAATAAAAAATGTATGGGTGTAATGTTATTAATAACATGCAAGTTTTAAAAAAATCGCAACATAAACTTCATGAGCAAAGTTTATAGAATCATACAACAAATCAATGAGGAGATGATGCCCATCAATTGATTAAGGTTGCTCGTTATGTTCTGTGATATGGCATCAATTGTTGAAAATTCATCTTTAGGTAAAAAATCCAGTTATTTTCGATAGTACAAGTGTTCAGAGTACTCTCTTATATGGATGTCGCTTAGGATGTTTAAATTGAAACACTCGTCTCATAGAAAATGCATGTACACATATGTGTTCATCCCCGATTCTTTTCGTAGGAGATTAAGGGCGGGGTGCAGGTAAAGCGAAAATTCGACAAAAGCTTTACAACAGCGCCCTTAGCTTTGTAGATTGGACTTATATGGATGAGACCGCAAGCAGATAGCAGTGGCTTTCAAGATTTTCCTGTGGTATATGCTGTTCACCGTCTAATCGAGCTAATTTTTAATTTGTAAAACTTGAAAACTAATGGCGTTAGCTTTCATACAACACGCCAAAAAAGCACGTTTCTAAATTTACAAAATATCGTTTTGGTGGGTTGTTTGTCATATAGTTTTGAAATAACTTATAATGATTCCCTTGTTTCTCAAAATTCGTTGAACAAAATATTTAGCGCTGAAAGTAGAGTCGGAGGCTTGAAATTAAAGTGTTTATGTGAGTTGAGTTGCATTCAAATTAGCAAAGCACTGCAAACAACGATGTGTTTTAGTATAGTTATTTATCCAGATCTTATCGAAAAGTTCAATGCAAAAACAGTCTTTGTTGGCACTTAATCAAAAAAAAACCATCTGCGAGGGTTTTATATACGAATTTAATTGAGGTGGTGAGTATGCAAAAAATTCGCCTAAAAGATGTGAAAACAACTTTTTTCCTTTTATTTAACTTTAGTCTATTGCCCTTTTCCTTTATGACTTTCAATATTTTTTATACATATATAGTTATTTTGTATTTTATTTTAATTATTAATATTATTTTGTAAATAATTTCTAATTAATTTTTTTCTTTGTAATTTTTTATTTTTTTTAATTTAGTTAACATTACGACGTGTGTTGCTCTTCTGTCAAGTTATGCGTAAATCGTTTCTCCATTACTGTCCATAGGTTCCGTTCCCTCTCAAGCATTATTTTTTTTTCTTTGCCGTTTCAATGAATTTTGAACTCATTTCCTATTCTAATCTTAAAATTGGCGCTTTTTAATTTACTTTTACGTTAAGTGTGTCTTGGTTTTTTTAATTTCATTTAATTACAAAAGCAGTTTGTAACGCCTGTATGCATTTCTTACCGTCCTTTCACTTAGTTTACTTAATTATTTAAGAGATATCTTACATTAGTTTTCTTTTGGAATTTTTGGCCTTGTTTTCATTTTGTCTTTTCCCCTAGGCTTGGCTTGGACTAAAGTAAATATTTTTTTTTTTATTATTATTATTATTATTTGTATTTTATAATATTAATGTTTTTAGTTCTCTTTATCTTAATTTTTTTTCTCTAAAAACACCAACAGATATTTATGTATAAATATACCTATATACCTATATATATATATACATATATATATACATATATATATATATATATCTATACATATCTATCTTGATATATATACATAGATATGTATGCATATATAAGTACATAGATATTTATATATATATGTATAAACAATTTTTCCTTTTCTTTCGCTTTTAATTTATTGACTAAATTTATTTTTACATTGTTGAGCACAATTTATGGGCAAACCGTCTTTTTTTTCCTTACTTTCATACACAAAATAATTATTCGTGGAGGGTTTTTGATGAATTTTTTTTTTTCTTCACTTAATATTATATTCAAAAATTTCTGTTTTAATTTCTACTTTATCTTGTTAACACTGTGTTGATTTTTTAATGGCAAGAAAGGAAAAAATAACAAATTCAAGGAATTTGCTATATACATATATATAAGGATAAAAAAACTATTAAGATGAATAAATACTCGCACACATAGTTTGTTTTGAAATATCTCAGATGTTTATCTCACGGGACTGTTTAAGTCACGAACTTTTGTATATCATTGCCGTTTTTATCTCATGAGTTTATTTGTGTAACTTGTAAGAATTTGGTTTGTACAGCTTTAGTATATAAAGTAACTATACGCTTAGTTGGCATTTGAAATCTTTAAAAATTTTTTTTTAATGAAAATATCATTTAATATAGTCATTAGGAGTCCATATTCAACTAAACCTAAGAAGTGTCTTCCAAGTAAATTAACACTCCAAGCGATTGATATATATGTATACATATATATCATATGTTGATTTCATCTGCTTATTACTTAACTAAACTGTGTTGAACAACAATAAGGAAACCAACAAAAAATTTTATAACCCAAAAAAGCCATGTTCATATTATAGTGAATTTTTGATATCCACCATCTAAAGCTCCGAAGTAAAAATTGCTAACTTTTTGCTTAAATCTCGACTTATCAATTTGTCATCCAAGCTTACGTGGTATTATATTGAACTTAAGTTGCAATATTCAACTGTAAAGTAAAGTATTTATACACAAGCAAGAAAGTTATGTATGCGAAATCTTTTGTATACACCACGTCAGCCCAAAAAAGGAAAACTGCAGGTATTTTGAAGTCGTAACAGGCTGTGAATCGAAACCACTTTTACACTGTGCTTGCAGATGACAAGTGGATAATATTTGCTTTAAATTACAACAAGTTCACCTTATGGAGCATAAGTATTGTGATCGTTACCTGTGGTTTTTTTTACAGATTTACAAAATATTTTTGCCAAGTTTTACATTTTTTCTGTACTAATATTTTAAACGGGCATATTAAGTCACTTTTGTACTTATTTCTGGATGTGCACGGAGAAGAGGTCCTTTTGTTAATTACGATCATCAAACAAAAGTGTTCAAATCGTGGCTTAGATTTTCTCGTCAATTTTTCTGACAATAGATGACAAGCGGACTAACAAGGAGAGTTTGAAGAATGGACAGACGGAGAAACGAGCACAAAACATAAAATTTACATAAATTACATAAATCTGTAGCATGTTTCCGGTGGCTAAAAAGGGAAGACTAAGTCCCAATTCTTACAAATATATTGAAAGTATGAAGCCATCATTCGGTTGTCTTTTGGTTTACTTGTCGAAAATGAGATTTACGTTTGAAAATGTTCCTGGAAGATTCGAATTTCTTTTCGTGACTACTTTTCCACTCTTTAATTGACACCATCTCTGCTTGGACAGCTCTAAGTGAAGAATCTTTACTTTACTTATAGACTTCTCAGATTAGTTTCTTTTCATTTAGAGGATTCTAAGGCTAACATTGCCTATTGTAAGATTTCTTTGATTAATAGCGATGCACGTATTGCTAACCTTTGAACTTAAAAGAAATTTAAAATATCGGAAAAAGTTTTCACAAATTGAGCTCAACTTCGGGGGATGCGTTTGGAATACCCATGTTCATAGATTAAAGTGATTTGAACAAATGAAATGATGTAACGGGCTTTTATCTAAGAAAGACGCTTAAAACCCTTTACAATTTCAATATATTTATTAGATAGGTATGGACGCTGAAGCTATAAAAATTGTACACTTGAAGTTGGAAGATCTCTCGGATGTGCTTTTCGGAAATGTGATGAGATTCCGGTTGTTCTCAAGAAATACGCCCAGAAAGAAAGTTTACCATAAGCAGCATAGGATATAATGTAATAAACATTAAAAATTTTCATAATTTCTTTAATTAATAAAAATGGCAAAAGTTTTCCATAATTCTAAAAGTAAAAAAAAAGTATTTTACGATCTTCGATAAAATATAGATCCCAAGTTCTGTTTTATGGCTAATGAAAGATTAGGCCATCAAAGACAGACAGGTCATTAGGTTTATTCTTATGTTCTTAACTTCCGGAAACAAGCCGTTCATGCCTGTAAATTATACAAATTCTGTATTCTCCGTGCATTTTCCGTCTGTCCATACGTCAAATAATTTGTTAGTATCAGAAAAATTGAAAAAAAAAAAATCTAAAGCATGGCTCGAATACCGTTCGGTGATGATCATCATTTGCAAAAAGACCGGTTACCTTTTCCTATATAGTCCCAATAGGCAAAACGCTAAAACTTGGTACAGCTTTATTTATATATATATATGTGTGTAATTGTAGCACTTGGACCTGTCATCTCTCGTTCATAATAAACTATCAACTGAGGTTTTATAAAAATTCTCTGTACAGAAGCAAGCAAATACCCCGTAAAGTATATATTTTTGATTAGCATTAAACTTTGAACAGACTTAAGCGAGTGCGTCCGTCCGTCTATGTAATATCCGTTGTAAGCATTCTCACGGAGACAAAAATCAAAGTAAAGGTTGGTGTTGCTAATGGGCCAAATCGGGCGAACGACACGCCTATAGTACCATGTGCGAATATCTCTGTTGGATTAAACGATTGGTTTTTTGCTCACTACTCATAAACTGCATTAGATATGTTTATCTCTCCATCTGTCCGTCTTTTAGTCACTCCGTCTGTCCGTCATATCGTATAGTATCTGTGGTGCAAATTCTCCCGTTCGCAAAATAAAAGATTTTGTTCATAAATTTTCAAAAGTGCTTGCATGTGGCCCAAGAAGGTGGAACAACACGCTTATGATGCGCACACGTCTATACAATCGAAATTGCGAACACATTTGCTTTCAATGTCTTTTGCTTGTTGCTCGTAAACTGCAACACGATGTAAAATATGCAGTAGATCCTCTATATCACGTGTTCATATAAGACACGTAGAAAAACACGAGAAAATTTTGATCGTGGCCTTAGCGTGCTGGTATAATACGGCAAAAGAATAAGACAGAAAATATATATTAATAAATTTTTACATATTTTTCTTTCACGTTTTTATGAAAAACGAAAAAATTTATCACTCAATGACCGTAAAAATTTGTTGTCATGCATTGTGTTAAGTTTCATTATTAAAAAAAGTTTTTTTAAATATAACAAGTAAATTAATAGCTATGGGCTGTGGACATCATATTAAATGAAACGAGTCATCATGTTTGAGGGTAGAGTCTACAGTATACACTTTTTGTAGTCGTTAAGACCTAAAACACTGAAGAGCAAATACAATACTCTTCAAAGTTAAGCATCAAAAAGGTAATTCGAACCAACTCAAGTTATTAAGTTGTGCAATGTATATATGAAATATCTTGCATACATGTTAAATGCTATTTTTAGTAAAATAGAGTGCTTATTAGCATTATTAGCAAAGTATTGCCTCAAAAGTTAGCCCTCAGTCTTCTCACATCTTTGACAGAATGCGAAAGACCCGTATATTATCCAACGCGACGTAGTACCAAGCTTTTGCAAACCAGAACTTCCTTGAAATAGAAAACTAACAGCCAAAGAGAGCTAAAAATGAGTTTTTTGTCATAGGATTTGTGAAACACGCCAACGTCAATATCGCTATGAAACAAAGTTGATAATTCGCGAAAACTTCTCAAACAAGTTTGTGACTATTTTGTAGGATTCCTCAGAATGCCGCTGCAAACTAAAATTAGAAAAAATAAACAAATGAGATGTTCAAAATTATACGTTTTTGGTCTTTGTTGTGCTATGATCTGCGGCAATCTAATCGCTTAGAGGGTTGATTAGTGCAGCTCTTCTCTTCCGTCACAAGTTTTCTTAAGTAACACTTAAATTTTCTCTTTTACAGTCTGTCAAGGACGTAAGCGAGACGAGATTTCTTGTATAATGTCTTTAAAAGAACAATAATTTTCATGCGAGTCTTCAGGTAGTTTAAGGGCATTCTAACCTTAAAAGCGCCAAGTTTATTGAAATTTAAAACAGAAAAAAAAGAAGTAAAACCACTAAAGTGGGACACGGCTCACCATTAAATACCCTAAACCACGTTGCTTAATATTGTTATTCGTGTAATGTCTTTCCTAAAGAAGGTGTTAGACGTGGAAGGTGTAGAACGTGCTTGAAAAAGTGACTCGATCCGAATAATTTTCAAGAGCGTTCACTCTTGAGTCACACAAATTTCATCAAACTCGTTGTCTGCAAATTGAATCCAAGAGAATAAAGCAGACAGACAGTCGGACAGACAAGCCTAGATCGATTCTAAATCGCTTCCAACAAGTGCTGTAGGGTAAAAAGCACAAAAGAATTCCAAAAGATTTTTGAAATTTTTCATTAAATTTTGTAGAAACTTCCTGCCTTCACGAAAGTAAAACCAAATCTTTTTCAAGGATACGTAACATATCTTCAATAGGAATGGAAAAGTGTTGTAGTTTTGGTTAATGGGCAATAAAAAACTTTCACTTTTTTTTTTTTTGCTAAGATATCCATATAAATAAAATGATAAAAAGCAAGGTGCTAGTAAAAGTATTTTCCGGGATAGGGTTTAAACTTAAACTTTGGGTAAAAAGAAATTTATAGTTATGATACAAAAATGTTAAATAATAAAAAGATATATAAAAACAGTTCTTTTTCTTTTTTTTTTTCTTTAAATATAAAATATAAACGTTTATATAAATTATATTTTAAATACGGTTTTTTCTTGTTATACTTAAATGGAAGGAATTTGTTTTTTTTTTTTTTTATATATAACAATTAATTAATTTTTATTTTTTTAGTAATTTTTTTTTTTTCATTTCAAATCATTAACATAAGTTTCAGTCACATTTTGATTACATTACTCGTAAGTTTTTACATTGAAGAAAGAATCTACTAAAATGCAACTAAATTTATTTATTTATATTAAAAATGAAAAAAAAAAAAAATGCTTTTGGTGTATTTTTTCCTAATAACTAAAAGAAAATTGGCGGGTTTGTACATTCGAAAAATAACGCAAGAAAATAAAAAATTATACAAAAAACGCCACTCCATGCGTCTACCATTGAGAGCAATGTTTTTAAAACAGTATTTATAGCATATAACAGGGCTTAGGTCTAAAGAGATGTAAGAGTAAGAGAAGAGTGAAAGAGAGTGAGTATAAGTGATTTTTTTTTTGTTTTTTGCTTTCATTTCTTAGATGTAAAAGAGTTAAGTTCAGTGTTCAGATTAAGTTTTGAGTATATATATAGTTATTGTAACACTTACGTTCCGTTGGCGCACCCACGCACACATACACGCACACATTCAAAGAAACCTACATTAATTTTCGCATGATACATACACTCACGTAACATATTCACAGATTCTTATTATTATTTTTTGTTTTTTGTTTTTTGCTTTTTTTCTCGTTTTTTGGTATTCATAACTAAGAAATGCATGACTTTCCGAGAAAATGTCAAAAACTGAAGCCTTCTCTAACATGTGCGGTACAAATAAAATGCGATGCTGTAAATAAGTAAACTCAAGTATTTTGTGAGAGGTCTTGACTTGTTAGAAGAATCAAAGACGGGAAAATGTATTTCCTCAGGTTCGCTAAGTTCTTCCTCTTCATCGTCAATTGCATTGGCTATGGTACGATAACGCATTGTAAAGTTAACTTTAAAAATTGCTTCGGCTACACCGCCCGGTGAAGAGACAATAAAGTAAAAAGTCCTTGGAACACGTTCATGCATGCTAACGTACGTGAGACGGGCCTCTTTGCAGTACGGGGTCGGTAGATCCTAATTAAAAGCTTCGAATTAACATAAACTCTCTTGTTGTAAGCAAATCAAACTTACCGTTACGCCATAAGCCAACACGGTATTCCCATATTGATTACCGGGCGTATATACGCGATCGCCATGCAACCAACGAGCAGCATGTGCTGGAGGATTTGCACAAAATTCAACAGCTAAATGCAAAGGCGAACCGGGATATGCGACTGGCGTTGAATTTCGTGCTACTACTGTAGGTGCACCTGTAATTATTTTTAATAAGCAAAAGGAAAAATATTTATATAGAAATTCGATTAAATGTTTCCGAAAAAGAAATGCAGTGAAGTTAACTTTGAAAACTTAATCCCTGTTATGTTTAAAAAGGAAAAGCACTTGTAAAACCGTTAATAAAAGTTTACGTAAATCGAATTAAATGAATGTCTTAACAATAATAAAAAATTGTATTAAACATTGAAAGACAACGTCGTTGCAGGCAGTCATACACACACACAACAGCAACAGCAGCAACGACAGGAAATTGAACGATGCTCGTTCATTCATTGTTCAAACTATAAACAAACAAAAAAGCAGCAAAAAAATAAGATAAAAAAGACACCGAGAAAATAAAGTTCTAAGTAAATAATAGAAATACCACTTGCCAACGCTTACTTTTATGTAAATACTAAACCAACAACAATAATAATATCTATGAAAATTGCATAAAGTTGCAGCAATGATTACTATCGTGAGAATTGTTGTAATTGCTTTATGCGCGTTGTAGTTGTTCTCCTTATCGTTCTTCTTATCGTTGAATGTCTTCGCATTGCTCGATATTGATGTTGTTATTGTTGTATATATATAGCACAGTTTTCCCCCAGAATTGTTAATGCGAACATAAAGTGGCAATTTATTTGGAAAATTCAATTTTAAAATTTTACATTTCGTTCTTTCTCTCTCTCCTTTTTTGCAAGAACACTGTTTTATTGTATAAATGTAGTGTTTTTTTTTTCTTTTCTTTTTTCTTGTTTTGTTTTCTTTCCTTGGGTTCAAATAAAAAACGAGGGAATCAGAAATGTTTAGCTAAAGTTCTTTAGGTTCTGTGTTACTTTTCAAAAAAAAAAAAAAAAAAAAAGAAGAGCGAGAGAAATGTGTCTTGACCGCTTGCCTTGCCTTTCCTTTCTTGTTTTGCCAATAAAGAAATTCAATTATTTTTGAAGTAAAAACAATAAAATTCTAAATAAGTTTTCAAATTACTTTAAATTATTTCGTATTAAAGTTTTACAATAAAAATAATATATTTCTTGGAACTGCTTTCTTTCTGCTGCATGCAGCCAGCACTTCAACTATTCGTCATTCACGTGAATGAAGTTTGATGTCCTTTTTATCTTCGGACGTATCTGATCACAATTAATTGCTTTTGACAGACAGTCAGACTACATGGGAGTCCAAAAATTGACAATCAATTTATTTTAAATTTATCTGATATCCGATATCGGATTAGAAATACTTTGTAAGCGATAAGCATAATATAATTATGTGCATATGTGATACAATGAATGCCATAACATCCACCACCACATGATGGTACAGATTCACTTTCTCAACTAATGATTAATAATAATAACACGTTAAAGTTGTATAGAATTGAAGGAAAAATAATTGGCTTCAAAATTGAAATGCTATACCATGTAACGACGAATCCAATAGCATTACTATCCCCGCCAATGTGTTAATCTGCTCTTGACATCAAGCTCCATGAAGTCTAAGAAACTATGCTTTCACTTCTAATTATAATTCTATTTACATTAAAACAAGTGAAAATATAATATCTCGGCAAGACCGACTGCTAAATGCCCTACACCACTTCGCGGAATACAGTTATTTATTCCATTTCCGCGATAGTAGAACAAAAATTATGCCTTGTTTTGCATGTAACGGCAAGTAAACAAAAACACTATACATATGAGACAAAACATTTGCGCAACAAAACTATCAAGTACTACTCCGAGACCTGAACGAAAGCACGCGAGAGCAAAAAAAAAAAAAACTGAAACGAGCAAATTTACTTAAATTTGTGCACTATGTATATGTAAGACTACACTATGCACATGTAGAATACATGCTATGCCAGGAATACTGGTGTGCGGTTGGGCGTGCGTTTGCTTAAGCGCACGTTTATGAGCATAAGCGATGTTTTCTTAAAAATGTCATTATTTCTTCATAGAAAACTACAAAATAAAACTTGATGCTGCACAAAAGCTCACACTTACGATTCGGTCTAAAAAATTTATATCTATGTAATTCAAATGATTAGTTTTTAATTTATAGGTAAAATTGCTATTATGAGCGAATGTTCCTCATAAAATGTTAAAACTTAGATCTTTATGCCTCAGTTTACTTATGACCGATTATAGGTGGCGGGGTTCAAAAAATTGTCCCATTCAGTTCAGATTTTGCACATCAATTCTGAAAGCTTAAATTCTAGTTGTTAGCAATTTGTATAAAGGAATTTTTATATTTACATTTAGAAGTATATAAGAAGTACAAAAGCAGTTCAATCGAATCTGTTTCCAGTAGGGTTCATTCTTAGAACTAAAAACATCAGTAAGTTAAATTTCGTTAAAATAATTTAAAAATTACAATGTGTAGGTTGAAGACAAGAAAACGAAACGTACGGACGGACAGACAAGCTTAAATCCTTTAAGAATATGATTTCGGTTCGACTGGTTCACCTTCTGATTCTCCTTCTACCCGTTACATATGTGTGCACAAACTTAATTTAAGCTGTGGTACAAGTGGTGTAGGGTATAACGACTACTAGCTAGAAAGTCATTCTCCATATCTTAATTTTACGAATTTAGCGCGAAAATGCACGTAGGAAAAAGTACATCAGTTCGAATGCCCAATGTGGATATGAGCGCTTTTGAAGATGTTGCATCCGCTCGTAATATCATTTCCGAGCTCGAGCAGGGCCTGCAAAAAATCACTGCACCCTAATTGTAATTTTATTTTAAGCACTTTTTTCCAAAGTGCTTTGGTGTCACCACAGAAACTGCTGTATGGTATTTCGACGCGTACGCCTTTCTTTTCGATCTTTCTTTTCAGTTCTTCTGCGTATAAAAGCAGCACAAAATGGCGGAATAAAGTTTTCTAAATAATCTGTTTGATATCCAGTAATAGGGTTTGGTTAATGAACTAAAACGTGGAAAAAAGACTTTTTCCCAGAGTCATTTTTATGTGAATGCACAAAAAAGATGGATGCATTTAGAACAAATCCAGAAGCTTTTATGTATATTCATATAAAAATGAGTCTGGAAACAAATTTATGTTCCATTTTTTATTCATTGAAATAAAAGCTTGTTTGCAAAATTATTTTTAAAATAATTTATAAAAACATAACAGAGATCGTTCCACTAAAAATAATATCCTCTTGTACAGTTTTGATAGTTTTTTACTGCTGCAAATGCTCTCGAAAATGTCAGAAAATTGTATAAAGAAAGCGAGGAGGGGAAGCGGCAAAAGGGGACGTGATTTTAAGTTGCTTTTTTTTATCCTCACTGGTCACATTCGCAATCAATAAAGCAAGTGCAGGATGCAGGCAGAGGATGCCGACATGTGCGTAGGCGAACTGTTTGCATTGGAATGCTTGATGAATGCCGGCGCAGTAGTGATAGTAGGCTGCATGCACCTTCGAAAATTTAGGCAACAGTGACGGTGAGTCCTGACTGCTGGATATGACCTTGCATGGAGTAACGTAGTGACTATAGCTAACTCGAAGAAGAGGAAGTAATGAGATGACATGGGAGAATGCGTTCTCCCAGATCGAAAATATGTTTCGTATTTTGTTGAAATGGTTATAAATATCTAGGAAAATATAGAATGGTATGGCAACCCATAACTTTTGTAAAACCCTATGGGCAGCTAAGTTAGCTTTACGGCACCACTAATGGCATCTTACTGAAACGATTGGTTGGTTTTGTAGGCAGCACCTAATTTTAGACGTGTAGTTCTTATGCTGCAGAAGCTTCGATATGAACATTTTTCCTTACAATGCACTCCAGACGTAAGGACGCATCACATTTTGGCACAAGAGACGAACGTCCGTTATTTTAATTCACATGTGAAATCCATTCTTTTTTGTTTATCATTCAAAAGAAGTTAGAAATGAAAGTAAATGTAAGGATAAAACTTTTTCTTTGTCTTATTTTTGCAAAGATTATTATTATGATTTATAGATATTTGCCTTTTTCGCTTAAATTTCCCTTCTATTTCATGAAATGTTTGATTATGGCTGACGGAACGAACACGCTTTATATTAAAAAAATCTTGGAATTTTCATTTTTCTCATTTCACTGTGATTGACCCAAATGTTGCGAACGAAAGTGCATGGTAAGAAGATATTGGGCAAAAAAAAAGTGCAAAATGAAAACCAACACTTAACTGAGAGAATGTACAATATTTCAGAGTGTTAACCACTAAGGATTAACAACTCTTACGTTGGCAACATTTGCAGTATTAAAGTTACGACGTGGTAGAGCTCAATTCAAAGTAGAATGCAGGAGCGGCTAAAGTAAGAGATTCATTAAATTTTCACATAGTGAAATATTACGTGCGAAATCTTAACAAGTAGTGAAACGTACGAAAGTAATATGGAGGGAAAAGTTAAAAATGTAAATCTTTGTAAAGGAGAGTAAAAGCAAAATCACTTGGAAGAAGAAAGTCTTATAAAGTTTTTGTTGCTTTTTTTTTATTTTTTCTTATAAAATAAGAAAGAGATTATATTCGAACTATAGTGAATCGTTTAATACCAAATACTTGCATGGATTTGTTTTTCGAGATCCATTGGTATCTTTAACAGGATATAGATATTTTAGTTGAAGGTATTATGCAAGTTTAAGGCTCTTGCACATAAGTGTAGGAAATCAAAATGGAACTACATGTAGCTTATAATGACTATGCCGATGACTTATTGCCGTAAGGCATGAATTTGCTTTGAAATATTCATTAATAAATGTTTATAAAAAATGTGAAGGAAAATTATTTTCGGCTATAACCGAATTAGGAATAAAAAGCCGGAAAATTATATTTCTTTACTCTTTAATATTGAGTAGGAGTGGCTCGCTTTTTCCATTTATGTCGAATGTACGGGAGAATTTTGACGAGCAACTAGTAATAAAATCCATAAGGCGAAGATGATCTCACATGTTCTGTGTGCTACACTATAGGCGTGTCCTTTGAATACCAGCTTAAGTACGAGAACTTTTGGCCGATTTGAAAACGATATCCACATTTTTGCGAAAGGAAGAATATTTCGCAAAGATATTACACAGATGGACAGATGGACATGCTGAATGCGTCTGTCAAGCTTCCTTCCGAGTGTTGTCAACACGTTGACGAATGAATGTATTCCCTTTTCCCCGTGGTAAGAATAAAAGGTGTGTTTGACTAACCATCTAGTAAAAGATTTACGTAAACATAATTACAATCGCGCAAATACTGACGTCGAAGTCCCTAAAATTTGCATCGCTTAAGTAAACTGAATAATATTCTGTTGTAAATATATTAGTTATTAACCGATTTTCATATCGGATATTGGAGAACGGGTGCAAATAAATATTTTTAGAACAACAGATCCATAGACAGATTTGAAATTGAATATCTTTAGGTGCCTTGTAATTAAGCAAGTTGTTTTAAGAACTTAAAATCTATTGCACTCATTAATCCGAAAATGTGCGTAAGCGTTTAATAGACTCGTGCAAAAAAGTACAAGCGAAATTTGCTTACTCAAAAAGTATGATATTCCTAATCTAGTTCGTACCGTCAATGGTGGATGGCGCAATATTCATATCGGGACATATGCAATTTTCTCTCAGAGTTTCTATAATCAGTGACTTGGCGTTAAAAACTTAAAACAGTGCGTTTATCTTTGCCGTTTTTGTTCTTCTTATACTCACACACTTTATATTTGCACCTTTACCTTCGTCCATCATTGAATGCATGGCAATGCATCCTTTGCTGTAGTCATGCGTTTTATTTTATCGAAGATAACGAACTATGGATTAGTGGATTAACTTAAACAAAATTTTGTGTTCAAAAAATCATCGCAGAGGGAATAATACAGAGACGACGAATCCAGGTCATGTTTACAATTGCAAAGGTTCCTTCACTCCTTACACTGCGTTTGGTCTTGCAGTGACAATATTTATCAAATGCTGAAAGTGCGCTTAGCGATGCTATTAAGTCGAAGCAAGGTAGAACAAATGTCACCGTCTAGGCTGAACGGAAGTAAATTAAAATCTTGAACGCTTATCTACGACATCTGTAACACAGTGTTGCTCCTTCAATAAACTGGCAAAACAAATGAGATGTAAATTAATTACGGGCTAAAAAAAATATTTTTTTTCGTTGCTTAGAGATCTTAGCTTCTGTCAGCTTGTGTTACCGCGAGAAAGCGTTTCTTTTGTAAAATTTCAATTATGTGTGCAGCTGTTGAGTCTTGTGAAACATTTTAATTATCGTACATCAAATTTTAGACCTTAATCTGATGCAGCTATGCCTAGGTTTTACTATAATGTACTTATGTAAGCTGTGTAAACCTGGCTGCCAGTTATTAAACAATTAAATTCAATTTACAGATTATTCCTCTATTCTCGTTTTTTTTTGTTTTTTTTTTTTTTGCTTTCTACGCTGCTTTTCTGCAAATATTAACTTTCACTTTTGTTGTGTACTGCACCAGCAGTGTTTTATATTATCGTTCATAAGCTTGCTTAATGCTACGGGATGCTAAGGGATCCATTGTTTAAAATAATGCCATCAAATTCGGGTATTTTGTCGCTTTTGCTAAAGTGGGCAAAACGAAAGCCAACAGTCAGTTTCTATTCCTCTTCATGCCATTAAATGGTTTATTTTAAACAAAGCGTCCTAATGCAACATCGTTGGGCATATTTAATCATCAGCAGTTAAATATTTGCAAAATTTTTATGCAACCTTTCTAAAAAAGGTTTACATATTTCATCAATCCAAGCAGGCTTAACCGCATATGTACGGGTCGTCGCTCTCACGATATATGCCTTAACGATAACGTGTTGCAAAATTTAAACAGCTCTACTAAATCCATACCAGATTACAATTAGTGAACTTTAAAGGTTTAGCATTGAAACGAAGGACAGAACTGACGTAAAAAAAAAAAGCAAAAATGCTCAATACTTGTAGAATACGCCAAACATTCATTAATAATTTACTTCCAAATCGATTCGGTTTTAAGAGTGTATGAATCTTTACACATTATTCTATTCTAGAACGTCTAAACGTGTTGATTATGGAGTGTATGATGGCCTTTAATTTGTGACTGTGAATGTTTTGAAAGCCTTGTAGTTCGTATTAGATTCCTTCTAAGTCCAGTCCCAACATTCCTATGGCTTAATGTGTCGGCTTGCTCTACGAAAGCTTTATGATTATATTCAATGTAAGTTCAGCTAAAGGCCCTTATATCGTGTTACGATCAGCTGCTCACTTCCTTGTATTTCTCATCTTCCACGTTGCAATTTTTGTTACACGCTTTTCGTCACAGGCGTATGACTTAATGTCTGGGCTTCGTTTACAGCGGAAGAGGTTCTTTATGCACTTTATTAGCTTGATTGCATTAAAATATTTTAAGTTTTAAATTTGTTTTTACCTTTAATTATAAAGACTTCATTTCATTGCTTTCAAATTTAGACGCCATATATTTGCTTTGTACGCTTGGCGTTACATTCTTGTGATTTAACGTGTGTGCTTACGACACAAGTGAAGCAGGGCTTAATTAAAAGGATTCCTATGTGATAAACATAATATATCTAGGTTTGATATGCTTTCAAGGTGTTGCAGTAATTTGAGGTTCATATCATTTCATTTCATATATTTGCAATACACTTTCTACAAAACTATGTGCGCTTCTCATTACCTTGCTATGAATAAATAAGCTTTTATTGCTTCAACCATGGCATACCAAAAAACTTATCTTTTAAAAGGAAAAAGAAATAAAAAGAAAAAGAGTTGTGCAAGCCAGATATGGCAACAGGTACAATTAAGATGAGAGTCAAGGATTAATGTAGCACTGATCGTGACTCAAAAAATGCATAGGCTTGTTCATATATGTATCTAAGTACATAATACTTTGAGTAGAAGTCGATTTTAGAGGAATTTAAAAACCAAAAATTTAGAAATTAAGCCACTGCTTACTAATCCTCATATATATTAAACTCTTGACCACAATACGAGATTTAAACTATAGACTATAACTATAAACTATAAACTATATACACATTCCAAGATAATCTGTCTTTGCTTTGTACTCGACTGCAGCTATAGGCCGGCATACATACTCTGCTTTACTCTGTTAAAAACGCAGATCATGTTTGAAAAGCTTACGGTAATGACAATGAACTCGGCTTACTTAGGAAACATATACTTTCGACAGACGTAGTCATCACCTACGATTCACTTCAAGAGAAAAATCATTTCGTTGATTGCTTTCATCAAACTATTTTAATATAATAATTGCAAGCGATAATCAATTTCAATCAAAAACCAAATTTAATTAAAAAAAAAGAAAATAAAAATTTAAAAAATTTCATATTTCGTTTGTTTTTCAAAGTAAACTTTTGCCTTTGATGTATAATTTTGCAAATCCCAAAAAATGTGAAAACGCATATAATTTTGTTCTTTTTTGATAATAAATTATATCTGACGTTTGCAATTTTTTAAACATTGCGTTCTCAAATGTAAAAAATGATATTTAAAAAAAATAAATAAAATAACTCGCAGCGAAATTGATGTATCATGCATTACCGTTTGCCTGTACTTAGCACTTGTGCATATATTTTTGTATATAATTAAAAATCATTGCATAACTTAAGGCTATACAAATATAATAAAACTGTTATCTTTCTCGCGGCAAATATTAAAATACATTTATTTAAAAAAAAAAATTTTAAAATTAAATTTTATTAAAATTTCGCTCTTCTAACGTGAAATGTAGGTTTAACGGGGTTCACTGTGCCTTTTCTATAAGCCATCAAAAGGAGCCATTTTCATTTATATATATATATATATACAAATATAATAAAACTGTTATCTATCTCACGGCAAATATTAAAATACATTTATTTAAAAAAAAAATGTTTAAATTTTAAATTTTATTAAAATTTCGCTCTTCTAATGGGCAATGCAAGTGTAACGAGATCCACTATGCCTTTTCTATATGCCATCAAAAGCAGCCATTTTCATTTAGCTTTAGGGAGAAATCAATTAACAACAAGTATATAGAGACTTATATTATTAGGTTTAACCGTAAGGCTGCACAGAAATCTAAAGTAGAAAAAGAACACCCAATACACACGCATAAAATCCGTCCCTTTGACAAAAAAGAACACAAGCTTAACAGGGAAATTTAAATTTTTAGTCAAACATGTAGTATTTTTTTAGATGAAGTTAAATATTTAATTTATATGGTGACGAAATGTGTGCACACATTATCTCTCCCTATTTCTTTCTCTCTCTCTCTCTATATATATACATGCATGCATACATACATATATATGTACATATATATACATATATACATATCAATCTGTCTACGCATCTAGCTATCTCGCTGTTGTTTACATGCCAACCCATTCAGACATGCTGATATAATAATGTTCAAGTGTTTATTTTAATTTCTATGTAAGGGTCAATCCCATGTTGGCCATATTGCTACTGCTTCCAAAAAATGAAAAAAAATGAAAAAAAAAAAAAAAAGAATGATTTTTTAATTTGATTTTCTCTTCCTAGAAAATGGTGGGTTCCTGGTACAAATGAGCAAATGAAATGAAATTTGTAATTGAAAATTGTTTACTGTGAAAGCACGATACGTGCAAAAACGAAAGGGCGCTGATAACCATTTTAGGTATTCGGTGTGAATTATTAATGGATATTTAACACACACAAGACTAAAGGAGTAAATGAGAGGATGATGTACACAAAATACCATTAAAATTAATCAGTTGAAATTTCTATAGATGGAAAACAAGGGAAAAGAATACACAGTGCAATGTCCAAATATATTGCTTATCTGCTTAGACTTCGGAGGCGAGTAAATGCTGTTACAAAAACAATTTGATGAGTTAAGATGTATTCACAAAAATATTTGATTTACTTTTCAATAATTTCGAGATCCTAGAACAACTGTTTCCGTTTTTCTAAAATTTATTGAAAATTATTTTTCTATATATATATGTATGTACGGTAGTTTCTTAAGTGACGAGCACAAGGTGTCCCAACTAAAAGAGTTTTTGGGAAGAAAAAATGACTCTTACGGCCAACGTTTTTGTTTATGATTCTTTATAAATAACATGAATGAATGAATTTTACATACTAATCGATTCTATTATAATTTTTATAATTATAATTATAATTAAAAATCTCACTAAGTCCTAAAAAGCTGCTCAATTTAAAACGATTTCACTTTAAATTTCATGTATTGTATATTCATAGGACAGTAGGCTTATCTGGGTTAAGGGAGCAAAGGGAAGGTAAGAGAACAGTCGCAAGTTTATTCCAAAGATGGACCACACGATATATGCTTTATGGTTGTTTACATTCGGGATGATTTAAGTGATTTCTTCAAATCATTTTACGTGAAATTATTGACGTTTACATTTGCATTTGCACCATTTCTAATTTCGATCTGGAAATATTTTTGTCTACATAAAAACATACTGTATATATGTGTATGTGTGTGAACAATGAAAAATGAAAAATAGAAGAATTTTTAAGCAAAAAGAAAGACATTTTTGTTGTCTTACTAATAGATGCTTTGAATTTTGCATAATATACGCGGAAAAATTTATTATCTCAAAGAAATGTTTTCTTGGCATCTCTAAAATAATGCCTCCATGCGATCAGACTCTTCTGTCTTTCCAATTTATTTCATTTAGAATCGTTTCCGAACAAAAATACCTTTGCGCAGCTCTGTCGAAGCGATCAGGACTGAGAGCGATACGAAAGCTTTCATTGTTTCTGCTGAGAAATTAAAGGTTCGCACCATTTCGCAAACTGCTTAATACCTGCTCAATAACTTCTTTGGGCATTATTACTCTATTACCTTCTATTCCGGCCCGAGGGAATTGTCTAAAACTCTCTTTCTTTGGGCAGGTACAGTGTCGTCGTCACTTAAGGTATAAGCGTCTAATGCTTCTGCCAACCTCTACAGTCTCATGTAGATGATATATGACACAAGTGTAAGATTTTTATTCTATTTTTTTTCTTTTCTTTTCCTATGATTGCTACGAGCAAATTTTACAGCAAAGAGAGTGACAAATACCCATGGAAATGTCAATGAAATAGTGGTTTTTGGATGATTCTAATTTCATATCTTTTTAAAGTTAAACGAATCATGATCTTTTGCTTAATTTCGGTGAGAAATGATCGAAATCATTGAAATACCGGATTATAAATCGAACGGTCCGAAGTATAAAATACCGTGACTTTGTTTTCTTCTTATACTTTCGTAGTAAATTTTGTTACAAATCATTTCTTCAATAGAAATTTTCCTGAGTTATGAGAACCCCAAGGTAAAGTGTTTTTACAGAAAGAAGCGGCTTTAAAAACCGTACAGGCAAGCTGTTAGGGCATAATTAGAAATACTTGAAGATACAACCAGAATTTGTAGAAGGTGCTAAACCAGTACACAAACTAAAATGCTACACAAACGAGCCACGAATGCATTATTCTAAAATACATTTAAATACTTTCATTAATCATTTTGGTATTTTTATATCCACCAGTAAAGGATATAATCATTTTTTTATAATGCTTGCAACACTCAAAAGGAAGCTTCACATACCCTATAAAGTGTATATATTCTTGACAAGCCATAATCAGCGGAATGCTTTTATATATCCAAACAGGAAGGAAGTTTTTTCTCGATTGGATTGATATTCAAACTTGCAAAGGGGATTCTTTATGCGAAGAAATTTGATATGCACCCCAAATCGCTTAAGCAAAAAGTTTCAAATGTTGTGGCCTTAACTGTGTTTGTGTACTGAAATATCGTACCTAATACGACAAGAATTAAATTTCTTTTCTTCTTTTTTAGATTGGAACTACAACCGTTATATAGAGTCACCCACGTTGTGTTTCCGAAAATAAATGTAAATACAGTACACTACTAGTTGAGACTTGGACCTTAGACGTTTTCCAATATATTGCTTTCACAGTACCATTATTCGTAAGACACACATACACACAAAAATTAAACAAAAAACGCCTATTTGATGAATCCTTGTCAGAAGGATAACCAATTTTGATGACAGCAAGTACATTAGCCGCCCAATAGGAGTTATCTAAATGGTCCCGATTTTTTTATAAATTTTCTTTCCATTAGACTGGTTATTGATTGTAACTACATTGCATTTTCGTCGCCTACTTTAGAAGTTAATCTGCAATTCAATTATTTTAAACTCAAAGCGTCAAAAGATAAAATGGGTGATGTATTTCTTTAATCTTTTCAGAATCACTTAATCTGGTGGAACTCTTATGGTTAAAGCAAAACAGAAAAACTGTTATACTCTTCCCACAATGGTATACCTAAATAAAGAAAATATAAATTTCGTAGAGAGAGAGAGAGAGAGATGGTATTCATAAATCTAGACGCCTTTCATAACGCCACATATGATAAATATTGACGTTAGAAGAGGGAAAAAAACAAACCTAGAACTTAAGAAGCCAATAATAAATTATGAAAGTGATAAGAAAATAAGGCAAAGAAAATCCATAAAAGAAATATAGAAAATGAAAACACAAAATAAGAGGAAGAAAAACCTATTAAATAACTAATAAAAGTTTTGCTAACTAATAAGCAAACAATCATTTTTATTTAATATCTTTTCAGTTGAGAAATAAGCCTTAGTATTAGCAATAATATCTAACGCATGACTCGTTTATAACTTGTATGAACAAAGTTAGTTATATAAGCAGATATAAAAAGGATTTGTGAAACAATTCCCCTGACCACCTAACGAGTTAAGTGGAACAAGTGGGGGGTAAGGAAATAGCAAATTATGCTCATTACTATAGACAGACGGCAATTTTATTATGTTAGCTACACCAGCAATTTTATGCAGCAAAAAAAAAAAAACAGAAACTTCGTATACACATACTTCATGTATTAATAAAATTGTCTCAGTGGTGTACGAATTGCTGTCCTTACCATTGATCGTGGTGGCCTCAGGCTAAAATTGGTGGTTGCTTGCAACAATTTACAAAAATATATAATAATTCAGTTTAATGGTTCTACAAGTCACACTTATGAGTCAGTGTATGTGTGTGTGTGTTTTCATTTCTGTTAAGGTGATTTTAAGGCGAATTTTGGTTCCCTATCATTTAAGAGAAATAGTGAATTTTTTAAACCTATCATTATCTTGTGTAGAGACGAGAAATTCCCTTAATCACATGTTATATAACATCGTTTACGATGAGATCCATTATGGATATGTAGTATAAAAATACGTAAAGGTATTTCAGTTTTCAGCAAAGCAAACGCATCAGGTTCAATACTTTGTAGACCATTGATTGCACTTATATATGCAGTACACACATATCGATATCGAATATTATGATACTGAAAAGGAGCACTACAATAACATACTTAAGATGGCATTTTAGCTGTCATCTAATCTAGTGATACTATATCCGGCTCTCAATCGAAAGATCCATCTTGAATTTCTAACTTTGTGAATCTTCCTTTCATTCGCATAAAAAAATAACCAAAAGAAGCAGTTTCTTAAACCTCTTTTTTTGCAAAATTACAGGGACTTCTTAGTATTTAGGCAGACTAAGCAACGGTTATATATGTAGAATTGCTATGAGCTTGATCGAATTAGTTCATTTGCCACTTATGTATTTTAAGAAGGAAAAATCATAGATTGGGTTGTAATCCGAGAAACACTATGCAAACTATCGATCTTTGAGGTAAATACGAGCAGATTGTAGGCGACAGCGAATGGTAAAAAGTGAAGCCCAAGAATTACTAGATCCATTTTTAAAGCCATACCAGCGATAACTATCATGAGCCTATTTATGCTATTCAAAGGGAATTCTCTATTGTATATTTACACATTGGGTAGTTGAAAATGCACGCGGCTCTGACGAAATACAAGTTTGCCGGAAATATTTTCAAAAGGTCAAAATAGATATACGAAAAAATTGCCAGTTTCAGATGCTTTTACATTGTGGACGTGCAGGTGGATATATTGTAGACATTTTTTGGACTTAGTTTTTCGACGAACAAGAAGTATTGGTGCCAACTGCCAACTTTACTTTTACATTTTTCCGACTCTAGTGATCCTCGTGGGGGACCCCGTTTTGCAAAACTTGTGCGATTATCGCTCCGCCCGTCTCACCATTTCTTTTGCGGGTTTAAAACACTCGCTGCCAAGTTATGCGACCGATCTACTGATACGGCAATAAATCTGTACGTTATCCTCTGATTTCGAAGCCATCCTCCTTCTTGGCTGCAAGAATATGCTCGACTTAATATTATTATGAATATTAACTCATATTCCAGTTCCCTCTTAAGAAATACGATTTTACAGAGAAATTATGCAAAATACCATCTATTTCACTGTCCAGCTGAGAAGCTAACTAAGGCAACATAAGTGTTTTATTGCAAGAACTAGCAGCTCACGTGCGATTCTGGGAATTAATTTTGAACAGTTTTGCCACGTGTTATTAAAATATTGTATGAGCTTTGTGCAGTCTGCCTTTTACAATTTCTACGGCATAGCACAGAAAAATACACCCCGAACCTTTTTTCTTTCCACCAGTAGAGATGTTACCTAAGCACATGTATGGATGGACAGTCGAAAAAACTTATTTGAGAATCCAATGCTTTGTGAAGTCTATGACGAACATGCACGCGTGTTGCAAAGCTGACAACGAAACTGCTACACCGCTAACTTTTGGTAGTCGACGTATATGCAGAAGACAATTCGTTGAATGGCAAAAGGACATAAGAGGTTATATAACTTTTCTATAAATGGCCACATGTGGCTAAAATTAGTTTTTAAGCTTTTTGCGAAAATTATCAACAGACGCAATATTTTCCTTTTTTGCCTTTTGTTTTTGTTTTTTCTTTTTTAATAATTACCCTTAAAATTCTTCATATCGACACATGTTCTGTGACAAAAAAATTAAAAAAAAAAAAAAAAAAACAAATAAAGTAAAATTTTATGTTTTGATTTCATTTCAAATTTTTAATATAATATCTGACAACTGACACAAAATTCTCGAGTACAAAATTCTATTCGAAAGTGTCTCTTTGTCTTTGTTTCTGTTCTATTATTTATTTAGTTTTGTTTCTCACTAAATAACTTTGCAGACAGTTTTTGCACAAAAAGGCCTTTTGTTATTATTGCTGCTGTTGTCAATATTATTACTATTGTTTTTGTTATTACTATCATTATTATTGTTGCTGTTGCTGTTGCTGTTACTATTGCTCTTGCTGTTGGTGTTGCTATTGCTGTTGGTGTTGCTGTTGATGTTACTGTTACTGTGTTGGTACTTTTGTCATCATGTTATATTTTTAATGACTAGAATTTAATGGCTTATATTCTCGGTCTGACAAATGTAAAAAGGCGGAAATGAGTTCTGAAAAGTTGAATAGCACCGGATGTAAGCAGTAAAACTACTACTGCTGTTGCTGCTGATGCCAGTTAGTAGTTGTGTTTATTCAGTTCAGTTCGGTTATTAGAGTGTTAGAGAGCGTATGCTTCTCGTACTTTGCTTATTGTGTTGAAAGTTTACTTAAAAGTTTACGCACATTTCAAACAAAATTTCCCTATGATTTCTATATACTTTGAAATTTGAACAAAACTAATAACAGCAAACGAACGAACGAAACAAAAGAGCAAAAAATCGCATATGTATTAGGAAAGTTAGCACTTAAGAAGCCTGCAGTGTTAACCAAAAAAACAGAATCAGAAAATTGAACAAATACTTTTTATTCAAAGAATTTTTGGAACAATATTTAGTTTGATTTTCTAAAATTATTTCTATTTTCTATCTCTGCAAGCACATTGTAAAAAAAAGTTTTCCATTCGGCAATCTTTTCCCTACAGCTTGCTTACTAATAAAGATGAAGAAATAAGAAAATTGTATCTGTTCCGTTCCGAAGTTTTCGTTATAAAGTACTGCAGTGTGAGGAACACTAAGCAGTCTTGGAGTGACTTGCACCACCAATGATTCCAATCGCTTGAAAAGAGTGATTCTAAAGCGATCGGTGTATCTTGTATGAAAAGTATTTTAGGATTTCAGATCGATTAGCGTAATGAAAGATGAGTCCACCTAAAAAAAATGTACTTATCCACCACAAGTAGGTTAGGCTATAATCAGAAAGGACGAAGAAGCATATTGGGTTCAACGCCTGCTACTCTGTTAAGTTGCTAGAAGAAAGAGCTTCCCGCTCAATGAACATCGCATATCATAACATATACATGAGGGATGTATCGTATGTATTTCGAAACATGTTTTTATTCAATTCATTAGCAACTGAACTTGATTTGATTCAATCGGATTTTAAAATTGCGGCAATAATTACATTAAGGAGAAATTTTGACCTTAGACATATTGTTAAACCCCTAGAAGAATTTAATTCTTTTTTCATCTTAATCCTGCAAAGATGGAGAAGAAAGAAATTGCAATCAAACTTGAGACATCCTTTATTGGCTTAAATGATACTTTAAATATTCAGGGATCATATAGGAAAAAGATTTCGCTTCCGATCATATTTGTACACCAGTAGTATAGTTACTTTATGCTTTAAGCGGTGTATTCTCGAAATAGGATTTTCCTAACTCTAACCATTTTTCCTCCTTCCATTGGAATTTTTCACAGCAACTTTAAAACAACGTTTCTAGTGAAATGTCAAGTCACTCAACAAGTCTCCGATATAAATTCTCGTTTTTTCTACCGTTTCGTCGTTCAAAAGTATTGCTACAGAATAGCCATAACTGATCTTTTGCCACTTCTCAAGAAAGTTGATGAATATTATACCATGTGCATCCCAAAATACGGACCCCAAAACATTCACAGCCGACTTTCGCCTTCTTTGTCGTTTTGATGGCTTTCACCAATTGCTGTCCGGTTGCCTGTATGTCAAATGAACTCTGGAATGTTTTGATGATTCCGCATTTCATCTATTGTCTCATATCACGTGAAAAAATCGTTTTTATTTCGCCTAAACAGCTTCAACACGTAGTTATTGTTGGTTAAGTGTGAGCAAATGCGGCACAAACCTTCCTCATGGGTAAGTGTTCATGCGCAATGGTTGACGGGCCAGGATTTGGTATCTTCCGAGTTTTAACAATTTCAAATTTTGATCTTCCAAAACTATTTTGTTCCACACCATCGGTTCCGATATGAGTTTGCTTAAACTTAACAGACAGTTCACAAATTTATTTTTTCGACAGTCAAAAGTCGCCACAACATGTTTCAAGTCAATGCTGTGTGTGGAATGGATTTTTTCTGCTAAAAAACGACGTTTTAAAGGATTTCTTTTTAAGAATACAAGAGTGACGTTATTCCTTAACGCAGTTTTGAGCCATTTCCAGATAAACTGAGTTCGGGTTTTATTCTTATATTCATCTAGAATAAATATATTTTCAAGGTGTATGTCAGTGTGACCGAAATGTTTGACATACCCAAAGGAGATGAAATCTTTTACGGCAAATTGATTTATACAGACGCCATAATGGATTAAACCAAATGTCGAGATTAGTAGTAATTTGACTTTTTAATAAAACTTATATGGGGTGGCATTTTACTCAACAAATGTAGTGAACATGCGCAGATTATTTTCAAGAAAATTCATCAATTTGGGGGAGCTTCTGGGGCTTCTTTTGCTTGGTAAATATTTATTTACTACAATTAAATTAATTACGTACAAGACTAACGCCATAAATCTTTTCATTGCAGCATAATTATAATGAAAAATTTCTTAGCTCGAATTTCAATAAATTTTGGAATATATTCGCTTCATATAATTTAACAATTATGTGCGCTTAGTCTTAGTTGAATTCAACACAAGTAGTGTAATGCAAAATATACTACACATAGCTTACTAGTTAATATTCGAACTAATCAAGCTCATAACGTTTGAAAAAAAGTGGTATTTAAGCTTTAATTTGCCTTTGTATTGCTCCCACCTATTATCGTAAGACTAGATTGAACTGTTGGGAACCTATGCATCACAAAGAAGGACTTGTGATATGCTTAACATTAATTATACCAATGAGTTCTGAAGTTCCCAGTTTTTGAATCGATTTAAGTCTATCTATCCTCCTAAACCTTTGATATCCGTTAAGGGATTTTTACGTAAACAAACGTTAACAATAAACGTCGTAACGTAGGGTATTTAATTGACCAATTGATCTACACTGAAGTAAGTATACGGCAATCATCAATTGAAGCAAAAACTTTCATGTTTTAGGCAAATTAAAGCGATGGTCGCGGCCTTTGCGAATGAAGAATTTTGTTGAATTGCAGGAAAAAAATTTCAAATCAAATGGAAATGACATTTAATCTATGTAATGGTATATTTCAATAGCTTTATTGCTTTAATAACAATTTCCGCATGTTTATTGCGTATATTATTTCGCTGTGAGAAAGACAGCAAACAATATTGTAATGCACCAAAACCGCTAGGCATTCTGTAATGTTTAACATATAATTGCAGATGAATACAATGTAAAAACAAGTAAAAGCATTATAGTGGTCCACGGCCGATCATTAAATACTCTACACTACCTTCTATGTATTCATGTAAAGACATTTGAACATGAAGCGTTATATGAGAAGTAGTCGAAAAAGTTGTCCGATTCGAGTCATCTTCCGTAGCTTTCGATCTGGTGACAAAAGACGTCAGTACACCAAATCTCATCAAAATATCGCAGAAAGTGTGATCTATAGATTGAACACAAGAGCGGTCTTTGCCGAGGTCTATGTCAACTTCGTCTGCGTGTTGCATACATCTGCTGAAACTGAATAGAATCTCTGCCAGATGTGATGTAGCGTATTATTAATAGCACGGCGAGATATCAAACATAACGATATAACCGAAATTCCATTTTAGGTTTTCATTACTCATTCATCCATTTATTAGTTTTTATTAAATTTTATACGTTTAGTGTTTCAACTGCAAGGACTGTTCGTTAATACTTTTCGTTTCTTTTTTTTATGTCAATAGCATGTGGAAGCTGTTAAAAGTTATATTAGATAAAACTGAAAAAATGATTGATGATAATAATGAGAGTAAGGGAAAATTTCTAATCAAAAATTCAGGCTCAGCATTACATTCAACGAGAAAAGAAAGAAAAAGAGAAAAAATCATTGGCAGCTTATTGCAAATTATGAAAAAGAAATATTGGAAGAGAAGAAAAAGTTGAAAATAAAATGTGAAAAATAAGATAATATTGACAAAAGTCAAGAAACAAATGACTTTTGAACTGAAACGTGCTAAAAATGTGAAAGATGTGTGTAACGAAATGAAACGACAGGCATCGAAAAATGAAGCGAGTCGAAGAGAGTGAATCTGTTTTTTTGTTGACTATAAGAAAATAAAAGTTAGAAATAGTGCAAGAAGCATATAAATTATAATGATTCTGTTCCTTCTATTGGTTTTTCAAGCATTGATCATTTTCTTGGTTTATGCGTTAGTTCAAAAATTCGAGATATATGCGCATTATTGAAAACCTTTACAAATTAGAAAAATAATAAAAAGATACGAAATCCTGCCCATTGAATACCTTGGCACTGTTCTAGATAACGCATTTTGGCCAGGCAGTACTTCAACCAAAGAGTTTATTTCAAAGATAGAAGCTCCGAGCGTGGGGCCTTTAATACTTAAACGCATTGCTTTTGCCTACAGCTAGTACAGCTTCAAAAAACTAAGTAACCATCTCTCTATCATTTATCAATATGTTGGATGTTCGTAGATTGCTCCTAATTCGGATATAGGCTCTCAAGCTCTCTTTTGAGTGAAATGTTGGATAGCATGAAGCCACTGGATGTGATAATTGTTATTGGTGACTTTAAGTTGGCGTCAACTCTGGCTTGATGATTTCATTTGGATTTCCAGCTAGATTTAGCGAATTTCTAGAGGACGCTTATGAGTTAAACCATTTCTAGCGAAATTATATTCCAAGTATCAATAATAAGACTTTGGACCTAACCTTATCTAATATGTTGGATTTTTCGGTTAGTCGCTGTTCGCCAATATCTGCTTCTAGTAAGACAGTTTTCAACTCATTTAAAAGTTTAGTAACGGGTATTAATCTAAATCCGTCCACAGTCGACATAGAGCCTTTCGGCTTATAAATGCCTTAATGTTGCCATCTTCTTGCCATCTATGCTGGTGTCCCATCCTAGTGTGCAAAGTCCACACGCAGTGTTGTTTAATCCTAACGAAAAATACTAAAAGTAGATTACTAAGAGTACAGAGTACAAAAAAAAAAAAATTGTTCCCTCACTGATGCTACAGAAGAAAATTATCTATCTTTTTATTTATATCATGGGTAAAACAAAGAATAGGCGGTCAAAATAATAGACTGGAAGCAGGGAATCAACTCCAAAGGAAGCCCCAATGGTTCCCTCTACGGGGAGGACCAGGTTATTTAGGATGACTGCTGGAGAAAAAAAAAAAACAAACGTCGAGTATTATCTGCGCTTAAAGAAGTGTGCGCTTAAAATGAAATCAACATAGATTGCCAGCCTTTGACGAAAAAGATAGTCTTACTTCAGCAATATGACGCACCAGTTCATTATCGCTTTGGTGGATATCAAGTAGATTTCGAATTAATTCCTTATATGCATTTCTCGCCATATTTAGTTTTTTCCGATTATTTTATTCCTTTTTCAAACGTAAAAAAATGGCATGATAGTGAAAGATTCTCTGAGAATGAGGAGATAGAATTTGCCGTCGATCGCTGGAAAAAGTCTATTGATCTAAAAGGAGAATATATTGAGATTGTTTGCACCAGCGACCATGCGGAATATTTAGGAACTAAAAAAATTTAGAACCTACAAAGTATACGTATCTTGGTTCTGCTTCAAATTCTAGAGCGATGTAAACATGTTCGTCTATCTTTATATTTAATATCTGTGGTAAACAGTCTTCTGATCGAAATAATTAAGATATCGACGCGAAATTTGCAAACATATTCGGAATTCTTGCACGATAGTTGGAATTGAATACAAGCCAAATCGGTCAAAGGACACGTCAGTAAATCTCCGTTTTCTTAGGAAACAGAACATTTAGGTTGGTTTGAAGGTTACTCACAACCCGCAAAAATCCCAAAAGTTTTTATTTTTCAAGCTTGTTTTTGCTTGCAGGCATGCCTGCAATACAACATGAAGTGAAAACTACGGTTTAGATAATTGATTGTTTTATGTAGGCGAGGGGTAAGAGAAAACAAATATTCCTTTGCTTTGAGTTTTTCTAAAGATTAAGCCGTAGATGAGTATAATGCTCTTACATGTTTTGTAACCATTTTGTGTTTTCTTTGCCTTATCAGATACTACTGAGCCTTCCCTCGTATTCTCAATTTACATTTCAGGCCTTTACACTAAGGTCATCAGATCTGCTAATTTCATTCTCTCTGAAATGTACAATTACCGATCGATTTAGAAACATCCCCAAGATCGTGCGCCCGTTGTGTTAAAATTGGACCGAATTTCGGTTTCCCTATCATTATAATCATTAAATCATTTCGCTTATTGATATAATAGTTCTGTGTATAGTTTTCTACGAAAACCAATTTTCCAACCATTTCTAAAATGACAAGTCATGTCCGTATAGAAGCACCTTATACAGCTTGGTATAGCTCTGACATACTATACTTTCTTTTTAAACAGTGACTGCAACATTATCTCTCTTTGTTTTGCTAAGACATGGTCACTTAAAGCGAAGTATAAAATTGGACGTTCGGATAAGGTAATGTACCAAAAGCTTCCTAGAACGAAGCGATCTTCTATTTTTTTACGCTCTTGTTCACATGTGACATAAGGTGCATTAAGTTAATGCAAATTTACACAGAAGGATTTGAAGAACACGCATCCTTTATTCCAGTCGATTTAGAATCACTTCCTTTCACTAGATCTATGCGTGTAGGTCCGTCTGCTCTCTTATATTCTTGTGTTCAATCTACAGATCGCAGATTTTGGTGCATCAACGTGTTTGGGCTCGAAGACACAAATTATTGAAAATGATTGAGATCGTGGAACTTGTTCGACTCCTTCCCATATAACGCATTATTTTGAAAAGTCGTTTAATGGACAGACAAAAACAGATAATTGGTTTGAGCTGTTCGCTATTAAAGAAACGGCCGGAATATAAAAAAAAGAAAAAACACCACAAACTAATTGTTTTATATATGACATCCAAATTGTTCACGACAGGTCCCAAGAACGCGACAGAGAAGTGCTACCTCATAAAACTTACTTACTAAATTTGGTTTTCTGGATTCAATTTTTTTTTTTCGCAAAAAGACTACGAATTTCATACTTATACAGCTGTATGTAAATAAACGTGTGGTGAGCATTAAACAAGTAAGGAAATTACATTCTGCTGTGATCGAATCTTTTTAACCCATCAGTTTGATTCTAAAAAAAAGAAAAAGATATAAATTTTCATAGTAGGAATTGATATGATGTATGTGTTGGACATTATGAGTGACAACCAAAAAACGCGAAAAACAAAGGTATTTAAAGTTTTTGTTACATAGACATGGGGGCGTGTTGTGAGCATACTCTTTGAAGAGTTTGCGTCCTTTTTAAAACCTCTTCAAAATCTTGTAGGACACATAGACTCATTTTTGCGAACGGGAGATTGTTTATCACAGATGCTGCACGGTTGCGGAGACAGACTGATGGACATATGAGAAATATTTATACGCTTTATGGGGTTTCTGAAGTTTGCTTCCGCGCGTTATAAAGATTTTCAAAAAATAATATTCAACATACTATAAAATTGAGTAGACGTGGCTGATTTATTCCATTTTTCCATTGGAGTACTACAGCATCGCCCATAGAAAATACGCTAAAAGTTTTGTAAATTTATCTGCTTTAGCTTAACAGCGATAGGCAAAAAACCAATTCTCTAGTCCTTTTGAAAAATAGAGATGCCTTCAGTTTACGTAGTGTGTAGTAGGCGTGTCGATTTGGCCGGTTTGGGTCATGTCCAATACAAAGCTGCATACAAGAATTTGCAATGTTTGTGCCAAATTTGAAGGCGATAGCTCCATCGTCATTTTTGCGGCCAGGACAATGTTTACATTACAACAGACGGACATGGTTAAAACGATTCAGAATTTCATGCTGTTCAAGTATAGACATAGTTCGTGGAATTTCTGAAACTTTCTTTTGGGCGTTACGAACGTTTTGACAAAAATGAATACACTTCTCATCTTTTGGTTGGGGGGGATATAAAAATTAAGTTGAAAATGAAGATAACTTCATTGTTGCTCTCATTATTGTTTCTTGTTCTTCTTCTTCTTCTAATGTAAATTCCTTTCGTTTAGAAAACATTTTCTCTTTAATTTTTTAATGGAAATAAAAATGAAATTAAAAATTTGTCAATCTACTGCAGCAATGTAATAATAAAGTTTTTCATAATTTTCTTAGTCGTAACTCTCCCTAGTGACGTGTGGCTTTCAGTGTTCGTTTCGTTAAAAAATGTTGAAAATTGCAAATGATTTGCCGCATACAGAAATTAATGTGTTATTGTCTGATTTACATTTGTTTGAAAACCTCTAAGGTGGATTTTATTTATAATACGAAAGCACACATACACATTCATGCAAACGAACGCATGTACACATATATATTTATGTTTACATACATTATCATTTTGATACCCTAGAGTGCAATATAAACTTGTTAGGGATATGTAGAAGAAGAAGAAAATCACAAACATAAACACTTGACAAAATCTATATATGTATGTTTAAATGGCAGCAGGCACACAGACACACTCACCCGCAGACATAATTCACATACACAACTTACAATGCAAGACACATAAGACAACACAAGACAATCAAGATAATAAAGCATAACTATGTATAAGCAAGGATTGAGCAGAGTAATAAGAAGGCCTTAGAAGAAAGGGAAGAGGACAAAGAAAATGAAGAATAACTAGAAGAAGTTAGCTGAAGAGGAAAATAAAGAAAAAGAAGAAGTCGTAGGTCCTTCTAGTTTCAAAAAAAAAAAACAGGAACTTTCTCACTTTTACTGTAGACAACACACAAATATCTATAAAAAAAAACAAAAACAAAAAACTCTCAATAAGCTGAAGTAATTGAATATAAGAAGAAGAGTGCGGTAGAATGTGTGTGTATGTGCGTGTAAGCGTTCCTAGGTGTGCGATTTTAAGGTGCAAATGTGTGTATTACGAGGAAGAAGACAAAGACGGCTATGTTCTCTATAACGTTTCATGTGTTTATAGATATTTATAATAAATACGTAAGTAGGTATGTGTGCATTATGGTAAAACATCTTGTAATTTCAAGGTAAAGCTGAAATGATTATAACTCATCCTGTTCTCGTTATCCTTATATAAAATACATTGGTAAACACGTTGGCAGTTATGCATGTTGTTGTCGTTTTGTTGCTGTTGTTGTATTGTCTTTCTGTATATGTCATTACAACACATTTGAAGAGCTTGATAAACAACAACAGGAAATTTGCCACATAGCTGACTAGAAATAATATTATAGATGTGCATACATATACACACATTATTACGTACATGCATAAACGCACAACTGAACACGTACGTATGCACTTTAACGTAGATTTGCGCACAAGTATATAAATGATGTTATTGTTTGTGTTGTTATTGTTGTTGTTGTTGTCATTTAAGGCGGATAGATGAAGAGTTAAAGCAAGCAAATACATTAAGTTATGAATCTTTTTGTTTAACAGTTATCCCTTAACTTTTTAAGTGTTTTCTATGACCATATAACGCTGTGTAGCTTAGTATGTATGTAAGTAAATTTATTCTATGGATGGATGTCTACGTATTTATTTATCCTTAAGCGAAAAGGAAATGATGCATTTTGTAAGTTGTTTGGAAAACTTTACTAAGGAAGTCTGTTTAGACTTTGTTTGTTTGTATTTGAGTAAGTGATGTTCTTGTCATTCCTGCAATGATTTAAGCTCAACTATTTATTTACAAAATTTTGCATGTTTTCATGTTTTTAGGGTTTTCGTTTTATGTTTTCTGTTTTTTGTTTTTTGTCTCTCTATTTGCTTTACGGTAAGACAAGTGTAAATAGTTGAAAATTTTATTTGTTAATTACTTAAAATCTCTAAAAATAATTGTTTGTTTACGTTTTTAATTTAATTAATTGAAAGCTTTGCATTTACCTTTCACAGTAACGGCTACCGTCTGCAACACTTCCAATTTCTTTTTATTCATAGGCGACTGCCCGATGCATTTATAAGTGCCAGCGTCTTGATAAACAACATCTTTCAAAGAGAATTGTCCAGTGGGTGTTGACAGACCATGACCTAATCCTCTTAAACGTGCCGTCACAGGGTCCAAATGACTCCAACAGCCTAAGGAACCTATTCAATGTGAAAGTGCAAAAGCAATGTCGTAACAAGACTCATAGACCAAAGATTTCTGCTTTTCATTAAAAATCCCTATTTCAACTAATTGCTTAAGAGTTCCATTAATTATCCTTTTACTTCAAATTGATTGCGTTTTGATAGCATTCGCTTGGCAATTTTATAAAAATTTTACAAACTCTTACAATGTTTTTCACTTGTTCGCGTTTATTACTATCGTACTATGTACTTTTGAAAAGTTTGTATGTTGTTATGCCCACTTTATTAGTGTTGTCATTAATGGCAATTTAATTGGAAAAATTTTCTCCCGTAACAATTTTGTTTAGATAATTAATTTTGGCAAATGAAACGAAAATACTTCAAAAGATATGAAATTCGCAATTAAAATCCTGCTATAAAGTAGGCTACGAAAATTTAATTAATTAACTGCACAAAAATAGTCTTTGAAAAGTTCATTTGTTATACAAATTTTTAAATTTTACTTCACAAAAAAACAGTGCAACAATTTTTAATCAGACTTTACAACATATTATGAGAGGTCCAATGCTTTTTTTATAACGTTCGCCTTATTTATTAATATATCAATAGGTAAACCTTTAGAGATGTGAAAATTTGTTGCTTACTCTAAAAGCTTTTTTTTTTTTACTAAAAACCGTTACTTAAAAAATTTTCTTTACCTTGAGGGCATTGTAACGTTACCGCTCCACCCAGTTGCACTTCTAACTGTCCTTTGTTGGGGTTATGAGATGAGGCAGCTACAGACATGTCTTGATCGTCCGGTTCCGACGTTACATCCACCGAATCGTCTGAAAAATAGTAATTAAATTTATTTAATTTTTCAAGTTTTTGCTTGAAAAGATGAACGGGTTTGGGAGATCTTGTGCCTTGAAATGGATCTTCTTCTTTCATAAATACTTCTATTTTCTCTCACTTCCTCTTTTAATTTTATTCCTTATATTATTTTTTAACATCTTAATGGATCACGTTGTATCAACATTTTCTAGGCGAAGTTTTTTTGAACCAAGCAACTTGCAAGCTGTCTTGCAAATGCGTAACAATCAAAGTCGCGCTCTTGAATTTGGTTTTGCCATGCAGGTTTAAGAGAGCCAAGTTTTTACCAGCGATGTATGAAATGATAGCAAGGCAGCTCAAAATAAATCTATAGTAACGGCTTAGTAAGCAGAATAATAACAGCAGAAGATGGCTGTATAGTAAGGACTTAGTACGCAAAATAGCACGACTTAAAGATATGGTAAGCAAGCGCACAGCATTTGCTTGGGAGCGAAAACAATTTAAGCACATTTAAAAGGGCTTGACCTACTTCACTAAGTAGACGAATGCATAATACAATGACAAAGAAATTATTTATGAAAACCAAGTTTGGAATATTGAAAAAAAGAGCGCAAGTGTCCATCCTTGGTAGGGAAAAAGGTGCACTCAACCGTTTGTAGTAAGATTGAACCAGGTACCCTCTTCCGTAAACTGGTTCGAATATGACCTTCTGCTGGATCAGCGCATTTCCTTTCAACTTTCCAACTGACTCCAGAAACGCGTGCTTCATAAATTCTGAAAAAGGAGGCACGATAGACTTACTTTCAGCAAAGTCTTCCGAAACATATCCATTTTTTTTACCACTATTTTCAACTCAGCTGTATTCTGAGAGTACAATAAGAAGACGAAAATAAGAAAAAGCAAATTTTATTTAAAAAAATCTCTTTCGAACATTTTAAAGAATTTTTAAATCAAAACTGTATTGGAAGAAATCTCAAAAAGGAATGTTTTTTAAATGTCAATAGTTTGGCAAACAAAAAAAGAAGAAAAAAAAAGGGAACGAATTGATACGAAAAGAGAGCAAAGGGAAAAGATAACAAGGCCAATATGAAGCGCTTAAGGGATTCCCATGAAATGCCATTTATAGTCTGCTCGCAGTCAACTACAATACTACAATATTTCAATGAATTTCATGATGACCATGATGCCGGCGTTGAATGTTATGTATACATGACAACATATTGAGGCGCATTGCACTAGCTCTGAATGGTGAATGATATACTCAAACCGACAACATTGTCAAACAGTTCAAATGATGGGCAAATAGTGAAGTCGAAGCAAAGCATAGTTGAATGATGACTCTTGTAAAAACTAAAATAAAAACTATCCACTTAAAAAAGCCCATAACGAGAGAATGAGTATGAGGACGACGATAAGAGAGTCGAGGAGATGATGATTGCATGGGTGCGTGTTTGTTCAAACTAGAGTTAAGCTGCATATGGCAGCTATAATATGAAGCTTATATATGATTAACGATTGGTCAGAGAGACAGAAAGAAATACACAAAGTGCATATGATTTGATTTCAAACTCGAGAACTTTTTTTATTTAAAAAAAAAAAAAGAAAAACAAAAATGTGTAATAAAATAATGTGCAAGAGCAACACGATATTTATTCTATTTATCTTGTTTCAGCAAACCCGAAGGTTTAAAGAGTTCTTTTAAGTAAAGTGAAGTTCTCATTATTACGACTTTGTATAGCTCAGATAAAAATCTTTAATTTTCATTTAAAAAAATCTTTTTGTTATTATCCTGTAATTGCTTGTATCCTTTTCCCTTGCCTAACCGACTAATCAACCACCACCATTACCATCGCCACGGCGAGCAGTTAATTGAAAACAGTTAAAATGGTACGCATTTATTCAAGATTTAATTGTGTTGAATGAACAACCCTTTGTCTCCTTTTGTATGTTTGTAAAAGGCCATAAACAATTGCGCACTTAACGAATGCTAAGTCATACAATGCTTCGCATTTTGCATTCGTGGCCATCTGTGTGTTTTATTTCTCAATTTTTTAAAATAAAGCAAAACGGTTTTCCATCTACGTTCTTAAAATTTTCGCTTTTCGAAACTTTACATTTTTGAAGAAGCAATTTATTCCGTTTTAATTTCATCACGAATCCCTCCATTTATCAATAAATGCTTTCGAAAATCATTCGAGCAAAATATGGAAAGCTACGTTAGTTATGAGTTTGCAGTCATCTCCTTTTACAATTTTTTTTCTTTTTGTGATACAATAAAGTGTATTTTAGAGAATTGAAAAAAGGAAGAGTGAATGCTATGTTCAGTTATTCCTTTTATGGATGCGTGAGACGTAAACAAAATTTGGTTTTATCAATTGTAATGTATTCCTCACGACCAAATACTCGATTAATTGTTCATTGTTCTTTTGACTGACTTGGTGGACACATATCTTCTGTCCACCTGGCTTCAATCACATATTTCGACAAACATCAATTTGTTTACTGCTTGCTAATAAAATCATTTCGAATGTAAGAAAAAAAAAAACATTATATTCGCCTTGTTTTGAATTTTTTATTGCTCACTCCTAATTTATCCATTTTTCTTTTGTATATAATTTAACAGCATTTTATATGAAAATGTTCATTACATGCAATCATAACTTGCCACTGAGATGAAAAGCAGCCACAATAGGTGTCCTCGATGATTTTCTAAACAACTAAAACTTATTCGTAACCAAAGTAGCAAAAGATATAAGAGATCCAAGTCATGTTTAGGTGATGCTCAATATACAACTGCAAGTCTAAGTAAAAATCCACCACCAACAAATGCTCCTGTAAACGTTTACTCAAAGCGCGCCTTGTTCTATAATAAGAAAAGTAGTCTTTTATCATTGAAACTTTCGCCTCGATCTGCACCGGAAGTCATTCCAGCATTAGTAATAGAATGCTCTGCTAGATTTTATAATACATTTTCATCACTGTGGCCTCTGTGGTGGCAAATTCGTGGTGAACAATCTGCTTTCTCTCTCTCGCTCTCTCTCTCTCCCTCTTTCTATTTCTTTGTCTCTGTCTCTCTTACTCGCAGTTGCATAGCAAAGCGCGGACTTCCCCACAGTTTTTCCACAGAAATTCTTGAAGTAAAGCCCAATAAGCACTAGTACTTACGATAATCGGATCCATGAAAAACAAAAAATATACATATATGTATACATTACACGACTTGTGTGAATTCTCAAAATGGACAAAGGTTTTGATGTTTAAAAATATCTGGTTGTTCGTAAGATTTTGCCCACACTTGCATATTGGAGAACATGTAAAACGCTTCTGTTTTTTACAAACCCGCTGATCCATCTAGGATTATATTATTGAAAATATTCTATCTATTACAGACGTAGATGTGATGTTTGACTTGAAAATGTTACTAGACTAAAGGCTGTTTTTTCGCCGTAAATAAATCGACAATACAGTTTGAAAATCCTTACGCGACTAAAGGTTTCTGTATAGCGCTTATAAATCTTGCATTAGAGTATGCAGATATTGATTAGCCATCATTATACGAAGTATACATAATCCTGGTGGAAGTTGTCCTCTAAAAACCATACAAGTCTCCATATGTTTATAAACAATTTAAGCTCAGTTAATCGACTAATTTCACTCCTTGTATTATTCTTCAAAATGCGGTAATCTTGATGAACGATAAATTCTGCTCCTCAAAAGAATCTAAAGAAGGTAATCCAACGACATTAAACTGCAAGATCTAGGTGGCCAGTCCACTGAATTTCGGGAAGTTAATCGAACTGAAAACTTAGCCTTCAGTTGCTCTACGCTTGCAAGGTTTTCTTGACTATGAACACTTTTTGGACAGACCTTTTGGTATCATGGAATAGGTTCTTCAATTTTCCCACTAAGCTATGAATTTTTGATTCATTTCGCTTATTTCCATCACAAAAAAAGGTTGGTAATAACTTTAAAGAACATATTCATAATAAAATTTGAAAAATTTCAACGCCTTATTTTTTCGTGCACATATCTCAATATTTTAGATCATTCTTGATATAAAATGTCATTATGAAGATTGAAAGTAAGCATAGCCTTCAGGAAACATATAATTACGTTTAAGCTCAAACTTTGAAAAACTATTACTTAATATAAATGGTTTAACGAATTTAAACAAAACCTAGAGATGATATCACTGGAGAATATGATTAGTTACGTAAAGCTAAGCGTGCTAACCTTCAACTGCAAAAAGGATTTCCGTAACTTACCTATGTAACGAACTTGAGGTAAATGAACTCGATTTGAATTAATATTAACGGTAGTGTGCAATGATCAATACGAGCCGAATAATATGGTAAGCAAATGTCAGATTTCACGTCAGTTATATCATTTTGGGATCATACAGGGATTTCTAAATTGAAATTATCAATTGACAAAGATTTGGAGTGGATTTGTGTTGAGCTCAAGTGTTGGAATACGTCTTTTCGATAGATATGGACTCGATGAAAATTAAGAAAAACGTACGTTCAAGATTTAAGCGCTTTCCGACATAGCTGGCAAGCCCATATTTAGCAAACTACACGGTGCTCTACGCTATTCGGACAGTCCTTTTTGCTTTAAGGAATATTAGCGAGCATCTTAGGGTGAAAAAAGAGGGCAAAAAAAGCAAGAGAAAATCCATTTCTTAGTAAAAGTTTAGTTTTTGAAGATCCCTTCTGTTTAAAAACATTTCCTATCATCTTTTATTTATCCATTTAAAAAAAAAAAATATTTAATTTTATTGCAAAGAAAATTGAAATTCTTTCTTATACTCTTCACATATATAAGACATAAAAGAATTTAAAACCAATCGCCACCACCACCGCCATCATTGTGCTTACTAACAAGAATTTCTTAGAAGTTTTGCTTCCTTTTTTTTTTCTCCGTATTGTCTGCCAATAAATTTAATCACGTTTTTTTCTTTATTCTTGTTTCTTGCTTTTAGTTGTTATTATATCCTTCAACATGTTTGTTTAAATGCTAACAAATTGTTTTTACTTTCACTTAGTTGTTATCGTTGGCGTAAGTATTTATCCACCCTTTAGAGAACTCGGCAGATATGAAATTTCTTAACAATTAGATTTAAAATGAAAAACTCGTTTGTTTCTTTGTTCCCTTACCGCGCCACTGCTTTCATCTATCTATCAATCATACGGCTAATGTCGTTATAAAGTTAAGGTAACTTATGCAGGCGCGCTTGCCTTTGTACTATTATTATAATAAAGCGTTTGTTGCTTGTCAATAATGAGCATTGACAAGGGCTTGTCAGTGGAGTTCTTTTTTTTTTGTAAATTTTATTTTGATTTTTTTTTTTGCTCTTGATTTTTACATCCCCTGAGAGATAACAGCAAATTGTAAAATTCATAGAAATCCTTATAATTTGTCAGACAGTTAGTTATTTTAGGAAATTTTTCATATCAAAGTTTTTCTTCCCTGCACCTAACGATTTCGTTTTACCTAACGAGGTGAGTTCTATTATAGGGTAAAGCGTTTTGTGTTTGTGTTGATAAATGACCTTTCGTTTGTTTTTCTCACAATTTTTTTTATGACATATCGGGCAAATATTGCGATTTCGTTATAAAAGGAGTAAAAAGGAGGGCGGAAAGAAGGAAAAAAGAAAAAAAAAAAGTTGTTTAACAAGTTTTGACATGAATCGATATTAAACATTTCATGTGATTGATGTCTGGTCATAATGTTGTTAAAGAATTCAATTTGTTAATGTCAAACACTTTTAATCGGAATTCAGTTTAATTTATTGCAGAAAAAAAGAAGCATTCGATGAATTAAAGCTGCGAGCAAATTACAATAATTGAAAAATTGCAAAATGCATTCATATTGGGTAGTTAAAAATGTATTTCCCTGCCATCAATTCCAGTATCTTTTAGTGAATTTAAATTTATTAAAACAAAAATGAAAAAAAAAAATAATGTTTATATCCTTTACTTGATATTAAAGCTAAGCTGCTTATGTTTTTTTTTTTTTTTTGTTTTTTCAAATATCATTAACTTTAATATCTTAAGTAATTTTCTTATTATTAACAACTCAGTAAATTTATTCCGCCCCTATAAAAGTATGCTCTAATATATTCATTTTTATTTCAGCCTAATAGTATACTTTCATATTTCATGCTCTTTATACTTCAATTACGTATGCATTATTAACACTTCAATGGCTATACGAGTAATTTCCCTTAACTGAAAATGCAAAATAGAAAAAACACGAAATAATAAATAAAAGCAGAAAAATTTTGCCTACACTCATACACACATAAATAATAATCTTGCGCCATTTTCATTTTAAAAGGTAATGATTTTTCTTGAAGAAAAGAAACGTAGCACTAGCAGTAGCTGTAGCAGAAATGAAAGAAAGATATGAATGTATAACACTTTGTCATTATATGCCATCATAATGTGGATGTTATGGCAATCATTACATATACATGAAGGATAAGAAGGTGATATGCTTCAACAATGAAAGAACCAGGCATACCATGCAAATGCGAATGCGAGTGTGTGTACAAGTGAATGACGAAAAAATACGATGATATGCAAATCTTAACAAATTTGTTGTGTCAAATGTATGTCAGAAAATAAATTTGAGAAATGAAGGGAAATATATGTACAGCTTACGAAAAAGAAGATATATATGCTCATGCAATGTAAAATAAAAACGTATTATGTAAGCTAAGCTGGTTTCTCTATATATCATATGCCATACACAAAATCAATCGATCAAATAATTGGCTCACCTATATATTTATAAATCTCTCTCTATAGAAGCAGGTGATTTTCATTTTAGCTTATGCAGGGATATTATAATTTTATTTTGAGAAATCCACGTTAAGCACTTTATTTCATATAAATTTTACAGCTCATAGAAGCGAATACACAAAAAAAATAACGATTATATTATCAACGTTCTGCACTGAATTTCAGTCCGTCACAGCTTCTCTCTGAGCTACAAATTTATTTAGAGTGACATAGAGATGTACGCCTGTGCTTGCCTTCGTTCGGCCTTAGAAATTGCATTACAGCAGATAAACTAATTTGGTCCTTTATTACAGGTAATACTCCCACGACGATCGTATCAGGTACGAAAGCTTGGCTTTGAGAGAGACATTTTCTTGACTATGTTGACCTTTCTTGTATACGATTTTTTTGGGGTTTAACTTCACTAAGTGAAAAACGTAAACACACGGGTAAAGAATTGAAGTCCCGAAAAAATTTACTGTCAAGAGCCTAAAACTAACAGCGTAGACGTTTTTGCTCAACTTCTTGGTTGTGCATTATAAGAAGAAGGAATCCAGAAACTTGCAGAGATTTTCTACGAGGCCAATATTGGCGTTACTAATTCCCAAGATATAATGGACTACCAACATTCACTCTCTTCTATATTTGCCTTGCAGACGTGGCAATAGATGAGATCGAGTGAAGTTGATTTATCGATCACTTAATAAGAAACACGACTATTGTAATGATTACATATAGATTTTACCAAAAAACCTTACGATCCTTTACAAAAAGATCTCGTTAACCTATTGTCCTGAAGCGATGTTCCTGATCGCAATTACATCAAACTGTTATTTTCTTGGGTAATAGGGTAGGAAACTGAGTCACTTTAGGAAAAACTTTCGCCGTATGTTTGGTTTTTTTCTTTTTAAAAAAACCGCTAGGAAGACAAAAGTTTTCTTATAGATTCGAAGTATACTCTGTACTATATGTCCTTTCTTCCTCTTACGGGTACAAGTCCGATGAACACAATTTTTGAGCAATTTCGTCCCTAAATTTGACCTAGCGTGGGGATGCATTGATCTACATTATCTGGAAATCATCTCACAAGGACAAGTCCAAACATGTTAAATTACCTCTCCTCGGTAGCCATTCGATATCGCAATTTCGTGACGTCATTGCGTATTTGAACTTATTACGTGTTAGATCGATTGTTTGGTGTACTGTGGCTACGTATTATTAAAACCAGATATTGCTTAGGTAAATATTTTACAATTTTGGCCATGAAAAACTCACTAACAACGATCTTTAGCGTTCTTCGTTTACGGCAATGGGATTTGCATTCTCGCTTTCAAATAAATAAGCATCAGCCTAAAATTAACATCAAACGGTCGCCTTGACAGAATGATAAGGTATCTCGCGAATTCATGAATTGTCTTCACGACAATTTTACTTATTAATTGAACTGCTGAGATGAAAGGAAGACAAAGCTGAGAGGATGATTTTCTTAAAAAAATGAGCAAAGACTTTCAACATGAGATCGATTACTTGTATAAAATGTGCAGATAAGTTGAGAGGCATAAAATTATAAAGCAGCCGAAGTGTCATCATCTCTATGACTCCTCCCAACGTTCTAAGGAAATTTTGCTGGTCTTTTGAGGCCTCTCAAGAACAGATTTGACACACTCAAGCGCCTCACTTCTGTATAAAAGAGCCTTTGCCAGTTGCGGTCACCTCGCCTTAAACTAATTCGCAAGTTACAGCAGGAAACGATTGAAGGATTGAGATATAACGAGAGTTAAATAGCAATGTCCGTGAAAACAATCTGATCTAATCCAATAGCAGGTCCACGGTTAACAAACATTTAGGAATTGTCGTGTCTTTGCTTGACTTAGAGTTCACTTATATTTACATTTCATTTTAAAATGAGTATTGCTTTTCTCCTTCTTTTTGCTTCAAAGTACTAACATAAAATTTTATGTGAATTGACGTGGAAAGTAAAAGATAAAAAAAAAATCTTACATAATATTTTTATCAAGTTTACCGGAGCGATATTATTTAAGGATCTAAAAATGAAAATATTCAAAAGAATTTGAGTGCTCGCGACCAGTTTATTATAGCTCTGCTATTACACATGTTTTAAGGACTAAGTAAATTATGCGAATACATAACATAATCGATAAATCAAGCTTTTTATGTCTTAAAGCATTTCTTCAACACATCGCCTACTTTCTCAAGCATAGTGCATATTACATATATATATAGTGCGTATTCTTTGGCAAAGCCTATTGAACAAGATTGATTACTCAGAGAGCAGTTGCCTTGTACTTATCAGACCTTTCAAATTGTGCACATTTTGCTTTATACGATTTTTAACTTTAATTTCTCACTCAACCTCTCATTTCGGGGAAGAAAAATAAACCTCTGGACCTGTCGCTCTTACCCAACACAATTACCTAAAAGAGAATGTGGGAAATGAAAAAAAAAGAAAGAAAATTTTATAATTTCTAATATTTCGCTCAGGCGCAAGCGAGTTTTTCATTTTTATGCAAATATTCGTTCATACATGAAAACTTCTATCGTTATATTGATTATAGTTTATGAGTAATGAGGAAAAAATTCAATTTGAAAATCTGTGTTGGCCATTTGGACTGTACCGCAAGCATATGCTTGACTGATTTAGCTCAACGTATGAGCAGCCAAGTAGATAAACATCGCGGCTACCACCAAATCTGCGACTTTGTGGGCTCAAATCTCAGTGCGTTAGAATTTACATCGTCGTAGTTATAGTGATTTCTCAGCCGGTAAAGATATAACACCTACCGAATAGAAATGCATCCATTAGATTGCGATTGCCTGCCTACCTATTTCTCTTTCTTTACTCCGTGTTTATCGTATAACGAAAAAAAAGAAATTCCAATGCCTACGTTTGTGCAAAAACTTTCCAAAAGTTTTGCCAAATTTTATCTTCATCTTTGCAAAAGATAGAATGTTTATCACACACACCAGTACCCAGGCGGACCGACGAACTGATAGATAAATCTTCTTAGATATAGAATTTCATACCGACAAAGCCAATATAATCCCAGTCTTTGGTGATGTGTGAAGAAAAACAAAGGAAAACACTATAGTGAGCCACGGCCCTCTATTAAATATCCTACAGCTCTTTACATGCAACCACTCTTCAAAACTGAGGCGTTATATGGGAAGTGGTCGAAAACTGTGTCGTAGAGCAAAAACATGCCAGAGTCAAAAATTTCATGAAAATATTTCTAATTATGGCCTGTGGCTTGAACACGAAAAAAAGGAGACGGTCAGATGGACAAACAATCTTAAATCGATTTAGAAAGTGATTCTCAATCGATTGCTATAATAAACTATCTAATAAACTGTCGGTCTACCTCAAGTCCTTCTTAGTGTTGCGCCCATCCGCACAAACTTAATATACCCTTGCACCACCAGTGGTGTACCGTGAACCTTATTATCATTGTTATTATATCATGTGATTTTTATATTATCACAAATGCCAACCTACGTCACTATGCGTAACATAAACGAAACGGTTATATCAACTTTGAACATCTGAGCTCTAGACAAACAAATACGTATGATCGTCTAACAGTTATTTATGGGTAAATTGTGTGAACTCAAGTCTGCTCTGGCAAGAATCCCCACGCCGTTTGTTGCACTGTCGGTAAATAGCATTTGCAGCGCAAAAAGGAAATATTACTGCAAGAGCATGACGTCCGTTTGATTTTCAAATATTTTAATCTCTAATCCTTTATGCAAAAAGAAAACAACCAAACCTCTTAGGTTAAAGGATATAATAAGGCAAAGAGTACAAAGAAGAAGGTTTTGAAGTTTCAGATTTTCAGAAATCAAAACCAATATTTATGTAAGCTTCAGCGGGTTTCTGATGTGAAAATATTCCCTTTCTGGGTTTCTGTCTGCGAAACATATGTAAGCACGAAACTTGTTCGATATATGGACAACCTGATCGCTTCTTCTATATCAGAAACTGTAATACACTTTACATGGGTTTTATTCGGCTTCCCAATAAAAACCATCAAAATGTCTACTTATAGAAGTAGTATTTATAAAGAATAATCAATAAAATAAAATAATAAAATACGATCTCTTCTAAGCTTGCAGTGTTTGTAAAGTGCTTCAATAAAGCCCTTTACACATTTCTTTTTTCTGTTTTTTTTTTTTGAAAGAAATATTTGAATAAAATAACATTATATGCGCCCTCGGATGGGAGGCGAAAATTGCTTATCTTTCTTACGCTTTTCTTGCTTCAAAAATAACAAAAACAGAGAAAACAAATAAATAAACAAACGAAAGCAAAAATAAAAAAAAAAACAAAATAATATGTGATGGGTTTTTTATTCAAACAAAAGAAAAAAAGTTGAGAATATATTTATGTATATTGCTATACCATAAGGGTGTTTCAACACATAACTCCCAGTGGAGTTAAACGAAGAAATATCACGACAAGCACCATTTATCGTCAATGTTGTTATTGCTATTTTTGCTTCATTTTTTTTTTAACAAAATATTTTGGTGTTAAGTACAAATATTTACGATAACAACCATAAACAAGTGTTCAAGCAGACATTGTGTGCGTGCGTGTGTATGTCTGTGGGGTTAAACACTTAACACCAAAAAAAATAATATATAGAGAAGGAATTGTATGCAAGGCTGTTACTGTCTAGCCCGCCCTGCCTTCATAAATATCTACAAACGAACATATTGACAACTGCTGTGGTATTTGGGAAAATTTTGGCAAAAATTTTGCATAAATAGAAAAATTTGTCATGTTCTCATATATAGCATTTCCACCACCGCCGCTATTACCGTTATCGTCATCGCCATCATCGCCATCATCGCCATCATCACCATCATCATCGTCATCATCATCATCATCATCATCTTTCTCATATTGATAAACGCCCGCCCAAACGTCTTTAGCTTAGAAAGACTTTAGCCGAGTCTTGTAAAGTTTTGTCACATAACATGTGCTTTGCTTAGGAAGCTTCATAAACGACGTGAACGATAAAGCGCCCTTCAATTTTTTAATATTTTTAAGTTTTTCTACTCTTTATTGCTGCTTCTCTTTTTCGGCAACATTCATACATACATTTAAACGACCATTATGTTGTAACTCATAATTTTTGTTGGAAATTTTCTCTTTTTTTTTTTCTTTGTTATTGCATTCTATCTTTTTTATATTTTTATTTTTCTCTCTGGTTCACAATGTGTTTCTGATAGGCTGGCAATAATATAAAAATTATTAGGTAAGAGCTTTCACAGTCTTTTCTTTTTTTGTACGTACGTGTATGTGTATGTATGTAACCCTGGTGCCATATGGGGATGTTTTACTTTTTTTTTTACTTTGAAGCTGAACATGTCCAACACCACGACAATATAACGAGCATTGCTTTTTGTCGATGTGTGGTAATTTTACGAAATTCTGTTCAGTCACTTGTACAACATGTAGATAAAATATATGTATATTCCCAGTGTTGTTGTTGTAATCATGGCTGTAGTCAATTGGTTTTTTTTTTTTTTTTTTTTGTTAAATTCTTTGCAAATTACACATTGTGTACACGTTGTGTTTACTCAGTCATATACTTACATCTCACGCTCAGATAATAACCAATCGATGAATATTGAAAATTTAAATGCCTCGATGTGCATTTATACCAGCCGGAGTGTTCGCGTCGTATGGATGTGAAGTTAAGAAAACCGTCACCAGTCTGAGGCACCTGTAAAAAAAGAGTGCGTAGTAAATAATTAAATAAAAATTTTTCAATTTTTTTATATTAAATTTAGTAGACTTTGATGCCATAATCGTACCAGTTTCTCAACGCCAAAGGCTTTCATACGGAAATTTTATTGTCACCAATTATATATTAGATAGATTTATGCTCTCTTCTTCTTCTTTCTTTATATTTAACGATTGAGCCGAGTTCGATTTGTAATTAGAAATTTCTTTACGAAATGGCAGCAATAGCTCCATTAGCCATCAAGTATTCAAATATATATTTTTAGCTAGAACTGGAGGCTCTGTATAGACCGTCATGCCCACTTGCTTAATTTTTAGGTGGAATTAAATTCAGTTAATAATATATAGAAGTACTTTCAGCTTTTATGCTTAAATTTCCGAAAGATGACGCAAAGTTGACTGAAGACCTCTGATTAGGCGAAGGAATAGAGGAGCATGGCTACTTCTGAGCCATTGCAGAAGGTATAACATTCTATCTTCCAAAGGGAATGACTTTAACAATGAATACAATGCATAATGATGCTAACAAAAAATAAACGAGACAGTTGTCTTGCGTATGACGGCCATTGCCTTTTGATTAATTTATATTTTTCCATAACTTCTAATGTTAATTAAAGTCTATAAAGGAAAGTGAGCCCTGACCTTATAATGACTCATGCAGGAAGGCATTCTTGTCATAACTGAGTCTTAACGTCCGAAATTAATTGTATTTTTCTGAAGCTTTTTAAAAGTCTTTTAAAAGGCTTAAGAAAACTGGGCGTTGTCTTTTAACATTTTCTATAATTTACTGTATAAGCTACGTGGACACTGCCTTGGTGATAGCTATGAGAGATTGGGTCGCAGCTGAATATAACCTTCTTACTGAAAAAATGTTGCTACGAAAATTAACGTTTTTTAAGATAAATATTTTGTAAAACTTGTAGATTGCTTGGAAGTACAAACCGTCGAAATGAGTCGACAATTGGTAGGTTCGTGAAAAAATTTGAAGAAAATAGTTCTGACGTTCACTGTCGAAATCAGGCTACCCTTGGTCGCACATTGTTCGTTCTTTATTTACCCAGATTTTGGAGAGTTGTCGAGAGTGTCAGCGGTCGTCTGTTTTCAGAATTCTCCAGTGAGATCTTATCTTCAAAAGTGACCCAAGATTTAGTTCACTTGGAATTATCGAGGAGGCTAAGGATAATAAAGTGTGAATCGTGTGCCTGGTGCATGCGGGATTGATATCTGCCCCTTGCACATTAGAGGGAAGTAGTTGGTTGGCATCCAAGATATATGGATAATCCAAACTTTAGAGTGCGCATAATAATATGACGCGTGTAATGCCGATAATTTTAATGCATCGTAGATAAAAAATGGGAGTCCATGGGGTTCCGATTGTCCGCTCGCCCGATGTCACATGTACCTGTTCAGGCGAGTAGGAGTGACTACATTGGCTAAGCACCGATCTATGGATTGGTGTCTGCTATGAACCTTCGGGGGAGGGCTGACACATATAAACACCGCGCGTGAAACGGGTATGTACACATATATATGCTCTGCATAATATTAATATTTCACAATTACGAATGGTTTTAAATATGTATGCAAGAGAAATTATGATTAATAATATCAATTTCACTGAGAACCTCCGATGGAAGCAGGGTATACATGAAATCGGATATTAATCTTTGAGGGAAGCCCAGATAAATGAATTGATTCGGTTTAAGCGATGTGTGAGGCCTAATCGCTTGCCTGCGGCGGAGAGTACTCGTGGTGGGGGCGTTAAGTGATTGGAGGTGCTTGATAGTCTTCGCCCTGGCCAGACGGAAAGTTTTGGGCTATCTTCCATATCCGGTATCCCAGTCTTGATATAGCTTCTCCCTCTTGAAGGATTGTCTTGCAATCTGACATGTACTGTCAATCAATCATAATTACCCATGAGTCTAAGGAATTTGCTTGATAAGGCAGATGCAAACAATAAACACTTGATACTCTGTTCTTTTCATATAACAGTTCAATTGGAAACGAATTGAATTGTTTTCGATTAAAAGAAATTTAAGGAAATTTATAGACACTTGCTATATGTTATGTTTGATTTAAAAGCTGTCTAAATAAATAAATGTGAGTAATAGAGATTAAATTATCTAAGAACAATACAATAAAATAAATTTGTAAATTTGTAAATAAATAGTAAATAATTGCATATATATACACATATATATATATATATATATATATATATATATATGAAATAATTAATATATATTAAATTATACTAAAAGCATAATATTGTTTTCATTGCTTTATAGTCGAACAAAGACGCTAATGACGACTAAAGTACATTAATTAATTAATTTGCTATTTTTAATTCTTTGCTTGAAAGTCTGTTCTTACAATTTACATTAAGGGTGTGGCGAAAATTATTGCAAGTAGACTCTTTTATGTTCATCAAAAGATGTTGAGAAATTTTTGAAAACTTGAGAAGAAAAAGAGGCAAAAACTAAAACAAATTTTAGTTTTCTCATGCGAATTCAATAGTTTGCTTAAATCGCGTAAAGTTATTACAAAAGGAGGCACGAAAAAAATATTCTTTAATATGGCAATCAAAAGGAAAACAATAGATGCAAAGGATGACTTGAAGTGATCTGTAAGTCTGAGGCCTGAGAAATATGTTATTAGAAAATATGTCCGCTTATAAAGTCAACAAACGTATGATCAGTGTTGGAAATTGTAGGAACAACAATTCCTTATAGCCATAGGCATACTGTTCTTTCGGTCGACACTATTCCCTAAAATTTCACATGTTTACGTATTTTTATATTATTTAGGCAAAATATTAACATTTTATTAAGGGAATATATGTGGGGAGCACGTAAACACGTAAACAAATCGCACAACAAGCTCGCAGAAAAGACTAAACTATTCTCGTTGATATCTACTCAGTGAACGCCTATATAATTACAGTGACTACGCGTTAGAAAAAGTTTACGAACAAAAAAAAATGGTAAGAGAAAAATCGACGTTCTAAACGACGTTAGGAGTTATCAGAGAAATATCATTTAATCGTCACCAAAGCGACCCGCAAGGGAAAGACTACTAGACAAAAAAGGTTCTTTCTTTTCTTGTAAGGTTCGAAGTACGATTTTTAATTTCGCAAAGTGAAAGTTGTTGGTGTGAATTCATCCCCTTTTTCTCCGATTGGAAAAAAATGTGTTGAATTTCGGATTTTCATCACATGATGTGAGATTAGATGGCACTTTTAACAATAAATAGTAAGTGATACAATTTTTTTAATGCTGAGTGAAAAGCTATCTTTTTTTTCACTGCAGGTAATATCAGAGTAGCTTGGGATAATCAAAGGAGAAAAACATAGTTCCGAGTTATTCATTCTTGCAGACTTTGGCTTTGAAAGCGCTATGTGTCGGATCAGTTGGCTGAGAGAACAGCAATTTTTTTTATTCTTCTGAAAATCTGCTTCTTTTTACGAAAATGCCTACACGGTCTGTTTAAGACCATTCGCATTGCTTCTGGCAGCCTACGCATACGTTCTAGACAATCCTGCTGAAAACTAATAGAAACAATATAAGTATTTTCGCGAACACTGTTTTCAAATTCGGAACATAAGGAGAGTCAGTTAGTTTCGTTTCTTTTTTATTCAGTATAAGGTCACGTTCTTTAAATATTTTAAATTTGCTTTTGCGCACTCGCAGCCTAGCGTAAGCCCTTATCGACTGAGCAGCCACTATAGCTACGATCAAAGCAAACTGTCCGGCGCTTGACATGTGAACCAGGCAACATTGACTTAATTTCTTGGCGATTCTTAGCTACTCCACTATTCACGCGCATAAGTTTTGAACCCAGGCCTCTATTTCTGTTATGTGGCAATAAAGTTTACTTTTTCATATCTTAAAAGAAAGATAAATGAAGGATTATATCAAGCGAAAGAGTATATAATAATAGGTTTTTGCAGGTTATAATCTCTTAAGTTCGTTCTGTTCTGTTCTCTTTAATTTTTGTAGCTACTATCGAGACTGAACAAATCAAGGCACTTCCTCCTTAGAGACAATAGTGGCATCGTTTAGTTTGCAAGACTGAATTGCATATTATACACCAGAGTTCGCACGAAGTACACTTATTCCGAAATAGGACCAGGGTCTCTGAATCGATTTAAGTACGATCTCTACATCCAGATATCTGTAGCGAAACTGATTCGCATAAGCGCATAATGTACGCGCAATTCAAAAAAAATAATTTGCGAAAGAGTGAACGAGAAAGAGGTATCGATATTTAACGGGAAGGAAATAAATTTGTACATGGTATGAATACGTTTCAACGATGCATACGTTACAACATTCGTTTATAAGTTAATGTTACTCGTTTTTCCGGTCCAAGCTTCCAATAAATACAATCACTTACTAGAAGGAAAATATTAAGTTTACCTTTCGTTATATTTTACTGTTATTATATTATACGATTTATTTGGTTTTTTTTTTTCTTTTCTTTATTTTAAAATTCAATTTTATGCAAAATGTTTTGATATTTGCTTCTTTCTGTGTTCACTTACCGGTGGTTCGCCATCATCCTTTTGCCAGCGCGGTGTGCTGGGTGGATTGGAATCAACATCGCATTTCAATGAAACTTCTATACCCTCTCGCAAAGGATAACCGAAGCCGGGCGTACGAGAAATCGCAAATGAAGGCGTATCTGCACAAGTAATGAAAAAAAAAAAAAAAAGGAAAAATAAAATAACAAAAATTAAAATTTTATTAAATTTATTCATCTTTGCTGTTACTTGGAAAGTAAAAAAAAAAAAAAGAAAACAAAAAAAAAAGGGAAAACAGTAATCAATGTATTGCGGTTACGTAATTTTTTTATGAATTTTAATTTTTCATCAATATCAATATTTAGAGAGATTTTCAATCAAAACCACAACATCATACAAACTGTGGTTTAAATACATATTTTTTATCTCACACCTATGTACATATTTATTTGTGTACATATACACAAATATCTGCATATATAGATAGACATGTTGTTTGTTGTCCTTTAACATTTTTGTTGTAATTCGTTCATATATAAAAATCAGTGAGATACAAATTGTTTCTACACATTAGTCTCTTTAGAATTGATATGATTTATTTGAATGACCGAGTCGAGCACCAAAGCAGGCAAACAAATCTGTCTGTCTGTCTGTCGGTTTGTCTGTTTATCTGTCGGTCTAACTAACTAACTAACCAAATGTCTGTTTGTTTGTCGCTTCATTTTATTGGCTTGCATCTGCATCTATGTTTTTGTGCAAACACAGCTGTACTATAGGATGCATTCTAATGGTATTTAGTTTCTATGCTTTATTTATTCATTCATGACCATCCAACTGACTGCCTGTCTATCAACTGTCTGCAAATTCTATTTCTGATCACTAGACACAAAACAATTCATATGTGAGCCATTTTTATAACATTCAGAGAGTAATAGAGAGTGGGAGACAGACAAATAATGAGAGGGAAAGAGAAACATAGTGACAGAGAGAGAAAGAGAGAGAGAGAGAAAGAGCGAAAGATTGTGCAGTGTTTTTCCCTTTGGTTTTTTATTTATTTCTTTTTTTTTTTTAACTTTTTCAGACTCGTATCTCTTGGGTTTGCATTATTAGCAACAAAGCCTAACAGTCGTTATCACAGTGATATGTGGTTACTTTTCTAAATGCTTTGTTTTTTACTTTGCTAAATGCTTTTTTTTTTTTTTTTGCTATTGCGGCATGGATTTATTAACTTAACCTCAGGTATATAGATGTAAAAGAAAATATAAAAATATTATGCATAGTTACAGTTGGTTGGGTAGGAAGGCAAGGGAGGTGCTTCAAAACATTTCTAATTATTGCAAATATTCTGCTATTCACAAATTAAATACGAACGTCTAACGTGAAAGTAGAATATGTGTGTGTACTGGCAGTTAATCGAGAGGTGTGGCCACTTATCGTGGAGGATGCATTTTTTGTTTTAATATTTGAATAGTCACGCAGGTAATATCGCCTATACGTTAAGGTACATTGGTGGGCAGGTCTTCAAGAGAGATCGAGTGGGAGAGGGAGTAGCAGAAACATTTATTCATTAACAGATTATCTGCATATTCCAAGGGTGTGGAGCGCGACGAACACTCTGGATCGTTATATTTCCAAATTAAGGTCTCTTATGTAACTAAGCGTAGGGTATTTTCATATTTTTTTAAAAATTGCTAAATTTAGAAAATTTTTTAGAAAATCAAAATTCCTTACAATCGAAAAGCAGGAAAGAAATTCTGCGAAGACGAATAGAAAATAAAATCTTCTGACCCGTATCTGTCTTCTGTCTTTCTCGTATCGATTTCATACTTTGAAAATTTGATAGCAGGCACAGAAGAAGAAATTTTGTGATTCAAATTGCAACAGCAATGAGATATGCAGATATCCGTCCCCCAACTTTCTCTTGTTCAATGCGGGCAGTAAGAAAATTGTACACAGACAACTTAAGCTTGGTTCATTAAATTTAGGAAAACCAAAGTAAATGCTCATAGGTTTGAAGACGATTTTATAGACTTTGTATTAAAATTTAGACAAGCAAGTCCACAAAAAAATTCCACAGAAAGAAAAAGGTGTGATTCAAGATTCGCTTTAAACTGAACTTTAACTTGTTTTTCTTTTGCTTTTTTTTTTAAAAAATGTTACCAAAAAATAGTTATAGCTTTTCATATATTTAAGTCAAGTTGAAAGATTTTTATTGCTGTTTTGGGTGTTTAGGGAAAACATCACTTTTCGAGCAAACGAATTGTAGCAACTATTCATTTAGAAATGCCAGGCAACACTTTAACAACTTAACCTAACTTAAACGCAGGCACTAGTATCCCCACTCATACACGTATTTTACTACCATCAAATCAAGTTATATTAAATAAGTCATATCGTTCGCAACAACTTCAAATATCCATTGATAAGATTGTTACGGGCATAAGGCTTTCAAAACGTCCTCTACCGGCTCTGATCGTGAAAGAAGCCTTTAAACACATCTACATTACGTACGGAAAGCAGTAACCATTCACAATTGAAGCACAACTCAATACAATGCATTTTATAATAACTGTTCTTCAGAGACATTAAAGGTTTATACACAAGTAAGCGTTCGCCTCTGTTGAATTCATTGAAACGCTTACAGTTATAAGAGCGTTACGGGGTACTTTCATATATTAGCCATCGATGATGATGGGCATCCAATATTCGTCTCAAGGCCTTTTTGTCTTCTTTTTCATTCAGTTTTATTTACGCTAGTGTACTGTAGATGCATTTAAAGGCCATACCGTGTTGAGTGAAGCAAAATAGAACATTTTCTAACATTTTTCCTACCTTTGCATTCATACAATTCATAAACGTTTATTGTTATTACTGTTGTTGATGTTGCTTTGCTAGAGAAAAAGTGAAGTATTACTGCAATTTCTAGTGTTAAGAACAAGCAAAGCTTTTACTTTCTGTAATATCAACAATTTTTCAAAACAAAAAAAAAAAAAAGGAAAAATAATACGGGAGAGGAATTATAATACAATTCATAAGAGAAACAAGTGAAAGGGAAAAGTATTCAAAGTATAAAGTGCACAGTTATGGTAATAACTAGATGAGACGATGATGAAGATAAAGCTGTAAATGTATACAAAACACGCCTTTTGGCAAATGTCCAATTTGCCTTTTTTCGATCTGAATGATTGCAATTTTCCAGCAAAAATAACTTAAACGTGTTTAATAAATGTTTTTAAAAATTTCGAAAAACTTTAATAAATTTTTTTTATTTATTTATTTTTTTTTTTTTTTGTATAATTGCGGAGAGAGAGGTTAGGTTTTTAGTTTCAATGCTTACGGTTACTAAGCCATTCCTTAGGGATTGATTTGTAGTTTTTAAAATTATTTCTTCGAAATCTTAAATAAAAAAGCAGCAGACCAAGCAAAACGACACGTTTATGTCTTTGCATTACGTACGCATTATGTTAAGTGCATAGGCGATAACACGCTTTCCAAAGCGCTTGTCATTAGGCGTTCGTTAATCAAGACGACATGTCGAATATTTATGAATATCGATTAAATATCCACTGCCTACGAAACGTCTATTATCGAGAGCATTGAAATAGACATAACTGACTACTTTGGCCGATAACTGGTGGCTAAGTGTGATAATTTTCTGTTGCTACAACTCCCGTCTCCTTCGACCAATGCTGTCAATCATAGCTCATGTTATTTGACATCCAAACTAAATGATTTACTAGTGAGCTATGCGAGTGTTGCTGCCTTTATTTCCGAAACTAGCAGATGCACAAGCCTAGTACAAATGCGTTGTACAGCAACACCTTGGTATCATTGATTGAGAACATGCAAGCATGTCACAAAAATATAATAACACCATAGTTTAGGTTAGTATAAGTTTAGGTTTTATTGCATTAAAGGCCATTCCGTACCCATTAATTTGGGCATTAAGCCGATAGCCGTAGATGCTGGTGCTTTAAGACTTTAGTTTTCGAATTTATTGGTCTGATTACATTAATAATAAGAATAATTGAAGCACTAAGCGTTTATGAGAAGTAGTTACTGCAGGCTTTGTAATCAGTTCAAAACAAATTAGTTATAAAAATGATAGAACTCGTCAATGCAGAGACTCTTTAAAGTACAGACAAAAATGTTGTTCAGATTTTTTAAAGGCATAATTAAGGCATGACAGCTCTTGAAAACTAATACCTTTCTTCCTTGATTGCAATTTTTACCTCGAACAAGAAACCGCACACTTTGTGAAAATTTGACTTAAGGGACGTGACAACTGTAGCCATCTAAATAAGGGGTTTTTCGATAATTCTTTTGAGATAAAAGAAAGATAGCTGGGTAATAGTACTCGGGGAGATTATTAAGCACATCGCTAAGTACTGCAAAAGAAACTATATTCAAGTCTTAGCTGCATGAAGAGGTGCGCGAAGAAGTTTGCCGATTCTTTCGTCAAAAAAACCTTATACAAGTCTGTAGTTATGCCTATTGTTGAGAATTCCGCAGATTTTTTTTTATTAGGCTATAGTTGTAATGTGCGGTTTGCGGAATCTGTTTCGATTCATGGGTTTAATTGGGAACGCTCCTTATGGTAACAGGCTTCTTTTAATCAGGCTAAGTACTCTAGAAAAGAGAAGAGTGGTTCTTGCTGTGAGCTAAGTTTCGCAAGGGTGGAGCAGATTCTTTACTTCCATTGAACGAGCTTGGCTTTTCTATCACGTGCAGAGATTCTAGATATGTCGCTACTAATAAGTTGAGTAAATAGGCAAATAAAATTTTGATATTGAGTTTGAAGAACATTCCTGTTTTACCCTTAATCTGCGTTTAAATTGACACAATATTTTGACGTGACCAAGAAAGTTGAGTTTAGAAACTCCAGAAAAAGGATAAAGGGGATACTTTAATAGATCGTTGCACCTAAGCTATTATTTATCTCTAGATCACAAAAGGCAAACGTATTCTGGGAAAACTTCAACTCTGAGTTGCTAGGGTCGACTTTAATTTCCTTGGCATACAACAAATGATCATAAAACACGTCGGACGTTAATTGAGGGATTTTTTATTTTGCGAGAGTTCTTCCCTAAACTGCTGACTGTAGGCCTTTAAATGACAATCAGGTCGGTTCGTATAAATTTAGTGATGAAAGATACTCACAACTTGTTCGTTAGATAAATTCTAACAAATTTTATTCTCTTGCAAAGAGTTCGACTTTAAGATGACTAAGTGTATTGTAAGCCTTTAAATGCTTTTCAATTTGTATTGCAGTAAATAATTGATGAAAGAATATCAGTAATACGTTGTTTACATATCGTTGACCACATGTGTGGATGCTTAGTGCTTTGTTTTAAACATTAAACATTTGATAATAATTCACTATTTACTACAAAATCTCTCAACAAAGAACAGAGAACACTAAAACTTAAGTTGTGGTTGCATTATTAACACTATTTATAGTGTACAGTTAGACGTATAAAATATAAGAAAATTATATCCGCTTGTGACCAAACCTTCCATACCCATCAAGTTTTATTGAAACCAAAATCAGTTTTATTTTTTTCAGAAACGCGTTATAATTCTCATCACCGTTACCCTACCCTACAAAAGCCTAAAAGAAGTAAAAAAGCAATTTCTCATGCTTTATAATACGAAATGCGCCCGCTTGATTTTGTTCTGCTTTCAGTATAAAAGAAGAAATATGTATGATGTGTGGGTCGTATTTTATAAGTAAAAAGTGAAAAACACGGAAGGCAAAAGTGTTCACAGCATGGGCGTGTAGGCGTTGTAGACGTGCCCTTTGAAAAGTTTAAGTCAATTCCAAATTCTTTTGCAAATTGTAGGCGTTCTCTTTGTTTTCAGTTCATGTTTACCACACACACTACGAAATTGGGCAGCCGCATAGATGGGCAGACGAATAGACAGAAATGCTTGGATGCATTCAAAATTCGAAACTGGCCAAAAATTTATATGCTTTTTGAGGTTTTTGAAGCTTGTCCCAGCGCCTTGTGAAAGTATGGAAAAAATATTAAATTTTGACGCACTATAATATTGGGCAGGCGTGGTCAACCTTTTCCATTTCTGTGCAGGTACTACAGCATCACCCATAGAACATTCGTTCAAATATAAATATATCTGTTGTAGTTTATGCGTAGTGAGAAAGAAATCAATTTTGTATTTCTTCAGAAAAACATAGTTGTTCTCAGTTTACGTAGTGCTGTAGACGTATTCTTCGATCGATTCTTACCACGTTCAACACCAACTTGCAAGAATACCCAATGTTTCTGCTAAATTCGAAGTCGATAGGTTGTTTTTTGCGATCAGGATAATGGTTACAACAGACATTACACAGAGGGACAGATGGATAGAGGCCTAAATCGATTCAGAATTTGATGCTGATCATGTACATGTACACTCTATTGGATCTTTAAAGCTTCCTTTTTCCGTTTGTCAAAATATATATGCCCGTCATCCTTCGGTAATGAGTATGAAAATTAAATGAAAAAGGGGGTTAAATGTTATCGCAGTTCCACGAATTCGTTTTGAACTACGAAAAGAGCAGGAGAAAGAAAAAATCTTTTTCCCATTAATAGACGAAATCATATGCAGTGTGAACTTAATTATAGTCCTTCGAAGAAAATCTATATTGCAGCCGATTATATAGACTGGGTTCTTAAATATAAAAAATTGCTCAGGTTAAATATCCGTAAACATTTTTTTATTCAAAGTGCAAAGTGTAGTCTCATCAAGACTCTTAATCATAAGTTAATTTTTTAAAATTCGCTTAAGTTGACTTTGCCTTGGGAGAATTTACTTCTATGATTATTATCGCATGAATGAAATTTACAAAAAAAAAAAAAAAAAAAAAAACTGATTTACATCTCAATCCATTGTTGCCTACAAAAATATATTCATTTCGAATTTTTATTTATTTATCCACTTTTGTTTTTTATTTAAAAGCGTAATTTCTGTTATATCAATATATTCAGTTATTAAGAATATGAGATTTACTCGATGCAGGGAGAGTAATTGCTTGTCCATAAATATATGTATACAGATTGAATCGATATACTTACATTGCACATCCAGTAGCAGCGATGCATTTTGACGTATTTTAAGTGTGGGATGTTCCATAACGCATAATATGCGTGCATTATGATGTGTGCGATATACGGCCTTCAGGCGAGCTTCACTTTTAGCGCCACTATTAATTTTATACGTATTTTTATCCTATAACGAAATACCAAGAGGGATATATATATATATTTAGTAGTTTTTTATAAAGTTAAAAATTTTTGGTGTTTTCCCGTTTCCCGTTTTTTCCCCAGACCAGATATTATCTATTGTAATGGGGGATTTTTTACACGCCAAAAGGTATGCATAAAGTTTTTAAATTGTTTTGGAAGATTTTTTGTTTTTTTTTTTGGACGAATGATATAAAAACATGTAATTTTTTTTTGTTGTTACTTCATTTTGCTTTGTTTTCGTTTTTTTTCATTCGGTTTTCCGTTTTCTTTTCTTGTTTTTGTTGTTGTTACGTTACTCACACCAAGTCAACAAACAAACATTATTTTAAATTTTAAAAATTTGCAGTATTTTTTGTTTCTGTTGTGTGTGTATATATATATTACGTTTATATATATTACGTGTGCTTACATGCTGCGTAACACACCGGCTGTTTGGTTTGGCTTGTGCTAAACTGAACCGAAGTGAGTTGAGTTGCCTGTCTGATGTGTTGTATAAATACAATGTTAACAATTTGCATACCAACGCTTTTACATGAAATATGTGGTTTTTCTCTCTTTCTCTCTCTCCTTTATTCTTCACCGGTTTTTTTCTTTTGCATTGGTGTTATTTTTGTTGTCTGTCTGTGCAAGTGTAGCTTGCCATGAACGAATGCTTAAGGTATGCCTTTATACAATTGCGTGTGTTTATGTGTTAACAGATGGTTACACAAAAGCTTTTTGCATATTTGTGTAACCGAAAAAGAATGTTTACAAAAAATTTTTCTAAAATATATAAATAAATTAAGATCGTTTTTTAGAATAATTAAATAGTAGCAAACTCATCGAGTGGCACATACTCAAAAATTTTCCGAAATGTTTGACACTAAACGATACATCTCGTCAAGGTTAGTAAGTAATGGCTTAGAGAACGTAAGGCAGCAGAAAGTTTTCTTAAAGAAATAAACTTAAACGCATCATTTTCATTATCTTATTTTTTTTCGCGAACTTTAGCTTTTATAAATTTATAGACAACTTTTAGCGACAAACTGCATGGAAAAAAAAATTCAATAAAAAATAAAAGAAATTGCATTGAAAAGCAAATCAATAAAAATTCTATTCCATCAATCTTTAGATTCAAGCAGAAGAGATGATAGCATTTATGTCGCATGTGAGATTTTATTTTAAAAAAATCTCTCATCATTTCAGTTTTTTAGGAAATTTGATGTAGTGCTACTGTGTTCTACTTTCGTTTGCTTCTTTTAAAACTACGAAACCGTAACCTTTATTCACTTTTTTTATTTCAAATTTTGTTATCAGAACCCACTATTTTTTGTTTTTTAAGTCTGATTTAATTAAGTTTAAATAAGTGTGATAAGTGAAAGGTTAAAGTGAACTACAACAAGTGAAGGGCTTCTTGAGCTTGTTAGGTAATGATTGTTTGTCTCTGTGTGTGTACATATATGTAGGATATTTTATTGATGAAATGGAATTATAAAATTTAAATAACTATAGCTTCGACAGGAGAGAGCAACCTATTACATAGCTGGTGAAAAAATCGACTTATTGAAAATGAAGTTCGATTTAATCTCCTTTCCTTTTGATTTGCATACAATCAAAGAGTCTCTTAAGTTCAATAGATCCCAAACATGATGTGTAAAAATAAAATTAAGTAACGATATCATCGCATAACAATAACAGCTCTAGCATCTTAAGCAGGAAAAGAATAAAAGGAATGCTCAAGTGCCTCTTGCGCCAACTTAACAGTAAGACTTCTAAAGTTTTTTATACAATTTTCATGCATAACATTATTGGAATTTAAATAACAAAACAAAACTTTGTTAATGTTAGCACAATGGAAATAGACGGCATATTACGGCATAAAATAAATTGTTTTGAAATTTTCGTCCTTTTCTATTTCCTTCTTAGGTTATCATTAGAGCGTTTCGTCCTACCTTTCAGCACAACCTATGCTGCACTTTTTATTACATGTATATCTTTACCTTTCCTTAACCCATTTAGTATAATTACCAGTGCATTCTTGACTATTGAGACGTGCGGGTGTTTGTCACGTAAGCAAATAGCAAGAGGCCGAATTAATATTGAGTTCAATAAAAGGCCGAGTTTATTCAGGTCAAAGCTTTGTGCCTATGAACGTAAATTTAGTATGAATTCTTATATCATTAGGGCTTTATATATTTTAGACGCTCTAATGTTATATGTGCAATAAAAAAAAATTACATAAAGAGGATTTCCACACTTTAAACAACAAAAAAAATCGTTTCCCAAGTCTTATCATTACTGTTCGACAGGAACGATAGCCATGAAGAAATTAAGGAAGAAAATTATTTTCGACAATGGAAGAATAACCTTTGCCCCCATTTATCTAAAAAAGTAAGAAAAAAAAAATACTCTACTTCACCCTGCAATTAATCATATAACGACTTTTCAAAATAAGGCACTACATCGGAAGTTGTCGAGGAAGTAGTTCGGTCTGGGTCATTTTCAACAGCGTTCGTCCTTGGTCTCAAATACGCCAATGCACCGAATTCCATCCACATTTGCAGAAACAATTTTCCATTTATGGGCTTAAAGGGGAAACCCCATTATGAGAATAGGTTCCTTTTAATCAGCCTAAATCCACTGGAAAAGAAAACGCTCAAAAGCGAAAGCCCGTAGATTGAACGTAAACAAACAAGACGGACAAACGGACAAGCAAGCTTTGGCAGATCCAGATTCAATCGGCATAATAAACGATGAGCATCTCTCAAACCTTTCTCGGTGTCGCATTCGCTCGCACAAACGTAGTGTATCATTGTACCACAAGCGATGATAATTTAAGATCATAAGGAAAATTCTATTCGGCTGTTATTAGGACTTTTATATTTAGCGCCTTTTTCTTAAAAACCTTCACAAAAAGAATAAATATCTATACTCTCCGATATTGGGTGGAAGAAGGCTGCAAATCTTCCCGTTGCGTCCGTAATGGTTTATAAGTAACGACAAAAAAGCGCAATTTTTTTAATTTTGATCGGATTAATCTATTTGCTATACAGGCCTGCATGGAAGAACTTCATTTGTTTCTGTCAAATTTGAAGCCGATATCTCCCTTTTTGCGTGCCAGAGAATGTTTGCTACAGATACTACACAAACGAGCAGATAGACAGACAAACACACAGCACAAATGGACATACTTAAGTCGGTTGAGAACTTAGTGCTGGTCGAGTGTGTATAGATTTAATGGGGTCTCTGAAGTCTTCTTCTTGACGTGACAAGTTTTTCGGCACAACAAATATGGATTGTGGATATAAAAAGTAGCGAAAGCAATTAAATTAAAATAATCTTAGGCAGTCGTAACCAAGTTTTAGTTTCGTGCAGGCGCTGCTGCATCACTTGTAGAATATGCATGGAAGTTTTCATCATCGCTATGTCTGTTATATTTTTATTTGTGAGTAATTGACCGTAAAACACATTTTGTGTTGCTCTTAAAAGTGAAATTGTTCTCAGTTTATGTTCTATTGTAACGGCGTCCTTGAAACTTTTTCAATGCCAATCTACTTTTATAGCTTCACGAAGTTTTTACTTACCTTGAAGCTTGATTTTAAAATGTTTACGGGACACAGAACTATAGGCGGTTGTATAGATGGACAAATAGACACGAAGGCATGTTCAGGTTCATTTAGAATTTCATGGGCAATGAGAATACATATACTTTAGAGAGCTTCTAAAACTTCCTTTCGGGCGTCACAAATGTTTTGGCAAAACGAGTAGATCCCCACATCTCGGTGGTGCCTATGATAAATTGCTGCGACGGGGTTCAAAAATATTATGTTTCTTTGCTACTGACTTACTAGCTGCTGACTACCTTACTTACAGCACCAAACGAAAAGTTCCATTTATAAAAAATAGCATTTAATTAAGAACAACAACGATTTCAAACCTAAAGAATTGCAAATTATGTGTTACGAACACTTTTGTAACGAAAAAATCACCAGTTTTATGGTATGATTTGTTTTAAAAGCTTGAATGTTTTTACAAACTTGGGGAGCTGACGATGTATACTTAAGCTTTTTATGTTAAACATTTAATTGTGTTGTAAATAATGGTAACATGATGAAACATTTCTTGCAGGACTTGACCTAGGCAAAGATATAGTACTCTTCAGCACTTGAATTCCTGGTGCCTGCAAAATGTTGAACTCGTTAATGGGGGGTTCCGATTCGGCAATTCGATGTGTATCATTTGACGTTTTTTTTCTGCTGGAACGATTGTCAAACATATGGAACGTAGTTCACTACATGAAGTCTGAAATTTGCTCCGATACTTCAAGGAAATAAACGGTGAATGCGTTTATTATGCAGTTCTACCTCGAAATCTTTAATTTTCAAGGGGTCATTAGCGCATGTTGCAAATAAAATATTGTATCGTATGCCAAGCGAAAATTATATGGAGTATTGGACTTAGAACATTTTCCCGGAGCTTTAATTTTATATACATTGGATCTATGGTCTTCAACTTTAATGAGCAGCTTTAACGCTGTATGGAGATCTAGAAACGACAGCAGTATAATAAAATAACTTACGAAGTGAAACACTGCAATTATGCTCTCGTTATAGCTGAATGTCTTTCTGAAAACACAGGCATCTCCAAATATCATCAGTGTCAAGATTTTCGATACGCGACAGCATATTACATAAAGCAAGTAAAATACGTTAAATGCACTTTAAATCAAAGTGACGATAGCCCTCCAAGATGTGTTCATTGTTTGCAAAAGGGTCCAACCAATTGTTGCATACACCAATTTCAGAACTCTATTTCACGCAGATCGCCACATGATAAGCATAATATTAATATGCGGTTTAATCAAGAAGAATTCCCTTTGCCTAACGGAAAACGCTCAATTGCACACTACACTGGTCCGAGGAATGGTAATAATAATCTCTCTAATTATCGTTACGTTGAGATATTGAAAAATTTAGTGAGAAAATTATATTCGGTCGTGAACGGATCTTTCATATCCACCGCCGTTGCCATTAATAAGCCAAAAAAGATAAAAGAACTAAAATTCCATGCCCTATAATATAGAGTGGACGCGGGTGATTTTTATTATTTTCATAATAAAAGTTCCCGTCGTATAGACGTGTAGGTGGCACAGGCGTGGCTTTGAAAAACTTGAAGTCGCTTCCAAATTCTTTTGCAAATTTGTAGACCGTATCTTCATGTTTTCCATGAATAGTACACTGTTGCGCAGACAGACAGATGGACGGACGAACAGACGGACATGTTTAGGTGCGTTCTAAATTTGAAACTGGTGAAGAATTTACATACTTTGAAGCTTGTTTCTGTGCCTTATAAAAACTATAATATTGGTTAGGCGTGGTCAATTTTTTCCATTTTTGTATAGTTTCCACAGCATTGCTCATAAAATATGCGTTCAGATTTTTGTACACTTATCTGTTATACTTTATGAGTAATGAGCAAAAGATCAACTTTTTATTCATTTTGAAAAACAAAGGCGTTCTCAGTTTACGTGGTACTGTGGGCGTGCCCTTCGACCGATTTGCACATTGTCAATACCAATCTTCGTGCAAAAGCTTCCAATGTTTCTACTAAACTCAAAGTCGATAGCATCATTTTTCCGGCCATGGGGCACTTTGCAACAGACATTGCACAGATGAACATGCATTAATCGATTTTCAATTCGATGCTGATGAAGAATAGATATATATACTTTGCGGCGTCTCTGCTGCTTCTTTCTGGATGTTGCAAACGTTTTGACAAAATGAATATATCCCTCATCCTTCGGTGATGGGTATAAATGTATAAATAAAAGAGTGTTTACCTTTAAAAATGAAATATTAACACGAAATAATAATATTCGTATAAAAAAGTTTAAGTACTTGGCTTTGAAAAAATTCCTTTGAGAAAATAAAAGCCACGTCAAGGTGAATGGAAAAGGAGCAAAAAAAAAAAAAGAAACGATGAAGTGATTTCTATATGTTAAACCGAGAGGCAGAAGTCATGGCTAGAAATGCATTATTAATTAAAAATTTTCAATTAAATCGCTCTTTATGTTGTAAACAAAATGAAGTGCCTGCCCGTGCGTGTGAACATGTGTTCATTGCTTTTATATTTGTTTTGTATCCTGTTAGATGCTGTTAGTCTTCCGTTTTTCTCAACTTTGCAAATATCGTTCTTTCCCTTGAAATTTTTTTCATGTTTATTTTTTTTTTTCTTTTAAAACCATCGCTAACCCCGTAGTATTAAATTAATTTTGTTATTCCGTTTGTAATGCGAAGGAAAAATTCCTATAGATTTTCTTAACATATTTTTCTCGTAGAGAGTGATAGTACTTTTCCTATATTTTTTTTTGTTAGGAAACTCGGCCACACCTAAACCTATTTTCGTGTTGTTTGGAAAGCCGATAATTTGCAATCTCATGCAGTAGCTACACAACCGAAATCTATCTATAAGTTGCAGAAATAGTTGTTATGATCCAACTGAAACGCCCATAATCATGAAGACATTTTGTGGCATTTATATTACTGCCCTCGAAATCGTGGCTGATGTCTGAGCTTACTACTACAGTGGTTCTCTAAAGCTTATTTTTTCTTGCTGTCATCAAACGAAGAATGGTATGTTATGCTGCGAAAGTCATTAGTAGCATGCAGAGAGAGATATGAAAGGAGTTTCGAAGAATTATGATGAGCCATTTTTTTTCGTCTTGACGCCCCTAAGCTAATTATGTTGTATTCATTTACTCGTTTGCCTCTACGTTCTGTGTATAAAAGCGAATCTGATCCGCGAATAAATGACTAAGCAATTTTTATATAAATGTTGGGTATTTAAGAGTCGCTTTAGGTGAACAAAGCTCGTTTTATTAGTTTATCTTTTTTCCCCCTTTGATTTCATTTACTTGGTCAGCATTATTATTCAGTCTTTGCTGTCGTTTCTTCTTTTTTCCTATCCTTCGTACACATTATTCTGTATAATGGATATTGATTATATTGGTGGTAAAGAATTTTTATGATTTTTTTTTTTGATATTTCACTGGAATCAGAATATTGAGCTCAACCTAACGATATTTGTTGAAATGAATAAAGAAAGCGAGCAAAGAGGAAGTCGATGTTGATGATGAGTTTGTGTTTTCTGTAAATTGTACAAATTTGTAGCTATTGTTGGAAAAACCACTATGCGCTTTCCGCTAAATCCGTTTCGTTGCTTTCAACAATATATGAAATTTCGAATTTAATTTATTTTATTGAGTTTACAGCTTTTTTTTTTTTTTTTTTTTTTTGTTAAGACTGACCTTTTCATTTTTGATTTCTTCCAATTCCATATCCTCAACGGAAACCTTTTGTGCATGTCTATCCACGCCAGGACTTAGTAAAACTTCCCAGGTTAGGGTGGGTTTGGGATTGCCACCTTCACTAACACAAGCCAAGTTTAGTTCAGAGTTTTCTTTAACCGGCACGAATATATTACCAGCATCTAAGCGTCTTGAATCAATGAGCAAATAAGGAGGTTTAGGACGATCTAAAAAAGGAAAGGAACACATGTACATTTTTTTTAATTTCTTTTATGCAATTAGTACAACAAAACAAATAAAGTAAAATGTTATTTAAAATTGCTTAAATTGCTCTTAGCCCTATTGATATTGCTTTTTTTAAGTTAAAGAAACCTTCCAGTTGACATCCAACATACACAGTAGCGGCGTGTATTTCCTTTTGTTTTCATGCTGTAAAGCTTCCAATTGAATGTTGGGGTTAGAGTTACTGTCGTCAGAAATTATGAAATTGGAAAACAAGTTGTAGACCATTTTGTTGTACGACTTTGCAGTTTCAGGCCAATGGATAAAAAAGAAGTGATTTCCATAGACTTGGTTCGGAAGTAGACATGAGACTTGAGTTGAAGAAAATGATGATATTCTGTAAACTATAACGTCACCCATTTGCGTTTTCTGTATTCAGATGAATCCCTCAAGATTGCTGTTGTTTTTTTGGAGTCGCTAATTAAAGGTGCTTTGGTTAAAGGCTGAGGCGCTGACAGCTTGCGATGCGCAATTTCAACATAACTTTCCTGCGTGATTTTCGTACGGGTCTTACTGATTGTGCTGAATCATCTCATTTCGACGATCGTATTTCATTCATTCGTTACATTTCAGCAGAGACACTTCGATAGAATCCAAACTAGACCAATAGAATTACGGTGTAGGAAAGTTGTTCGATGATTTCCGGGTTCTTGTTCACAAAAATTGTGGAATTGTGTTTGTGCATGCGTTGGCAAGTACTCATTTAACTTCCTGCCAGATATTGTTTGATAGTCGTTTGGGTGGGATAATGTGAGCATTTTTGTGAAAATAGGTGTCACTAAGGATTTGTTTTTGAAAGCCAACACATTTACATTAACTAAACACGAACTGAACGCAGCCTATTGCGAAACTGCTCCATCATTTACCACCGTGATGTGTTGTGTAGCCGAATGGAACCATGAATGACGACGATCGTTCGAGGCATGCACAAAGCGTAACCACTGACGGAAACTTCGCCTATTGGCGGTTCACCAATTGGCGCTTGACGACTGAGAGTTAGAGAGATAGCACCGCCTATACATTTGTTACATATTGCTGATAGTTCAACACTGAGTCACAAGGCAACGGCTACACGGGTCAAAACAGTATAAGCGGAAATCCTATTTCCAGCTCCACTTAGCACATTGTCTAGATCTAATCCCCAGCGACTAACTATTGACAAATCTCAAAAAATGTTCCAGAGGAAAAACGTTTCCATCAAAGAGTGAAGTTGCGGTGGGAGTTGTGCGATATTTTAAATGTATTCATAAATTGATCTTTAAAAAATGTGAAATTCTGAAAGTTGAGGTCTACAACAAAAAAAGTAGTTCTGCTTACGTAGGCCGCAAACTTTTCAGCCAAGCCTCTTGTGTTGGATTAATACTTCTATTTCAAAAATTACTGCAAAATCTTAGATAGTGTCGTGCCAATCCGTGAATAGGATAATACGATAATTTTCAAGATTGCATCCTTCCATGTCAACTTTTACGATGTCAGATGGCAGAAAAATGGGCGTGTTTAAATCGAATCGCAATTTTATTAATATTAATACTAATATCGTATTATCCTATTCACGGATTGGCACGTCACTATCTAAGATTTTGCAACTATAATATACATCCTCGACACGACTTTTCGAGATCTCAAAAGTGTACTAGAAATATATCTGAGAGAGGAAACATTTCAAATTTAATTTGAAAAATATTCCCATACATTTTTGAACGCATTCTCAAGATTGACCAGACGTGATTGCTGCATAAGAGATTTCGCGATTGGCGACTATCGTCAAGATGTCGAATTTAAACAATTACTATTTTAGATATGCTCGCCTGTTTTCATCTTACTCATATATTAATCGTTGTTTAAACCCATTCTTTTTCGTTTAAATTCTTTTATATTTTTTGTTTGCACTTACCCAGTACCACAAGTTTAACGGGCCTTGCGTTTAATGTGTATTGACGTGTATTTTCGGCCTCGCATTGCCATTTTCCATCATCCTCCAGCATGACGTTGGTTATGGTTAAAGCACCGTTGGCCTCTTTGATAAAACGATAATCAGTTACCCGTGTTGTACGATCCATGGCATGAACTACCTACAATCACACAAACAAGACCAAACCAAATGAATAAGCAAACTCACACACACACATGCACACACACAAATAAATGTACGCACAAAAGACATATTTTAATGAAGTGCATTTAATCTCTACTAAATTAATGAACGGACAATAAGAAGAAAAAAGTGTTAACAATGCATACAATTATCGATTTTCAGTGAGTTTAACATTTTATGTATATTTTTTTAAACTTAAGCTACTTAATAACTGTTTGATTCATAAAAATAAATGCAAATGTCAGTAAATAAAAAGAAAATCCTATCCTATCCTCTCTTCTGTGTCCCTTTATCGTGCCTCACGTGCCGGGTTGTATGTGCATGTCTATTGTATATGTATTTGTGTTTTTGAATGCGATTGTTACTTTAACTATTTAAATTAATGTTCATTTATTTTCTGCCACCTCGAGAGAGCTTTAAAGTGATTATGATATTATTTTTTCTACTGCTTGCCATTATTTTTATTTAATTCTTCTCATTGTTGCCGGTGTTGTTACTGCGGTGCTTGACCTACGTTATTTTGCTATTTTAATAATAATGTAAAACACATTAATTCATAACTTTGCCTTCCTTCCTTTACTTTGTATCTCTCTCTCTCTCTCTCTCTCTCTCCCTCTCTTCTGTAGCATACTACCCTTTGTCTTTCACTTCATATGTTTACGTTTTGAATAAAAATATGTTTTAAGCCATTGTGGAGGAAAATAAATAAACAATTGTTATGCTTTGCATATTTTTTGGCGTATTATTTAGTTTATATTTAATTGTTGTCCTTTTTTTTTTGTTTTTTACTATCTTTGCCCTGCGGATATATTTGGGTATTACCGAACGTATTTATGGCATTTTAATACCAACAGTGTCCGTAGTAGTAAAATTTTCTGAATAAAAAGGTAAAATTTAAAGTCGTTTTCTTTTTTTTTTTTAAACACGTCGCAAAAAAGCAAAAACATTTAATTGTATTGCAAAAGTGTCTTTAATTTTTCGGTCCCATTAGGGAGAATCCTTGTCTGCATTTATAAGTTGTTTTCGGCATTCATTACGGTGCGGTCCCAGTATTTATTAAAAAGTTCCTACAGTCTAGTCACAAACTTTGATATTATTTGTAATACGCTTATTGCTTATTACAGTCTGTTAAATGCGTCAACATATGCCTAAAAAAAAAGGAATACTTGACATTCTACTCTAGAGTTGGTCTAGAGCTGTTACGCCCTTTGCGATCTTTCCATCGCTAAATTGAATATTTTTCACGGAAAATTGTACTTACACAGAAAGTTCTCTTATTATTGGCCAGGCATCATAGAGTTTAAAATTTTCGACAACAATTAACTTGAGAACTTACTTCAGCGGTTAGCGATAAAAAACTGTAGAAAGTCGAAAATTTGTTCATTAATAGACTTTCCACGGCGTTGATGACACTAACCGTCAGGAACAGTAACAGGAAAAATATAACGTCTCAAGGTAACCTGATACTTTTAGTAAACTATTTATATTATTTCGATTTGTGAATGAGATCTTAGTTAATAAAGTGCACAAGAGAAAATCATTGACAAGCGAGTGCTGGATTCGTAAAACTTTCAAAGAGATTTGCATTCCTTTGAAAGGGCTTGGGATGCACAACCTTTTCATATAAAATCTTCTTAAAAACGCAAAGAGTTTTAAATCGATAAAATTACAGCACAGCTCGTTAAACTATGGTTAAATATCATATAAAAGACTTCGTCTTTCACACGTTGTTAACCATCACCGTATAATAATAAGAAAAATGAATCTTTGTTAATCAAACAAAAGCTTGCTTTTAGTAGGAACTCTTAGCCATGAATGACGTACGTAGTCCAAGTTGATTGAATTTAGAAAACAAATAACTCTTTTTGTACAAATCTTCACCAGAGAATAAAGAATAAATTTTGTTGACAAGTGAAGAAGTTTTATATGTGAGAGGGTTTTAAAAATGTTCCTAATCCGTCCAAAGTTTTCACTTTCGTTTGATTTCACTATAAAATAGTAGTTTTTCACCGACTTTTGTTGAGATATATTACATGTGGTAACCGAATACTATATAACAGCCTTTTCAAAATGCACCATTATATGGGGAATGGTCGCAAGAATGATCCTATCCAATTGATTTTCGATAGAGTTTGCCCTTAGACTGCCAGTGGATCGAAAATTGCGAACCAGTGGCTGAACAGAAGGGCCGACGAATAGGGGTAATTGGCCTTTTTATTACATTATGAGTACATTATGAGTACAATGAAATGTTGACATCTTTCAAGCCATTGTTGGTTATTGGGCAAAAACATATTATATTCCCTCTATAAGTGCTACCTAATCTACATTGGTCAACGAATTCAGTCGGGTTGAAGAATGAATTTCAAAGAGGTCGCATAAAGCCCGTAGTTATGACAACATGATCATAACCTGGTATGATTTCCCGCATTTAATAAAGCAAAACTTAAGCATTGCTCAAGAAAGCCTGCGTTTTTTGATCTACCGAAGTGATCCCTACTTACAATTCCCACTAGATTTATAGAAATAAGATCGAAACTAAACCCAGAAATACCGCATGGGACTTTCAGAATATCTCGTTTATCCTCGAAAGATTTTCGATCAAGTATTTCCGCTGTTTGTGAAAAAGTAGACATCTCACAACAACCATCAGAACAACAACCTTTAGCAAGACAATGTGTCATGCATAGCTACTCTATATGGCAAGGCATCTAATGATTTCTTCTTGTTCGCACATGGAAAGAGGCGATTAAACTTTCGAAAAACAATGTTGACGCATTCGAGAATCATGTTTCGCAAATACCTGATGCTGCAATAAATGCTCGATATAAAGATTAGTTTTTGCTTAGCTTTTTATGTTCGTTTTTAGCTCAATTTATTCGGAGCAATCAAAGCGTCAAGTACTTGAAACATTTTGCAAATGTTTTCTAGATTTCTATTTTTATGATCGATTATTGTAAATGGTTATGCCGTTTGTTTCTCGTAAATAAATACTTTGTAAACATTCCTCTACTGATTTCCATTACAAAAATTGTCATTTTATATTCTATAGGTTTATGTTAGTTTATCGTTACATTGGTATGTTGGGGTTTTCTTTTATTGTCACTGACAGCTGCACAATTCCTTTCGTTCAATTGCTTTCTTTTCTCTTTTCTTTTGATTTTTTGTGCACTGCAACTCAATTCGTTTTATTTGCTACAAAATATAACTGTCACTTACACAGTTCAGAGTGTCAATTTCTGTTAAGTAATTTCTTCCAGACATACACACGGAATGGCATTACATACCAAGAAATAATCAGTAAGAAAGAAGGCCGTTTGAGTCTTTGGCCGAATCTTGGATACTTTGCGTTTCAATAAAACAAACAAGAAAGACTCGTTGTACACTAAGTGTAAGCGATCTTTATTTCTAAAAACCGATATATGGGAAACCAGATTAATTAAAAAATAACACCTATCCATGCAAAGATGTTGGTAGGGTATATTTCTGCCAAATTTCAAAGTATCGAAAAATCAGGTCTCTATAATGCTCTATATTCAGTGTCTTTCAAAAATCTTCGCTAAGTTTCTAGCGAAGTTTTGGCACAGTACGGAATAAATGAATTTTATCGACACGCAATTCCATTGCAACAGGTCTCACTTTTCGACAAATGCGAGAAAGGCTCAAATTTGTATGTTTTCGGCTTATGCTTACAACGGAATATTCAGCGAAATCAGAAACGACGTATCGAAGACCGTGTTCGCTGAGAGTCTGTGAAACGACGATTGATCGTCAATGTCCATGCGGGTGTACAAGTTATCATTAAAAATACCTACGCATAAGTTAGTAAACATATGAACCTACATATAAGGATGAATGCAACACCCGGGAGTTGAGATGGACCTATCTTTCATCATAATCAGGTCGCAATTTTTGAGACATTTTGATGAAATTTGGCGCAGAGACATGTTTTAGGTTAAGGACGAACGTTATTGAAAACTGTTCGGACTGCGCCACCTTTTCGACCACTTCCTTATTTTGAAAAGACGTTATATGAACAACTGTAGGGTGTTCATAGGTGGACCGTGGCTCACTATTGTATTTTTACTTATTGTTTTCATTTTTTAATGCGACCACTCAATCAAGGGATATCCTCTATACAATGTAACATTTAGAAAAAAGCGCGGAAAGCGAAGGTGATAGGGAATATCTGCACCCTAGTGGATGAGCCCCTAATCGCTAAGTGTTGTGTCTTTACCGATTATGATGGCGAAGTTTCAAATTAAGCCGATGGAGTTTCTTTCTCAGAATTCAACAATAGGTTAATATTCATTAGGACAGACAAGCATATAATGCGAAACGAAATTCTCTACATTTATATACATACATACACATAAATACATATACTTCACACGTCGTAACCGGTCTTCGAACGGATCAAACGTTTAAGCTCAAATACCTTTTTCGTTAATAAGTTTCGTTGTATTTTTGATATTTGTTTTGCTAGGCGTGGCCTCGACAAAGAAATCCTTGGTTTTGCAATGAACTGAATGGTAAACGGATTCTTAAAGGCTTCGTATAAAACTCCACGTTTCTAACGAAGGGTTTAACTAAGTTCGTTGGATTATTTCCACATTTCCTCTTTGATTAACATAACACTGCACTTTGGGCCAATCTAAGTTATGTTAACTAAAAAGTCCTTAGGAGTCTTTCATAATTTTTTTTTTTTTTTTTTTTTGTGTAAGTTAAACCTGGTCGAACATTGTCGGCTCATACAACTGGATTTGTGTTAACGGTTTTGCTGAATTTGTAAAGATATTCATTTCTATCTAAATTTCGATCTAATTGAAGATTGATTTTAATAAACTGCGTATGCAAACGAAAAACGCCGTCTCTTAAATTTCTCTTTACAATGAATTTCTCGAGTGTTATGCATGAAACGATTGATAATTTCCATCTATAGGAATTGGGTATACTTTCCCTAAACCGATGTTCAGCTTTTACATGAAAGGAATAGAATCAGCGCATGACTTAACATTTCCAAATCTTTCGATGAAAATGACCGTAAGATATGTTTTCAGAAGTAAACTCCGACTGACTTCAACACGAATGTTCGTGCGTTGCATACGAAGTAGCAAAGGTATTACACCGCATCATTTCTGATACTGTATAGCAGGCCGTGTAGAATTTCATATTTTACATCTGTTCGTTACATTTCAAAGGAATAATGAGCACAAACGAATGTAAATGCATTGTTTATGATACACATAAGTTACATAGAGACAAGAAAAAAAGACAAAATAGAAAAAAATCCAGTTGTCTTTTGCATGAAACCTTAAATGCATTCTTATTGTGCATGAGATGTAAAAATAATTTTTAGTTTCCAAAAATATCCAACGGTTCTTATATTGACAACTGAACACATCTATCTATGCATTCAAGCGTGCAATGATCAAAAAATTTTACAAATATTTTGTATATTTTGAAAATGGAAGAGACATTTAAAGTATTTAACGAAATCCCTTTTAAGTCAATATATGAAATATTTTAAAAGCATTTTGAAAAAAAAGCGCTATGAGTGGAAAGAGTAATAATAATAAAAGAAAAGATAAAATTAGAAAAATGCACAACCACATGAAGTACTCGCCAAAGATCTCCAAAAATAAGTTTTGGGAGAAAAAATTTTATTTGACTTGAGATCAAATCAAAACTCGACAATTTTAGGCCACAATTTAGGAAAAAAAGAGAAAAGTACAATGAGCGAAAATGATAGAATTTTCTGCTGAGCGGGCGATGAGAACGTCTTAGGTAGAGGACGGAAAGACTTTTCCTATGTTTTCAATTCACTTTATTAAACCGTTCCACTTTCATCAATAACCTTTTCACTACTTTTCTATTAATATCAGTAAGTCATCATTGTAGAATCGGTGAGATACCCAGACAAAGAAATAAACCCAGCGACTTCCACAGTCCTCTTTTGAAAGCAGTTCTCTACCGCTTTTACCGCGGGGTTTTTGATGATAGACAGAATCCACCTTCATTTGTGCGAAGTCATTGAAGATAAGTCCGATCTGCCATTGCCGTGCTAGAAAACGACGCCTTTGGTGTTCATCCATTTTTGGCGGTTTATGTCACTTACTTGCTTTAATCGAATAATTTGTTGCTCATGATGAACGCCTCTCTTTCAAGTTCACCAAACGTAAGGTTCGTCAGTATATGATGCCAATCCTAGCTTCGTTTTTCCAAATGAAGAACGGGTCAAAAGTATTAACAAGGATTTCTTCAACTGCTGGAGTTATACAGAATCATGCATACACGCATTGAAGTACACGGCAATTGGCTTGTGTGACGTCTTATTGTGTTAATGTCCACATCACAGATATTTTTGTCCTCGAAGCTGTTGAGGTTGAAGGCAAAAGAATTGTTTGAGAGAAATTTTGTTTGTGAAGTTATTGTTGCGAAAAATGGTGGAATTTTTGTTTACATGAATGCTGCAAGATTCTCGAAGAAAAGCAATAGTCCATGCATCTGACAAGTCAACTATTGACAACGGCTGCAGGGTTAAAGTGCGCTAGACTCGGGACGCAGTGGCGTAGTTTAGGTTGAATTGCCTGTTAAAGGTTAGTACTTTATCGACCTTTTAAGACAATTTCAAAACAATATCAATAAATGCGGGCCTAACGGGAATTTGCACAAGTCAAAAAGGCATGTCGGAGATTAGACGCTAGTTGACTATTACCGATTAATATCTGTTTCGTTTCCCTAGCGCTTGGCAACAATAGTTACAGTTTATGAATTTGTATATTGTGACGTCTTCAGAAAACATTATTTTGGACATCGTTGACTAAATCGAACGTTGCATAGAATATTCTAACTCACTATAGAGGCGGCTTATGTCGAATTCTATGCCTAATGATTTCCAAAATTATTCACTTGACTTGTCTACTAACACGGAAACGCTCCCGAAATTCCTTTAAAGAAAGATTTTCAACGAATCACCCTTTCGCCAACAACAGCAGCAAATTCCTTCTTTTTCTTTTACACGGGAGTAATCGGCTTAACACGTTGTTCATCTTTTAATCGCCGTCCATGGTTTAACCTTAAACTGTAGAATATGCCATGACATAGATAAACGCCGATCGGAACATATGTATGCTATAAGTCTAATAAAACATTTTTTCAACTTTCAATAATAGACATAACAAGCAAAAAGCCACATTTGCCAGTGGGCGAGTCTTTTGTACCCATCATTCATTCCTCTTAAGAAGGAAAAGCAGAAAACTGTTGCTTATATTTTCCTTAGTACTGTGTGGACGCAACTGGTTAGCTTACAGGCGCGAACCAATGCATTTGTAAAATATCAAGCCAACATCGGGACCATTTTGCGAGAGCTACCCGATCTCCAGTTCGTTCATAAAATCTTTAGAAAAAAAGGCTGTCTACGTTCTTTAAAACTTACAGAGAGTACTGTACTAACAAATTTTTGCTTGGTTCCATTTTTAGGGGACACAAAATGCTACTACTCCGTTTACACGAGTTGGGATCCCATTCCAAATGGAGCGAAATGAAGAAAATTTTTGCCAATTTTAAAACTTTCATTAAAAGTCTTTAAAATGGAAACTTTGAAGAAACTTTTTTTTTCTATATTTCGTTCTTTTACTTAATTTATTCCATGTTTGTCTGATTTTATACTTCAAAAGAAAGAAAGGAAAAAAAAACCAAACGGGAAAGCAAGAAAAAAAAGAGTAAAATACTGCATAATTTGTTTATTGCAGCATTTACTCTTTTGCACTGCGACACAATAGTCTCCCGTTCTATTATTATCCCATAGTTTCAGTCCGTCCATGTAGAAAATTCCGCTAGAGAGAGATAGACAGGCCGAGTTACGGTGGTGGAGGGCATATACGTTATATTATGTAAATGAGATAAACGTTATTATTTGCTGATAGTTTGTGATGTCAAAAGTGAAACAAAAAAAAAAAAAAAACACTTTAAGGAATAAAAGAATGGATTGTAATGGTAATTGAGTAGAGAAAATAGAAAAGAGACAAGAAATTCAAATCAAATTAAAAGTGAGATGAAAAAAAAAAAAAAAGAGAAGAGGAAGAAGTCATAATATCGGAGAAGAAACGAGAAAAAGATTAAAAGTTTACTTTATTTTCTTTGATACAGTCGCTCTCAAGCGCACAAATACAAAGAAAACATAATTTATATTAAACCTCAGAATTGTTATAGAAATTTATTCTCGGGGGAACAATTGCAGTGAAAATACAGTGAATAGCAATTATAATAGCAATAACAAGAACGATAACAACAAGAACAGCAGTAGCAGGAGCACCGTTTGATTATAATATAAAGCAATAGACTTATTCAAGTACGTCGTTGGTCATGCTACTAAACATACTTATCTTCACTCCTACTACGGATGCAAGGCACGGCGGCGTAATGAGCGTGCCTACAGCATGCATATGCTTTCTGTGATGCAAGCGAGTTAGTTGGGTTGCTTTGAATTCTTGCATAGTTGGAGCTAACTTCCGCAATACTTAGATGATAATGTGAGAAAAGCAACGGATGTGAAAAGTCATCATATTATTTAGTCTTAGTTTCAAAGTCGCAGGTTATTATTATACGATGCATATCAGATAAAACATTCGTTTCATTCATTATGCTTTAACAAAACAAAAATATAATATCTTTGGTTCGTTTTTAATTAACTAATTACGAGATAAATGATACGATTTATTGACAAATATCTCGAATCACTTTCAAACAACTTTTATTATTATTATCCATCCATCGAACTAATGGATTCGTAATATGTTTATTTGAAGCCGGCTAAAAAAAACAACAACATTTTTTATATCATCAACATACACAGTTCCCTTATATTCATCACCGTACGCAAGGAATATATTTTTTTTATTAATCCGTAATCCGTCAAGGATGTGTGCTACCGCTTAAAGGAACGTTCTAGGATTTTCATTTCATCTGCTCGTCTTTCGGCCTCTCCCTCGAAATCTACAATAGAATTTTACAGGAATCTGAATAGAAATTCCGGCCTCCAAAGTTAGACGAATGCCAGGATAGAGAAATAGCGCAAAGACTGCAAGAATAAGGCGCAAACACAGAAGGCTTTCGCAAATCAAATTTAACATTTCGAAATAATCTCAGTAATTCGATTCGATAATCTCAGTTCGAAATCGAAGAACTCAACTTTGTTTTGAAATTCTTTGTTAATAAGATTTGAAAATATTGAGAAAAAATTGAACTAAAGTAGAGAACCATTTATTTTATCATCCGAATAACTAGGATCATGTTCTGAACCGATTTAAGCATGTCTGTCCCTTTGTATGTCCGATATCTGTCTATGTATTTTTGTTTTCAGCGCACAATTTTCGCGATATTTTGAAGGCAAGCCTTTGAAACTAGATAGATAAGGTCGAACCCTTTCCATGGTCACCTTCCTATTTGTAATAACGACGTTATATGGAAAAATTTTAAAAACTTTATTTGTAACAAAACTGATAAAAAAGTTAACATATTGAATAAATGGTGAAAATTTATAAGAGATAAGACCATTGTACACACTCCTTCTACTTAAATACACAAAAAAAAACACTTACAAAATATAAGGTCTTTGTATGCTATCAAGCGTCAATTTCTAGTATTTTGTAAAGAAAATTTGCAGAAAATAGCGATTTGATACATAAATCGACGCTGTATGTTTTTGATGCCTCCCCATGGAAAGGTTCTCATAAAAATTAACCGTCGACTGTCTAATGCTTTCAAAAACGCAATCTCCCAAAACATTATGAAAGGCATTGAAAGCAGACAGAGACTTTCGATGTTTAGCCATCGCTGCTTCACTAGTAATAGGTGAAATCCACATGTAAGAGGATTAAAAAGCAAAAAAATAAGAAGACTTGGAACAACATATAGCTTTGATTAAGGCGGAGCTAATTGAATCGTTTTATTCGAAGAGAAAAATGTAAACGAAAGGTATAATGTTTGAAAAGAGGTTTTAATGAAAGCAAGCTTCTGTGTAGGACATTCTTTATTTACAATCCAACGACGGAAGCCTAACATGTATGGAATGGAATTTCACAGAATCATAATTTTTCTATTTCGCTCACAGAGAACTCGCCATATACTAAAGTTCTTATCGAAGTATTGAAAGTTGAAAGTCATTATCAAAACTTTTTGTCTTCAGTAATACTTACGAATTGTAAAAGTTTGCTAAACAAGTCGACCTTCAATAAGTGGGATATTTTAAGTTGAAATACTGGTTCATCGAAACTAACTTTCGTTTAGTGCCAACTTTTGAAGAGAGTTTCTTTGGAAACTCTCCCAAGGCGATTTTCTTTGCTCCAGATATGTCAATAAGATATTCAAGTGGCTTCTGAAATATAGTAAGCTTTGAAGGAAACCGCACTCTACCTTAGAGATATTACACTTTCACTCACACACTATATGCTTATATCCATCTATAATACTCTATGTATTATCCATTGCTTATTATGTAAAAGCTGAAGAATATTTTCCTTCAACACATTAAGAGAAGACAACATGATATGTGTAGACTTGAGAGATCCGTTACACATAAATTTGCTCATGTACAAGTCAAGCATTTAAAAATTTAATGCTTCGTTCTTTTAAAAATGGCTCAACTACTACCATAATTTCCTTCTTTATTTTTTCTGTTTTTATTTTTGTTTTTTTGTTTTTTTTGGTTAGTAATAGAAGAGCTTAAGAGAAAAAATTTTATTACTACTCGAAAACAGTAACAAGAAGAACAAGAGTACTACTAGTGGCGATAGCAAGATAAAAATACTAAAATATTTCAAAATGACAAGAGAGCGACAAGTCTGTTATGCACTGACAGAGAACGCAATTTATTAGATGAAGAAGATACACCATAAACACACAATATATATATATATACGTGCATACAACTTTAGATACAAAGTTGTTGTGATAAGTAGTACTACGTTTCGTTTACATTAAATTGCTTAGCGAAAGAAAGGAAAGATTTTCCGGAGTAAGAGTATAGGGGCGAAATGAATTATGTCGCTTGAATGCATATAATTATCGAGAGACTCGTTTAAGGAGGCCACACGAGTCTATTTAAATAAATTGGTTCTATGTGTGCGAAGTGCTTTACAGAAAATTGTAATCTTTAAAAAAAAATTTAATTTAGATTTTTAATAAAAAAGCATTTTGTCTTTTTATATGGGTCGCCTCATGCTCGTTAGTTTCTTTTAACATTTGTTTTGACGTTTTAACTTGTGACAGCCTACCATTTAATTACAAAAACGAGGCACGCTTCAGCAATGCTTCCGCGTTTAATCGAATTACTCTACATACGCTGGTTGAAATTTATGGCCGATGTTCAGAAGGGAACAGTGAAATGACTTGTGAAAATATTCATATCTCTGCACAAACTTCAAACCAGGAGAGGACGACCCAGCAACACAGGAAAGCAACTGAAAAAAAAAACCGATCGTAAGACGAATTGTTTGGGAGTGAGCCGCGATTGCTTCTCTTGCCATTAGTTGTGTTAAATTTTGTTAACGGATTCGGGTCTGCATTCACCTAAGGTGGGGTTAACTTAAGAATTCGTGAAAAAAAATTCGGCATTAACCCTATACCAACCCCAGAACATATTATCTGCCGATTGTCGGGTGGAGCACATCTTAGTTTCAAGTGACCGACTTAAAAAGCGACGAAGCGAAAAGCGTCTTCGTTTCGGCTTGACCTCCATTGGCGGGGCACATCAGAATAAATTATTAAAAATGTAGTTAAACTTAGTAAAATTGAATGTTTATTACAAAAACAAGGAAAAAAAGCGACACAAAATGTTTTATTTTGAAGGCAACTTAATATGTCTTCTTAGTACAAAATTTTTAAATAATTGTGGCCCGCAATCAAAAAAGGTTGCTGATACCTGCTATAAAAGCGCAAACAAGAAAATGAGGATTTTCTTTATTTTCTTTTAACTTCCTTAGCAAGCAAACTTATTACATTTCGTCTAATTAGCAACTCAGTTCAGTGCAACAGGACGGCTGGGCCAGCAGTGAACGTGGACTCAGACAAATAATGTAAACATGTTGGCAAATGATTGATCTCGGACTAATCATATCTGGTCGACACTTGGTTTATGAGTTTTTGAAACACTTCTTAATACAAAGTAGCCCTTGCTCTCTCTCTGCCTACAGAGCTCTTCGTACGTTTATCTTTATTTTAACGTCTACCTGCTACTGCAGGTTAAAATCACAAAAAGTTATCCAGTTGTAATTGCGTCTATTTTTTGTCATTTGTAGTTAACATTTTGCGAAAAGTTGTTCAAGTATTTTTTGCTTACTTTCGCTCTACATTTGTTTCTATTAGGGCCCTGGAAGGCAAGCTACACGTGCTTCACAAATACAATTAATGGTGAGAAGCGATACAGAAGAAGTTTACAAGCAATTTTTGTGTAAAAGTTTTGCTGAATTCTTGACTTTTTGAGTAGTTTTTCTGTTATTCATTGTTGCTGTAATGGCTGTTTCCCTCTAAACGTCAAGCACGGCTGATGCTGGGCACTACAGCAATAAAAGTAATTTCTTAACAGATCTTTTTTTTATTTTTTATTTTCTGATTACATTTTTAAGGTAAAGTAATTGTTGATACCACTACAAAATTCGAAGGCAATGCAAATTGTCAATGCGGAACCGGATATAAAAAAAAAAACAAAACAAAAAAGAAAAGAAAAACAGTTACGGCAACAGTCAAAAGAAAGTTTCAAAGAAGTTTTTCTTAATTTTCTGCTTAAAACTGATGCAACACTGAAGTGGTTGGAAATTGAAATTATCTATAAAAATTATTGTACAAAGCAAAGCATAGCAAAGCAAAGCAACGCAAAGCAAAGCAAAGCAAAGATGACGGATATTAAAAGAATATTAAAAATGTTTTCTCAATTAAAATATTTTACAACTTTGTGCACGAAAGGAGAATTAAAAAAAAATATATATATAAAAGAACAACGAAGCGCAGATTATGCAAATGTACACAAAGTGGTGCAAGATCCTTCATTTAAATTTTTTTAATAATCAAGAATTACTTACAAATGATTGTCGCAAAAGAGTTTACAAATTTCTTTACTTGCATACAAATTGCAATATACTTCGGATTGCGTTGCCTTGCTAGCAAAGAACAAACTTATTTATTGAGTGAGCAACATTTTCTTAAAATCAAGGATTAACTTGTAGGTCCAAGTCGAGCTTATATGTAATCTTTTAGTTATCAAATGCAAAGGCAAACAACACTTTAGCAAACGTGGAAATGAAATTGAAATCAAATCAGAGACTAATACTTCACTAAGACATAATGTAGAACCGTTTGAATAAGTCTGGGTACAAAAGGAAACTCAATATTCGTGTACCACATAAATTAACAATGAAAAATTATTGTGGACAGACAACATTTTCATCCACAAATCGGCACTAAAACGACGTCATTTTTGAAGAGAAAGTTATTCGAGAATTACAGGTCAGTCACATGCTATAAAGTACAAAAAGGATCTCGATCTAAGACACACGAAGCTGCTGAAACAATGACAAAGTCCAGTTTGGTGTCACGTGAGCTAAAACTCTACGTGTAGTCGGATTAGAATGGAATAGCACATAATGAAGTCCTCTAATCTAGCCAGGCGATTGATAGCCCACTCAACGTCAAGAGTTAAAGTGAGTAAGTAAGTCATGATGATTGGGAAACTCTTCGTCTTTCATCGCGATAGCGCGCCAGGGCTTGCATGTTTGGAATGATTAGGGAAAACTTAGAAGAGCTTGGCTGTGAATTTTTGATGGACTCATCGTAAAGTCTTCACTCACTAAACAACTTTCTTAAAGATGAAATGAAGATGACTTCACAAAAGGCTTATAAAAATCTCTTGGTTCAGCATGTCAGCAGGGTCTCCTGTGATGGCGTTACGAGAAAAACGGAAAAAGTAAAATGATTTTTTGAGTTTTGGTGAGAAAATACTACGAACTTTCTTTTCTTCGATTTGTTGTATAGAAAGAAATCGGAATCAGATATGATTCAAATAGTGTTTGAACTTTGTTACGTTACTCGCCTTTGGAATAATATCTTTTCAGTGCAAATTAATCAGTGCAGATTAGGTTCGCAACTTTATATGAATAACAACCCAACCAGATCATACAAACCTTCGACTTTTCCTTGTGAAACCGCACGCAAAACCATTATTTGTCGCTTTTTGTTTGCTGTGGAAAGCATGACAAAACAATGCGAACAGTTAAGCAAGATAACCACTGAACACCCAAGATATTGTCATTAGTTATGAACCTTGAAGTTGAACCTTGAAGAACGTTTAACATTCAAATCACGTCGAAAAAAGTGGTCACCTCTGCTCCTGTTTTCGTTTGTTTAGGTTTTTTTTGATAGTTTTCCCATAAAATAGTGGCAAGATTTCTCTTTATGCATTTTTTATAACACAAAACGTGATCTCGTTTTTTATTTATGTTTGTATTACTTGTCTTTGTTTAGTTATCAATGAAATCAGATGCGAACTAACTGTGGACATAGTGTACCTCACAAAGACAATAACGTGGACTACGAAGGGCGGGCTAACTTCACGTCAGTTAATTGTTATACGTCATGTAGAGTTTTTCTCAAGTATCACAATGCCCTCCTGTTGCTCTTGGCCGTTAGTGCTTTGCATTTTTTTTCTTTTATTTAATATATTTATTTAACTATTTAAGGCTGTCACCTATACAGCAAGGCTTATGCCTTGTAGCAAGTGTATAAATAAATTCTTTGTATTGAAATGGCCTTACAAAATATACCCGTCGGTTTCATTTCTTCAGAGATTTCAGGTATCAATAGTTTTGACATTGATTGAGTTTTGAAATCGATACTTTTGCGGTATCAATTTCAATTGTTTACAAACTGTTGTTCAGTGTACGTCGTTAGATAAAGGGATGGAAGTAAACAAGCAGTATTCACACCCATTACCTATTATTCTGTTCGAAACTAGAAAAAAATGTAACTTAAGCTAAAGAAATGATTAAGTTGTCTTGGGTTGAAAATGCGACAACTTATAAAACAGTTAGAAAGTAGTTTCCAAGATTTAAATCTCGCAAGGGCGATGAGTGTCCTAGAGCACCGTGAAGAAATTCAAAATTTAGTGAGCATAAACCTGGCAAAAATCAAGCTTAAAGTTAGGAGTACATCAACGAGCAATTTCAGTTCGATTTCATCAAAAGAAAAGGAGGAGGAGTTTGTCATGAGCTAAGCAAGGAGAATAAAAATTGAAGAGCTACAGTCTACTTAAAACTGTTTAATCGTTTTAAAAGAACGGAGTATCTTCGTGTATGTATTACGGGGCACAAAAAAAAAATCCACATCTCTTGCAAACTCGAAGTCGAACCCCAAGAAAGTGCTAACGTACGTTTGATGAGATTACAAAAGAATAACATACGACGAACTTTGAAATCCCTAAGGAACTGTTATTTTGATCAAACTCAACTGGTCAAACTAGGTGATATAGTTAGGAGAAACACCACTTATGGACAAAAGAGCTCAAAAGAAGTCCTTATTTAATGTCCATACGCGGTAAAAGCAATCCAGGAAATGATCTTCACTTTGGGATTGGAAGTTTTCTCGCAAATGGCATATTCTCCGCATCAAGCCCCTTCCGATTATTCGTTATTTAGAACGCTGCAATCACATTTACCGGATCAGCTGCTTTGTAAAATCGAGGATGTCCGAAAATGGGTCGTCGACTATTTCGCCACTTAACCGCAAAGGTTTTACACAGAGGGCATCAATATTTATGTTACTAATCTTGATTGATAAATTAAATATAGGCAGATAATAGGCGATCAAGTAACACATAAATTGGCGATCGCAAATAATACCATTATCGTTAATTAAAAATATGATAAGCAACTAAGGGACAACGAAAGTAAAAAAAAATAAACAGAAAGAAGGGATTACGATATGGCTCAACGATTAGTTGCCTTATAGCGGAAAGCTGTGTGACACTGCGAGTTGTTTGCAGATTTAATGGTAATTTGATAGCATATATATAAAAATAACTGACGGATGCTAGGACATAGTGCCTCATTTGTGTAGTTTTCGTGCTTTCATTGTGTGTTAGCCGCGAATTTTAGCTTCTCGTGCAGAGATGGATGCTGGCTTACTTACGTAATTCATTTCATGGTGCAATAAGAAGATTGGCACTCAGTGCTGAACCGTGTTATCAAAAGTTAAGTCCAACAATTGATTTACGTATATGTAATTATGCGGAAATGACATTACTTTGCTTTCCATCCATACGCATATCAGAGAACATCATTGTTAGCCATTTTTAATCCACACAACATTCGTGTCCTACATTTTGAGGATAATTCATTTCTAACTGGAAGCGTTGGGAGGAGATTCTAACTTGATATTGTGGTAGAACTAACAGGATTTTCTCGAGTTAACTTTGAGCTAAGGTTAAAGTTTATTTGCTCTGTATATTCGTATCATAATACATTTTTGTCGTTTCTTTTAAATTGTTTAAAAAAAGACCCAAAATTTCCACACTTCTGGTAGCAAGAATTAAAGACCTTAAGCTATACGAGCTCTGAGAAAGACTACCTCAAAGAGAAAGGTGTTATTCAATTACTCCATACACGGCGCAAATAAGGTATGATGGCAAGCATAAAGGGCGCATTAAGTCACACTGAGGAAAGACAAAGGTTAATCCCACCTCTAACGGGGTTGACAAATGTCGGATACCGCCAGCAAATCAACTTTGAAATATTCGGTTAAGACTTGGGACGAAAAATAATGTATACATATATTTTTATTACTTCTTGATAAAACGAAAGAAAAAAATAATCTTTTTTGATCTTTGTCTTCGAATGGTCGACCTTGTTAAAAGACTATATCTTGTTGGTATCAAAAAAAAAAAAAAATGAAAATAATAAAAATTTCCCAAATAAAATTAACGCATAGCTTCACATAATGAGTTAAAATAAGTTTTTACTCACTTGTCCGTTTTTGTACCACATGGTAGAGGCTATATCCAAATCCACTTCGCACATTAAACGTATTTCGGAATGTTGTTCAGCATATACCACGGACATCTCTTCATCTTCATAGGGATTAGGTAAAATAGGTCTAAGGGGTAGAGCTCTGGGCTCATCGTCATGAGAATAGTCTTCACTTTTATCTTCGCCTCCCATAGAAGCTAAAGCGGCAAATTCTCTTTGACGTTGTGCGCCACTATCGAATTCTTCGCCGTCATCAATGATTACAACAGATTCTTTTGGTTTCTTAAGAACTTCGGCGGGTACTCGCACCAACGAACGGCCGCGTTTACTTTTAATCGCAATTAAAGGAATTAACTGATGATAATTTAAACTTTCGTTGTGATACGTAGTCATATGTTCTGTTGTTGTTGGTGCTAGATTTGTGGTTGCAGTTGTAGTTGAAACAATCGCAGATCCTAGAGAAGTAGTTTCTTGATTGCTCTCTGAACTGTTAAAACTAAGATCCGATTCCTCCGTTTCACGTCTATTACGTTTTTTAAAGCTTTCTCTGTCCCTTTTGTTGCGTGAGGCAGGCCACGGCAGCTGTTGCTGTTCATGATGATTTCTTCTATTAATTGTTTCCCTATGTGTCTTGACTTCTTTGTGTTGCATTCTATGTGCTATATGAACTCTTTGGTGCTCTTTCTTTTTCATGTTGGCAGGAATCTTTCTATTTCTATTTAAATTATAACTTTTATCATTATTTTTATTATTATTTAAATGAGTTTTATATGCAGACTGAACGTAACGTTCACTCTTCATTGAAGGCATTTGGGATGGTTTATACAAATTGTTGTTGTTGCTGTTGCTGTTGCTGTTGCTGTTGCTGTTATGATAAACATGTTTGCTTGAATTTTGCTTTGAAGGTTGCCTTAGTTGAGAAATAGATAATGACGACGATGTAGAAGAAGAATTGTAGGGATTTTTTAAGAATTCAGTAGAGAGTAAAGTTTGATTGGTTTTAGTCTTAGCTAAGAAGTTATTACGTCTAATTGCAGATGTGATAGTTTTTGCTGTAGTTATCGGTGATGACATTGTTGTTAAATAGTAAGTAGCAGAGAGACCATTTTTATGGCTGTCTTGCGGGTGTAAGCAATTTTTGGCACATTTACTTTCTTCAGTATTTCTTACAATTTTTTTATTATTTACATTGTCAATGGAACTATTTTGATATAATTCATAATGGTGCTGAGACACGGGTTGCTGTTGTTGTTGCTTTTGTTGTCGCATTAATTCACTATGATATTTTGATAAATACCTCTCAGGCTTAGCGTCATCTCTGGCATTTAACAAATTCTCGTGATTTTCTATACTGGGCTCGTAGAGCCCACGATAAGAGTAGTGATTGCTTAGAGTTTTTTTGAGGCTCCATTTGGTTATTTGGTCGGCAGGTTGTTCGTATGGTTGGCCTAATTGATGTCGCTGCTGTAGCGTTCTGATATTTTGCGGTCGTATTGGGAAAATGCCTAAAATACCAAAAATATAGATAGAAAAAGAAAAAAAAATATATTAATAATTTTTCTATTTTCGCGTTTCTTCAAAGCAATAATAGATTTTATTTGCATATTTTTGTTAACTAACACTAGCCTTTGTGCATTTTTCTACATAATAGACTTTCAAACTCAATTTTATGCCTTTAACCACGCAAACTATTCATCATCATCGGACCACCTTCGCCGCCCTTACCACTACCGTACCATTGCCATACACCTCCTCGAATACAAACAATTTTGGTCAATTTACACGTATCTACCGCAAGCCACCACTTACCGTAACCACTCAAAACTCTTCAACACACTAATGGATGACCGAAGTAAACGAAGAGAGAGTGAGTTTGCGAATCTATTTTTCTCGTTTCTCTTACTGTTGTTAAAATGATGCTAAAGGGCTCGTTATGCTTGTTACAAAATTTCTATTTAATCAAAGGTAATGGTTAACTTTGTGTATTTCAATGTATGTAAGTGTAAGTGTAAGCAGCAGTAAGTGCGAGCGTGAATGTCAGTACGAATACGATTGCAGTTATGTAAAAGGAAGAGTGAAAAACTATTTGCTATGAAAGGCATAACGAACTTGTACAGTTCGGAGTAACAATAGTAGAATGTTGCTTATGCTGTAGCCGTTGTATTCTAGCTGAAGCATTGTTAGTTGTTAAGTGGTCCAGCAGACAGTTATGAGAGCACTTGTGGTAAAAAATAAACTACAAGTCTATACATATACATTTGCATATATACATATAAATATATATACATAAGTATATAAAAACGTATTTTTACTTGTATATATATCTATATATATATATATATATACATATATCTATGTATATATACACATATATATGTGTGTACATTACATGCACTAAGAAAAATACGTAATAAAAAAAAAGTCCAATAAAAGCATCAGAAACAGTCAAGTGGAACTTGTTGAATGTAACGGAAATGTTTCTTCCCTCTGATATAACTTAATCTGTGTTTTATTTATATAAAATAACATTTAATGGAATTGTTTAATTATTAAACTTTCATTTCATTTATATTTATTTACATAAAAAAAAAGGACAGAAAACATTTATAAAAACTTCGCTCAAATATTACAATATTCGGTATTTTTTTATTTTTTATTTATTTTTTTTTTTTTATACAAAGCTTTCGAAGGAAATGTATAATAATGACAATAAAATGTTGAAAGAGTAAAAATAACACCAATATCAGGTATTAAACCAAAAACTCTATAAAAAAAACTAGACGAGGCCGGACTAAATCCAAAAATGTACAAGCAACTACAATGGGCTGTAGAATTGTAGGACGATTCATGGAATACGCTAAAGAAAAAATCAGCAGCATAATTTAAGTATTATATATGTATATGCCTCGAAGTAATCACTTCCACTTTCGAAAAGAAGCGGATAATAGAGAAAATGATAATAACACAATAAAATTATATTAAATAAAAAAATATCGCATAAATAAATAATGAGTGAAAAGTACGATACATGGCGCAGACGTAAACGTTCCTGGTTGAAACTTGAAAATTGAATGCATGCTGAATAGGGAGAGCGGATATAGCATAAAGCAAGGTAAGGAAAGTAATTTCGCTTTTTTAAACCCAGTAGCGAAAAGCGGGATTGTATTAGAGTTTCGTTTTCGGAGACCGATTCACATACATATACATAGACCGCATCATTAAGCGTTTTGTAGTGATTTACTGATGGTCTGTTTCCCGTCCTTTTGTCTGCTAACCGTTTCACGCTTAATACATTTAAATAGACAGCTAAAAGTTCCTAAGCATATTTTTAGTTATGAAGTTTGAGAAGTTACGCCCTCTCCCACCCAAGGTACTGAGAAGAGAGGTGCCGATCTAAGGCTGAACCAGCAAAGGCTAAAATCATGTAAAGTTTGTAAAGACACTTTCTATAGCTGTTGTGTAATCCAAGGCTCTTCGCTGGAAGATTTCTACGAAATTTCTTGGATTCATTGGACCTTCTTATCTTATTCCTGCAATATAATACTCTTTCAAATATTTGATCAAAGGCCATCTAATAGATGGTTATGAAAACCATCCCGACAGACTAACTTGTAATATACTGTGAAACTGTGCTGAACCGAGTAGGGCTTTCTTTTCTTTGCCTTTCTTCACCTTTTGCAAAGAACAATGGAATATGTTTTTAAAACCCCTTCACTTCAATTCTACTTCTTAATACCTACTATCGAGGGATGGGAATGTACTCGCTTTGTTACTTAAAAAGAAAGTCTCAAAGCTATCTCTGGCCGGCGGTGTGGTGCCGACATTCTCCATCTTACACATATTCAGATAACAAATTTAAATTTAAATTTGGCGAAAGCATTGGAAATTCTGGCGCACAGAATGGCACTGAAAATGGGTCAAATCGGTCAAAGGACACCATTATTGTAATATGTAAGCTGGGAGCACTTCTGTTTCTCTATGCAAAATTTTGTGGGCTTTTGGTCATTACCCATAAAGACAGATGACTGAGCTAAACATAAAAATCAACTGTCCATTTGTCTGACTGTCTGTACGTCTGTCCATTTGTCTCTCTGCGTAATTGTGTAGTATTTATGGTAAACATTCTTCCGTTAGCGAAAATGGACATGTCGCCTAGATTGCAAAAGAATTTAGGAAGCGACTTAAACTTTTTCAAGGACACGCCTGCAATGCCCACATGCCTGTGCAACAAAAGCTTTTGTTTTGAAGATAGAAAAAATCAGCCGCGCTTACTCCATATTACAGAGCGCGAAAATTGGTTCGTTTCCTTTTTTTGTTTTTTTAGTGTAACGGTGACGGGTGTACAAGGTTCAGTCAAGATAAGATAATACTAGAATATGTTCAGTGAGTAACAAAGAAGTCTTTCTTTTAGTGACGTTGTGAGTAAATAGGTTATAAAAGGAAGAAAATGAGAGAAAACAAGCAACGTAGAAAGTGCACGAAATATTAATTAAATTCGTATTCATCGTTCAACTATAATTCCCATGCCCGAAAAGGCAAGCAACCCTCAACGTTTGTAAGGGCTATGCTAAAATGATTACATTGCTCCAGATAGTCTGCAAGGCAGTTAGTTCTCAGTTTTTTTTCTTTTGTTCCAATTTTCTTAGTATTGTGATATGTCCCCTTTCATTTTACAATTAACATATGAACTATCGTCATTTGTGACAGCAGATCTATAATCCAGCGGTCAATAATTCCCGGAACTTTGTATTAACACATATTGCTTTTTCAAAAAGTTCAACTTTTGAAAATAAAATCCAGTTTCCATCATTTGATTTGAAAACTTTTCTCTTATAGCATCCTTTCGGAATTTGCAAGCAATTATTAATTTCCCTGCAATTTTTCCGTTGCGATAGGGTGTTTTTGTTACACTGTGAACAAAGGCGGTATCGCTTCGGAAGGCAGGGTTCTTATGTCAAACTTTTCATGCAAAATAATAAGTGTATCGCAATTATTTACCCGCTACCGAAGAATGCAGTGTCAAACCGTTTCCGACAGCTAGGAGAGCATCGTTGGTCGACCCGACAAATTGTTGATAAGTATCAAATTCTGCATCGACTTACGCACGTCCGCGTGTGTAATGTTGATGGTAAAAATTCTCCTAATTGCAAAATTGAAGCAGGCAAGATTCTTCCACACAGATTGGGCCCAGAGTGTGACATAAAGTGAGGACACCAAAGTTTTCAAAAGCAAAAAAATTGGAGTTTTTGCGCCTTACTCGTAATCGAGAAGTCGGCTGCGTCCACTCGGTAGTTTTTCTGTTGTTTCTCTTTGAAGGAAAAAGTAATGGGCCGTTGCAAAATATAATGTCATTATATGTGCTCGGAAAGCCAGACGAATGCCTTCTTGCCTGACTGCTTGGGTACGGCCCTTCGGGGAGCACTCCTGGCGGCTGTGGTTGCCCTAAAGTTTCGCGGGGAGCTATCTAAGAGGTGCTTAGATAGGCCTCCACCTAAACCACTGAACGAGTATTTGACCCACACCCATTTTCTATTGAGGTACTTCAGGATAGCAAGGCCCCCTTCAATGGAGATTGTCTTTCTCCCTGAACGGTCCTCAATCAACTAAATTCGACTGTCAATGGTTGTAAGCAACCTGTCTGATTAAGGGAACACGCCAGGTGCAGACGTTAAATGCATAGAGATATCTGTCCTTATATGTGAATGTATGTCGATTGCCGGCTATCCCTTGAACTTTCTTTTCTCGATAATAAGAATCAGTCTTGTTTTTGTATTTTGTGATTTCTTTTGGGCATCCATTGCATCCATGCGAACTCGTTTAAAATTAGCAAACGGAGAGAGAGCGAGAGAGAGCGAGAGCAATTGCTGACTTTGCATGGATATTCTGTCCTAACAAAGGGCAAAGTTCAACCAACATACGAAATAGGTGCTATTCTATTATATGGAAAATAGAACTAAGTAGCATAACTGAAATCATCATAGTTTGTAAGCAACTGAATGAAATTCTGATTGTCAACGCCTGAAGAGTGCAACATATCAAAAATAATACGCATATTTGTTGAACATGACATCTATGTATAAGTCCCGAAAATTATTGATCAATGCGTTATTGTCAACACCCAAAAGGGGAAAATATTTCAAAAATATAATGTCGAAAGTAGGTCAGATGACACTAGTCTTCAATGCCGTTTGAATAATGCAATAATTCAAAGTTTACTTTCAATATTTACTTTAGTTAGTTATATGCTGTTAGTCGACATGACCCTAATATTCCTTTAAATTTACCTAATTTCCCGTCAAGTTCTCTCGATAATCATTTCATATTTCCTTTTCTCCTTTGCTACGAATGTTTTGCCAGTGTTAAAAGCCGTAATGTTGTGACGGATATCCTTTGTTCTTTGCTCATCTAACTTCAAAAATGTCGTTAGTTTTTCTCTTTACTTTTTTTTCTTTTCTCTTTTTTATATAATACTTTTTCCCTGAAACATGCTTTTCTTTCTCAGTCTTTTTGCTAGTTATGCTTTGTTTTTTTTTTTTTTTTTTTATTTTAGTTTTAGCCCAAACTAAAATTTTCGCAATGAGAAAACATTTACATTTTCCTTTAAGCAATTTATGCAAGAAATGTCACAAAACGACTGTTATTATTATTATTATTATTATTATTATGTGTAGTTCAAGTAAAATAATCAAACATCTGAGCCAATATCTACAACGCACTAGTAAACACACCGATTCATACCTACATATGCTTATGCATGTATACACCGAGGAATAATAAACTCACACAATTTCATTTTGTTCCGCTCCTAGAGCATCTGGTAAAAAAAAAAAGGTCTGTGTAAACGTAATAAAAATCTTTGAGCATAAAAACTTTTATGTTATAGTTAACAAAAGTATGTATAAAGGCACGCGCACACACACACGCACGCGCCCATGCATACTCCTATCTACATATGCCAATGTACATATAAATATCTATTGTATATAACGTGCATAGGTATGCGTGCATATGTGTATGTGTGTATGCGTGTATGCGAATATGTAAATATCATATGCATTAATGTTTATATTAAATGCCTGTGAGTGTAAAAGTGGCAACCCGGGGTGGGTAAGAATGTGTATACCGTATTCCATGTTCTCGATTGTGTTGGTCATTTTATTGAAATGAGTTTTTATATTCACCAGTGAACCGTAAGCGTACACTTGTTTTCTCATTCCATTTGTAACATTTAGAAATTGAGCATCGAATCAAGCAAAGTTTTTAAATCTCTATTTTGAAATGCTTTTCTTTGATCTCAAAACATTGAGATAAAAATTTGAAAATTGATCGATATATTTTTAATTGGATCGAAATTGAATGGATGGCAATTGAAATGAAATTGAAACTGAGTTCTAGGTGAACTTAAAATAAATTAAATAATGAGTTGAAATTGAATCGAAGGTGAGCGTACATTAGCCTGAATTTATTTACCATTGAATTTAAAATAATTTCAAATCGAATCGAAATTGAATTGAGATTGAATTGAGATTGAATTCAGACTAAGTTACAATCTAATTAGAATCGAATCGAAATTAAATTCAAATTAAATCAAACTTACTTTGAAATCGAATCAAAATGGAATAGAAATTGCATCGAAAATCAGCATACACTGAGCGGAATTAAAAAGTATTCGGATTGAATTAAACTTGTTTTTGTGGACTTTGAAATTGAATTCAAATTGAATTGCAATCGAATTAAAATTATGTTGAAAATCAATTAAAACCACATTGGAATTGTCGTTGAACTGAATTTGAAATAAGTTGAACAGAAACTGACTGAATTGAAAATAGAGAAAAGTTCCCGATTCACAAAGCTTTTACTCCAAGCAGCAAATTTTGAAATGGAGGAAACGATGTAACCATGGATTCGGTTATAAGTGTAAAATATGGGAAAAGTATCCAAAATTCGTCTTAAGAGAAATAAAGATTTGTTGCAATCGATTGTAGAAAACTGGTACGGCTGTCATGTGAAGCTGTGTGTTTTCATATGTTTGCGATAGTTATTGTTATGTTGTGTGATTTTCTTGTTCTTCTTTTATTTTTTTTTTTAAATTTGTATAAACCTTTTCCTGCTATAGCTACCAGGGTATATAATTGCTTCCTATTCCCCTGTTTCATGGGCGAGAATGCGCCTGTATGCGTTGCTCTCGCATTCGTAGGCATATGTGTGCGTTCAAGTGTGATTATTTTTATATGTATGCAGCAATCACAATGAAAACGATACCTCAAGACAAATTTGTTTTATTAGTCTACCGTTACGGGAGTGAAAACATCTTGATTTTTGCGCGTTCCCAAAATAGGTTAATAGGTTGGAAGGGTAATAAGTAAGCAGTTTTCAAAACATGGCAGCAATACACAATAAAGAGTAACCCGTGTTCTTCATTACTTTGCTTAAACTAAAATTATAGTAAACGGAATATTAACAACGAATTAATTTTTCGTACGCTGGATGATTTTTCACACGTAAATTTACTGCGGAGTTATGCGTAGTGCTGTTTATCAACGGATACCTGTTTATCTTGACTGTTCCCTTTTGACTAGCTTTCTGAGTGCTAAAGCGAGTTCTCTGAGTTGCGAAAATTATTATGCAAAACCCCTTTTGCTTCTCTTACAAAACAGGTAAAGGCAAAATGCTCAGACAAGAACGACCATTAAGTACCGTACACCAATGTGCCTAATATAATACCTCGGTTATCCTCGGAGTAAAATACCTTGTCCTCGCGTAAAGGCATGCTTATAGGGAAAGTCAAAGCGTGAAGTAACGTAGTACAAATTTGGGAAAATTAGTGTCCTTGCCAAAGATCTTATTGTTCTTAACCCGTTTTTATTATAAGAAAAATACACTTTTATGGCTCTTATATAGGGTGGATTTCACAAAATATATCCAAGCGGTCCAAATTTTGTGCAGTGCACGTCAAGTTACTGCCATGCGCAACTTTTCATTGTGAAATTTAAAAGGTAGATAATTTTGCACAATAGAAGCTTACTTTTCATAGAAGAAGTTATATAGCAAAGTTGTATGAAAAATCGATCCCTCCGATCCAAAGTTTATGTTTACTATGCCACATGCTGTTAATTTTTGATGCCAATTTTTGGAAATTGCATGTAATCACATTAACGGAATGATCATAAAAGCTGGCTGATCCAACCCATCTTTAGTGGGGGTTGCTGTTGGCCAGAACACCATTCCACAAATTGCGAGTTACCTCACATAGACAGGTTTAGATCGATTCAGAAACGATTCGGAATCGGTTGACATATTAACGGTGGAAATTGAACTCTGGTTTGTACATAGATCAGGTTGGTCTTACTATGCCATGTGATGTTGAGTACAATAGCACTTGTCATCTCTATGAACTAGAGCTTCCGTCCCTCCGTTTACATAGTTATACAATTTTCGTCAATATTCACCATATTGCAGGCGTGGTCAGGTTAATTCGTGTGAAACTTTTGAGATTTCTGGTCATCTATGATGCACAAGCGAAAGGAATTTAAGATCGCAGCATCTTTATCCCAGTTCCACGAGCTTTTTTTCTTAATATTTCCAAAGTTCAAGAGTTTGTCACAAAAGGTTAGCAAGCCGAGTGGGTGGTGTGACCCACTCGATTGAGCACTCACTATATTGAGCTTTCAATCCTCGAACACTGGCCAATAAAGTGTAAGCCATATTTTCGAACGGAGCAGTAATTCACAGAGACTGCAATTGTTATGTGTTAGTTTATTAGAGAGCAAACTATTCTCCGTTCTGAGGTTATAAAAAGTTCATTTTGCATGCTTTTTGACGGTAGGTTAAAAGGAGTTTATTAGTCGCTAATATATTGAGTGAATTTTGTCATTTTCAAAAAAACAAAAATAGTCGACTAAAAGTGGCTGGAAAATCTTGTCGAATTCATATATATTCTGTCGTTCTGTTCTATGAGATGTGGTGTGACATCTTTACGCATAAAATTTTGCCTGCTTGAGTGTAAAATATCAAATGATAAATAGGGATTATTGCAGGCCTAGTGTTTAAATCTATGTTTCTGTTACAGTAAAATCGCTTACGTAAACATTTTGCTTATGATAGTAAGCAATACGGCCTAAGCTGATTATAAAGTACAAGCACACACATACACACACACACACACACACACGCATGTACAAACGTGGTTATACAAGCCTTTATATATACTTGAATGAAAAATTACATCGATGCTATGGGGCTTGGTCTGCCGAGAGCTCAGTTTCAATTCTTACACATGCACGCACATATTCACACCATTTCATACAATTTAATGTATACAATCATTTATTTTCGTATCGATAGCTGAACAATAAATAAACTTATGGCTTATTGTATGCCATACATACATACGAATGCGTATATTGATCTCATCCTATGCTTTCGTAAAATTACTATTAAATCTTCTGTACTGCTTAAGGCCCAATGCATGCATATGCATATAATGTACTTGTACGTATATGAATGTACGGCTTGACAAAGTGAGTGATTATTCTTTTAACAGTTCATTGCATTGATTATGCAATATATGCAGTAAACAGTATTTCATGCTTTTTCTTGCTTTTTCGTTATAGCCATGAATGAATCAATGAATGAATGAATGAATGTTATTAATGTGAAATACAACAATAAATTGGGTCACCATTAAGCTTTGGATTTACTTAGCTTTTAGTAAGAAAGCGGAAAAATATTGCTTTTTTTAATTTCCTTATTTATGTGCAAATAAAAGCGAGCCATCTCAAGAATCTTATATTTCGCTTAAACCAATAAACACCCGAAAAGCAATTTTCATCATAATAAACATATTCCGACGAATAAGTAATCAATAAAGGAAAATCCTAGAAAGATCGTAAAAAATAAGAACTGCTGACACATTTAAAAACGGACCGTTCCACAAAGTGAATCCCAATAAAATTTCAATGCACGCACGTAGAATACTTAATAGTAAAATGCTGAACAAACAGGTCATAATAATAAATGGCACAAAAAAAAAAAAAGAACAGAAGGAAGGAAAACTGTCATGCACTCATACACACACATATAGAAAAAAAGCAATCAACAACATTTCTCTTTATTTAAATTGAAAAGCTATAAACATGAAACACACACTCGCAAACTAACATACTCTTAGCATAAAATGATACTTGGATACGGAGCATATCCAAGCATATACAAGCATATACAAGCATATACACGCATATACAAAAATTGCCTTGAAGTGTAATAAAAAGTGTTTTTGTATTTAGTAGCAATTGTAGGAAAATATAAGCAACGAATGTCCCTACGGCTTCATTACTTTTACTCGGCAATACAAGCGACTGAGCAAAAAAAAGAAAAAACGGTGCCATTGACAATTGAATTGTTTTGTAGCTTATTACGCAGAATCTAGTTAGTAACAGTTTTCTGCCTCACTTTGATTGAATAAAAGATAACCAAATTACAGTTGGAGGCAAAGTTTGTAGAAAAAACAATTCATACTCATACACATGCATGTAGATGGATGCAAATAAAACCAAGACACAAAATAACACAATATTTTCCTCGGTGAACACACAGATTAGTATACGTTTTTATAGAATTTTCCCTTCACATTGTCAATAGAGACATTTTACAAAATTGGAAAGGCTTTATAGAAAACAGACATTAATTGCGTCCATCGTGCGGAACATTCGCAGGCAAAAAATTCAAGGAACTTTAAAAAAATTCGAGAAAAATAAAATTTTAAAATGCCTTTGGCTAATTCACAAAATCTCACAAATGCCCAAACCAACAAGACAAACGGTCTTTCATTATTCGTTCACATTTCTATCGATTCGATAGAGTCATGGTTTTACCTTCAAGGTCTCTTTTAAACCACCGAACATGTTTCGAAAATTTTTTCTTCTTTCCTTAAGCTTAGTCAGCTTAACCTCTCTCCTCCCTCTGCATTATTGAAAATGTAAATTATCTTGCCCTTGGTTATGATGCGAGCATGCGAATCGTGCTCCTGTTAGGAAGTAGATGTGCAGCTTTTGGAACTATTAAGATTTACGGCCTCAATGCTCAGCGGTGTGGTACGACCGTTGGATTAGCTTTTAAATGGCAGACGAAGATAAAGGTGCACTCATTTAGACCCTATCTAAAAAAAGAGAAAGAAGGAGAGAGAGAGAGAGAGAGAGAGAGAGAGAGAGAAGTAGAAGAGACCGTGAACACTCTCATATACATATTATATATACAATATTAATCGGAAAGAAAGAACAAGCAAGAGATCAATCAAGAGAGCAAAGAAGAAGAGAGAAGACAACATGCCCACGTTTAAACGCAGAAGACATTTAGATGTATATCGGTATAGCTTCAGAAGAAAAGGAGCCCGAGCGACGGTGTGCGAGAGAGAGAGAAAAAGAGTGGAAAGGAAAGAGAGGGAGAGGCAGAAGGAGAGAGGACGAAGTCTGCAACTTTTTGTTATATTCTTTTCTTCTTAATTGTGCTAGCGGGGAGAACTTTAAACAACGCTTCATTTGATTGATAGGAGCAACATACGAGTCAATAACACATCTTCTTATCCCTACTTTTTGATCTAACATATGGTATAAGATATGCTTCCCCAGGTTTCTTCGTAAATGAGAAATTAAAAAGGTCGATTGCCTTTAAACTTGAAGCTAAGCAAAACAAATTTAGACCAGTCATAAACGAATAACGATTCGCTCTCGTGCCTGAAGAAACATTATATAGTATTCTGCAGAAATTGCAATCTGGCAAAGAGTTGCCTCTTTTGGAGTCGTGAATAAACTACGCTTTTATTTTACGATCGACCTTCTGCCGCCCGGTACGCTAAGAGACTGTCATGACAATGGCACCTCTAATATATACAACGATTTAGTTATGAAGGTGGACTGTTTAAATTTCCTCCGCCGATACGTCGACGTTATTACGTGAAATTTTTGCATTTTTATGTAACGCGCTTGAAAAGAATAGCGATTTTTCATGAACTCGAAGGGTTAGCTCGTCTCAGTTTGAAAAAAAAAGGGGAGTCTTAGTGCAAACCTTGCGTTAACATATCTGCTGGAAGAATGCAAATATTTTTTCAATAAGTTGTTACCCGAGTATGAGTTTGCGGTTAAATTTAATTAGTACATGGCACCGGGAGAGATTTCATACAACAATACGTATACATATATCTATATATATGCATATTCATTTGTATGTATTCACACTCACATCTAATGTAAAGCAAGTTTTCATTTATATGCGGCTTTTAGTGTCTACAATACGCCAAGAGCTGATAGCTTTCCATCAAGCAACGCAAGTCTAGCGCAGTGTGATGTACTGCTGAGGTATTTGAGTTATACGATATCATGTATGTGCAATGAATGCGATACCATATACACAATCTATGTCTTGCAATCCAACTCGGGGCGAATATTAAAACGATAATCCAAAGCATATAAATCGTTCCTACTTATTTTATTATATATGGTCTTTAGGTTATTTATAACTAAGTTTTAACTTTTATTTTTCTTTTTATAATTTTCATTTATTTAATTGCATTTTTACCAGCGGACTAGATTTAAAAATGAATTATTCTTCAAATATCTGCACATAAATAACAATTTACACAGACCATTAACTATTTATCGCTTGCAATATTTTTTGGCTAAAATATTAATTGAAAAAAACTATTTTTTTGTTTTTATAATCGTATTACATAAAAAGTAAACAAACAAAATTTATTTATGCTTGGTGGCGAAATTTAGATACCCATCATTCCAAAGGAATAAAAGGAAATCTCAAAACACTAACCGGCTAATCGGGATTATATTTTGTTATTAGATTTCTTAATAAGATGCTGCTGAACACTTGTTTTTGGTTTGCAACTGAAAGGTGGAAGGAAGGAAAGGAGTTTGATATTTTTTTTTTTTTTTTTGTATTTATCGGTTTGCTTTGAAACACGTTTTCATTTGTAAATGTGTGAAATTGTGGAAGCAAAACGTTAGCTTCATTTAAAGCAATGAGAGTTAAGGTGATCGAATGGACATATATTATCGGCCAATCGATATCGGCAATTCTGTCGACTGGTCGAAAATGTCTTTTCATTATAATGAAGACTATTCCGGAGTCACATGGTAAACTGTTTACTAAAACTAGTGCATCCTTCCTTTTTGGTACCCAGTGTGGACGTTTTATAAAATAAAATATAAATTAAATAGACATCAGCCAAGCTCTTATGCTTACTCAATGCCAATACATAAATACTTTAACAAAAATTTTTATGGTATGCTTTTTAAAAACTTTCCAACACAGATCGATAAGTTTTCGAAGAGTTTATCAGACATCATGTCGTCATCGCTATCATCATCGCCATAGATTTACAATAAATGCTTATTCGTTATAGAATAAAAAGCAAGTAAAAAACAACAACAAAAATACTAGAAAGGAAATTTGTGCGCTTTGCTCTAAAATGTTAAATGTTATGCATAACAAGCGTTAGTTGTTTGTTTGTTTCTGATATCTATTTATGTACGAGCATCTACATGAGTGGAGAATGTCTGGAATAGTGGTGGTATGTTCTCTATTTTGGTTTGTTCCCTTTTTTTCTTTTTTCCTTGCTTTTTGAATTGTTTTGTTTTTTTCCTCCATTTTTTTTTGGTTTCGTAATAACGGTTTTTGGCTTTCATAAAATAAAATTTTAACTTATGGCCTAAAAAAGGAAATAAACTACGCAGTCCGTAATAGAAAGGTGAAGAGAGGGGGTTAGGTAGCATGGATGGATTTTTGCCAACAGGAATAAAACAGCAGCAAACAAGTTATGATGCCAACTAAGGTCAATGAATAAGCAGTCATTGAACTTTTTTCGGAGTAAACTAGCAATTATTGAGAAAGTTTTCGAAATTCAGCTTTCATTAATAAAAAGAAATAATTCAGTTAAACTGATATTAAAACTTCCACAAGGATTTCTCTAACTTAAAAAAACAAAATGAAGTTTGTATTGCTTATCATGAAAACGATTCCATTACTCTGAAATTCTCATTGCATCTACAAAACTGAGAAATTTGTGGCCAAAGACCTCAGATCGCAAGATTTCGAATTCTTGATCTGTGCATCTGCCTACAAAACGAGGGCAATGTACAATTTTGATGCACATAGTCGTCGTCAATGTAAACAAATTCATTTTAAAAGGGTACGAAATTGACAGACAGACAGTATTGATAACCATTGAAATAGTTTTGAAAAAATGTCGGATATTTTTTATTTATTTATTTTACTTATTTACACACGAAACTCAACGAAAACAAATTGACGATCAAATTCAATTGACTCTTGGAAGTAAATCTTATACTAATTAATATTAAAAACTACTTTAAAGGCCATAAGGCGAAATAAAAAAAAAAAATTATTAATTAAAAATTCATGTATAAATAAATAAGGAAAAAAAAAATTTTTAATTTATTTTCTTTGAGCAAAATGTTCGAAGAATTTAGTTCACATGCAGGCATGCATTGCCGGTAATCTTTTCGGAACTCTATATCGCAAATATCTGAATTTTACCCTTTGCCCTGCTAATGAGCTACAAATTAGTTTTATAGAACTGAGGAGTTTCTGACATCGGCTATGTATTGAACAACAGTCGCTTTACATTTTGCATTTCTGTTACTGATAGCATGGAAAAAATTGAATGAAACAAAAACTACAAAAATTTGTGTATAAAAATTGTCTGACAAAAATTAATTGCAACCCCGTTCCGCTATTATACAACGGATGCACCAAAATTTAGGAAACTTTTTAAATTAAATTAAAAACCGAGTTTTTTTTTGCTCTGATTGTGATTTTTTTATTCAATTAATAATGTAACTAGGATAGGGCTATGTATGGAATAGCAGATCGAGGAAATGGTCTCCACGGCCTTCTTAGCACATACACACTCTTTTTTATCGGGATTTTTCATGACCATTTTGCATAAATGGGTGGTTGTGGGCTTGTTGCCATAAAACTTCGATTTCAGATAACACCGAAATAAGAAATTCAGTGATTTTATATCATGCGATTTAGTCAAATCAATATTCCAATAGTATTTTGCACGAAAGTTTCGAACCATAGCCCCTAAACTTCAGTAATGAAAACGCCTTACTCTTTGATGTTCTGCTCCATGTTTACTAACTCTAAGCTTTCAGCTGTCGAAGTGTTTCCGTTTGGGGTTGCGAACACTTTGTCGCACAAATGGCGGCAAATTGAAATATTGCGTAAATCTTAGGACACCCCATATGTAGCAAAGTTTAAAGTAATTAGAAGCGATTTCTTCTGATAATTTTAAAGAGAACTGATTGAACTTCAACTACGCAAAGATGTTATTTTTCGCTATGCGTTTTTAAATTACGACCCTGACGATAAGTGAGAGTAAATTTAATGTACTATGCAGCGTGCATATGTCGCATAATAAGTCTACAAGCGTTTAAGGCCTGAATATATAGCACATGACAAGTCCGGCTATTACCCTACCAATAGTATCAGTGTAACACACGGTGTATTAAGAGATATAAGATTTGTGTTTAATAAGAAACAAAAGTGACGAGAAGGAATTGCAAACATAAATTTCAAGATATAAAATATTGCCTGGCACTGATGGCACTCCAATTAATGTATAAGACTTTGTGCCCAAAAAATTGCTGGAAACAATTCGTCACAGAGCTTTTTCCTTATTATATAGAGGATTTTTAAGAGTGGAGACTTTAAAACAACTAATAAAGTTTTCACTTTTCTTGCATTCTTAACATAAAGACAAACTTATTCACACCTATGTAAGTGAAAACTTAGATGCCAGGACCTGAGTGCATTTCATCGAAAAGTGAAATTTAATGTAAATGTACTTAATGTCGATGTACTCGTTCACACAGCGAGCAAACCAGCGTTTTAGATGATGGGTATAGCCTTAAGGCTTCTTCTTCTTCTTCGTCGTCTTTCTCGCATTTGTTGTATGTTTATATCAAAATAATTTCGAGAGCGAAAACAAGTTATGTTTTTAGTACGCTTTCCTTCACCACTGCATTTATCGTCTATCTACTTTAATTGCATATAAAATATCAACATTCATCAAAATTGCAATTTAAATGCGTGTTAATGCTCTTAATATAAACATCGAAATAATGGATTATTAATCTTTTTTAATAATAATTTTTATTACATAACTTGGGGCGTTATATTTTATTACATTTTGCTTGCAATATAACTAAATGAAGAGAAAAATGAATGAAAATTTCACATTTGAAAACATGTAAATAGGATCGTAATATATGTGCCGTGTATATAAGAGCTCGTGGAATAGGATGTTTAACTCTATAAAAAGTATTATATGTTATACGCTGATGTAAGAGCAATCATAAGTGCACAAACATCCAAGTTCAACAAATTAAAATTATTTACAAATTGTAAAAAGTATGAAAGAGCAACGCCTCCGTATATTTCTGATGATATTTTAGCCAACAACTTTGAAAATAGCCCTTTATAAAATACTTAAATATATTGAAGAGCAATGTTACTCTGGAAAGTCTTTCTAGCAATTTTCGTTTTCATTGCCGTGAATGATCACTTGAACACTTAAAAATGATACTGAGAACGTTTCACAGACGAAGAAGTTTTCTATCTGACACCAAACACTTAATTATTCAAATGAAGACTCGACGCCATTTTGCGGGTAAACATAGCGCACTTGAGTTCGGTTTTTCATAGTAATGTGCATCAATATATTGTTTTAACAGAATTAATAGCTTTGAAGTACAGATGAACGATGTTTTTAGTGGCGGGTATATTCATTTTTTCATAATGTTTGGAACACCCAAAAGGCAATTTCAGAGACCTTATGAAGTATATACAGTCTTGATCAACATGAAATTTTGAATTGATTAAGCCATGTCTGTCCGTCTTTCTGTCTGTGTGGTGTGGGTTGACACTCTCCTGGTCGCAACAGGAAAAATATCGCCTTGAAATTTATTAGAAGCATTCGAACAAACGAAGTGTTTGCGTGCAGGTTAGTATTGAAAATGGGCCAAATTGGTCACAGCACAAGCCCGCAATGAAGCGTAAAATGAACGCAACTTCGTTTTTCTAAACAAAAATTTATGAGTTTTTGCTCATTACTCCCAAATGCATGAAGCGCCAATGATTTTAATGGTGGTGGGTAGGCGAGATTCGGTCCCAGCTGACTATAGCTTTCTTACTTGAAGCTACTTAGTTGGATTTAGACCCCTTAATGTAGACATTAGAGAATAAAGATAAGTATAAAGGTTTTAATTGCTATACAAAACTATACTTTTGAGCTCTTAAGGAGGTAACGTCATTATAAATTTAAAAGAAAAACCTGCTTAATAGATGCGTTGTATCTTCTTCTTGAAATTTCGTACTTTTTAACCCAAGAGACCGCTTGGATGTTATGGCGTAATGTTTATGCTGCTCGCTTCTAACTTCTCTAATGCAATAGTAGGCGTCTTTGGAAAATGTTTTCATTCATTTAAAGCAATTCCAAACAACAATAGGTTGTTGTAGCCGTATCAAGACGACCTTTTGGTGGATATGAGGCTGAAGGCCGCATCTTTGAATTTCGAAACTTCCAAACATTCTGCCAAGAAAGTAAAAGGTTAGGAGGAGAGTTTTGGAGGTGATTATGAATTGGCTAATGCGACTATATATTTTTCTGCCGCTTTCTTACTCCTTAATACCAGCTGTAGTACCACAGGTTGAAAATAGTTTTTTAAAATTTAAATATAGCAAAGTCAAGCTTAAAGACTGCTGTTACCTTTTGTCTACAAAGACAAAGCGTTTTTGGATAAGAATGATTGCGTGATGTTCACGCAACATCCTTGACGTGGCGGTAAAACTCCGTCATTTTCAGTTAATGAAATATTTTAAAAAACAAGAGCATCCGATATCGCGTAAGCTCGTTGAAAATGTTAATAATAATTACATTAACAATGGAAATAAAGACTGGTCATCTAAGCTGAAAAGCGCCAAAAATTCAAAAGCGTCAAGCAATGGCTTTTTAAAAAAATATCATGGAATTTACAAATGATGGAGTGCACAGCCTATGGAATTAGAAATAAGTGAAGGGGACAAAGACACTCGAAGAGTTGCTTTTTAAAAACATTGCAATAGGTACCATCTTTTTTAAGACTAGAGAAGCAAAAGTCGTTTATAAAGAATAATGCAAAATATTTAATTGGTTTCACTTTTTGTTTACGAATTAAAAAATAAGAAAAAAGGAAACATATCAGCTAGCAAAAGCACCTTATAGTTACTTAGTTTCTCGAACAAACCACTTAGGAGATAACCTGGTAACGTAACGGTCAAGAAAAATTGCGGGTAGAGTCGAACAAAAAAGGCAATAGTATTTGCATGCGAATGACTTGAAAATGGAAGGATCCGGAACGGCAAAAAGGATTAGAGGGATTGTTCTAAAAGCGGTTAATGTTATTAGACAAAAGCGAATCGCGATAATGTGTTATTTAGTATGGGGAAAACTCCAGAGCGTGTAGATGGGAAAGCTGAGGGAGTCGACCAGTTCCCTTAGAGGACTCGATTGGTTGAAAAATCTCTTTTAATTCTGTGGAACACTTGGGGATTACTATGACTGAAATAAATATAAAGCATGCAAACCAATTGCGTGAACTACAGTTTCTATAGCAAAAATCATTGTGATAAAAATCAAGTCTACTGGAAAAACCACAAATGAATTTAGGGAGGACTTTATCTCTGGTCTAAACAGGTGCAAGTTTTTGAACCGATAAACAAAAAGGATTATATATAGCCAAATTTCCATATCGGCAAATGTCTTCATCTAAATCCAAAGCACTAAAGACATACGTTTCTAGGAAATATGTTACAAAGCGACGAGAGCGAAACCAACAGAGTTGCATCTTTCGCTGAATAAATTCCTTCAGATTCAATTACCCAGCAAATATATACAAAAATTTCTTAATTCCTTAAAACTATCTTTTAAAGTAAAACTTCCTTTTCTCCTCCCATTCTTCTTAGAAGCACTTCATGAGTCGCCGCATTCATTCCACCAATTTATTCCATTATACATGAAAAATAACGTCTTTCAATAACAATCTCATTTTCGCTTATTGGAAAATCCAATCGATGACTTTCTTAACAAAAATTAAACCATTGAAGTAAATTATTTCTGTCATTGGAGATCAAAATACGCATCAGAGATTTCATAAAGTGCTTACTTCGTTCCCTTCGGCTATGTTGTACTTTATATCTTTAATCAATGTTAAGTATATTCATATATGTTGGGCTGTGTTATAGTAAAGTGCGTATATGTTTGCCTTCAATTGCTTTTAAAAGCAATCCCGCACATTGCCGTCGCTTATATAATACACATAGAGCTTTTGCAAATTTATAATCAAATTATGGTAAAACAAAATTTTCTTTAGTTCCGGTATTTATTTGTCAAAAGACAATGGAAGCAAACAAGTAGTCAGTAGCAAAGTATTCTTCAGCTGAATTGAATTATTTTTGGTTTTATTTCATTTTTGATATTTTTCTTCTTTTTTTTTTTTATTTCATTTTATGTACTTTTGTGGGATTTTGTTTTATTGAAAACTTCTCCTTCTATTTTATTTAAAGTTTAATAACTTTTTGCTAACTATTTCTGTAAGCAATTTTCAAACTTTAATTGTGAAAATTGTTGGGAAAATTTAAGAAATATATTTTTATTTTTTTGAATTTTTTCATTTATCCTTTTTTTTTCTTTTAATTTGCTCTATACTTGTACGTATGTTTATTCAAAAATTGTTTTCTAATTTCTAAAAAGCTAAAATACTCAGTTTTAACTTTTTACATACTTCACGTACACATATGTATATGTACAGGCATATATAGATATATATATATATATATATATATGCATATATACATATATGTACAGGCATATATATATGCCTGTACATATACATACACATATGGATACATATACATATGTGCTTAGTTGCACTCATCATATTTAAAGAAAAGACAAACCACCGTGCACTTGAACTAGAAGAGTAAAAGAAGAATAAACATAAGTACAGAGAGGTTTCTAAAGTGCATCATCAAGTCTACTCAACACAACATCGTACTTGAAAGATGTTGCAGTTCTCCATCTTTTTCATTTTCAGCAGTGCACTTAAGTCTTTCTCTGCCACATGCTTTCTCTATATATAATATATGTATGTATATATAAATATATATAATAGCTAAAGTAAAAAATCAACTAAAATAAAAAAAAAAAAAAAAAATAACTCTAAGACGGTTAACAACAGTTGAAGAAATCATCATCATCTACGTCATAGAGATAAAAAAGTAAATAAAGGCAAAAGGATGAAAACGAGAGAGTTAGAAAAATTCAATTGAAGCCCATTACAAATGACATTAAAGGAAGGAAAGTTTTTTTTTTGTTGTACTTCTGTGTCTCGTTTTTTTTTTTTTTTATAGTAAAATTAAAGAAACACAACACGCAAGAGGGAGAAGGCAAGTGGAAGGATGTTAGAGTAAGTTTATCTGGAATTTGAAGGCTTGTTTACAAATGCCCAGTGTATGCTTTCTATAAATAATAGAAAAATAAAAAAAATAAAAATTCTTCTTAGCAAACTACTAAAAGTCAATTTAAGTGATCATTGAGTCGAGTCTGTCAAGAGCACACAATATTTTATGTTCAGAGGATATACTAGTTTTATCCCTTTCGGCCGCAAAACCCATAAGCAGGCAGCAGATATCATATGTATATAATTTGAAACATCGTTAGAGTTAAGGAAATAGAAAAGAGAAAAGAAAAAAAACTTTGATATTTAGTCATTAAATAGTAAAACTAAACCGAAGCTAACAAGTGTATCTATGAGAACAGTACGTTGCCAATAATAAATAATGTAAGCCAAAGGATATAAGAAATAGGGAACCTTTCAATTTATCAATAGCGGATAGTCTAGATACTGACCTAGAACTGGACAAATGTGTAAATCGATTCGTTAAATTATTCATATATATAACGATTTGCGAATTTCTGAAGCATTAAAATTTTCCGATTCAGAGATCAAAACAAATTAAAGTTCGTAACCGGTTAAGGCCGTTGGATAATTACGTCGATATCAGTTAAACGAGGGAGAGTTTTGAAGAATATTGCAAAATGATACCTAACGGGACTTGTAACTTCTTTGTGAAAAGTCACGATTTTTCAGACTAGAAATTATTGTGAGCAAGCAGTAAAACATTGCGAAGTATATTCTCATTTATGGAAACGGAAAAAAATGGAATGGGATTTGAAGTGCGTCTAAATGAACGGGATGGTCTGTGATTTACTGTGAAACATATGCGTTCTTCACTGCATGCCAAATTGCGTTTTGTCCACATAAATTTCGTACTGCGTTAGCTCCAAATTGCAGCACCAAGAATAGATACAGGAACCATGTTGTTCATTATTATTGTCCTTAAATTTTCTTTTATTAGATTTTGTACGTCTGGGCAAAAATCAATTTTGTTTAGATCACCCTTATCCTCTTCGTCTTCAGAAATATCGCTATTATCAACTCCTGCGAATAAGTCCTCGACATGTTTATCTTGTAGCCGCCGAGACATCTTAACCAGTAAAGCAAAATAAACCTAAAGACAGAGACTCCAAACTTGTGTGACAAACACGTTATAGACATTTCGCGACACACAGTCTTTCCCAAAAATCTGGCATATGTGTAATAAAATTTTCAAATGCAGCGCCAAGCATTGACGATTTCTTTGACAACAGATGAAAAGTAATTTTTTTCAATTAGATAAACTCGAAAATATCTTTCCAAGTAACACACTGAACTTTATCCCCCCCAGGAAGATTAATTGTTTATGATTATCTATGCGGTTTCGAAAGCACTCACCTTAAGATTTTGAATAAAATTAATCGGAACTGGCATGCAAACAATCGGCACAACACGCGAATATATTTCATAATTGCGGACAACGTCAAAACTATGTAATGTAAGTCTTATTTCCGGACATTATTTTTACTCTTTACTCATTAAAAAGTCCCGATGTAAAACAAGCAAACTGAAACGACTACCACCGCGATCTCATACATAACTGATTTTTACTTATTTTTGAAAAATGTTTAGTTTCACTTAATACCTCTTCAAGTGCAATCGGCAAAGCATGCACAACTGATGAAAACATTTTTGGTTAAATTCTCTAAAATTTTCATTCAAAAGTTACGTTTCGACGCAATGGATGAGCTTATCTAGGATACTAAAGCTAATCAGCTTAGAGATGCAGAAATTAAGAGCATTATTCAATTATTACTCAAACGCGTCGTCATGTTTATATGGTTTTTCATTTTCTGCCATCTCTTTCTCTCAGTAGCTTGATAAATAAACTCAATTATATTTCCGGGAGAAAAAATGCATCAGAAAAAAAAAAACTGGAATTTTCGGATGGAAATAATTAAAACTTATTTCTAAACGAAAAAAAACTCCAAAAATTTTTAATGAATTTTTTAACTAATATTTTACGTTTTTTTTTTTCTCTTTCTTTTCGCTCTGTTGTTTTTCCAGAGATTAACACATCATAATAAACATGTATACATACATATGTGTGTAAATATCCATAAATACGAGTGTATTTAGAAGCAAAAAAAAAAAAAAAAAATGAAATAATAAAAAAAGAAAAAAAGGATATAGAAAAACGGGAATGAAATGCCAAAAAAAAAAAAGAAAGGAAAAGTTTTTCCAAAATTCAATAAATAAAAGTTTGACTAACTAAAAGAGCAATTTTGCACACACGCATACAACATACACACAGATGCCCTGCTTCCTCAGTGTACCTCTCTCGTCCTGCTACCAACACTATCACTTCCTATTGTATGAATCGTTTCGTTTTGCTAACAAACGTATGTATACATATGTAGGAAACGTGTGTTCTTCACTTACATTTACTAATATTTACTCTTCGTAGCATGTGTGTGTGTTGAAAAAATATTTAATTTTACTCTACGTCCGTTTTCATTATTATTATGTTTTTCATACTTTTTTTTGTTTTTCTTGCCTTTTTTTTGTTTTAATATTTTTTCATGTTTTCTGAATTCACTTTTTGTCTATAGTTTGGTAGTAGATTTTAAATATAACTTTCTGTCATATCTTTTTTATGTACTTTTCTGTTAAAATGTTAAAATGTTTGTAAGTTGCGTCAAATAAATTGGAATTTAATTTCTCTATACAAACACTTTGTGATTCGAATTCGATAATGTTAAAAACAAAAAAAAAAATGTTAAAAACAAAAATAAATGTTAGTGAATTTTACCGTAAAGTTTTCGGGAGATCGTACACTTTTTTTAATTGTTTTAATTTCTTTTATAACACCTTTTCTGTCCGGGAATATTATACACATTGAGAATTTTAATGATTTAGAATGATTCGAGACAAGTGTGTGCTGCACAAACTTTAAATAAAAATATTACGAAAAATTTATCAAAATGCAAACAACAAAACTAGAAAAGATAAAAATGGAAAAGAAAGCAGGAAAGTTATACGGCGGGGGCCGAATCTCGTATATCCACCACTATGCTTTTCGCATTCTACTCTCCAAGTTCTTTTGTTTGATGCTCACACCGCTCACATTAAGAAAAACTTAATTGAATATTTATTTTAAAATTAACCCAATTGCGCTCAGGTTACGCTGCGCTGCACGCTTCCGCTTTGACCAATCTCGTCCATTTTCAATACCAACGTGCGTGCAGAAACTTCCAATGTTTCCACCAAATTTGAAGTCGATATCTTAATTTTTGCGACCAGGAGAGTGCCAATAACACACACCACACGGACATACAGACGGACAGATGTGGCTAAATCAACTCAGATTTTCAAGACCAAGAATACAAATACTTTATAAGGTCTCTAAAGCGTCCTTCTGGATGTTACATACGTTATGGAAAAAACCAAAAATGTGTATACCCTCATCTTACAGTGGTGGGTATAATAAAACGAATCGAATTATAATAACAACTAAGAAAATTAAATTCACGTGTAGCCAAAGTTTTGTATGTGTGGCATTTTTTTCTTAAAAAAAAGAAGAAAAGAATGAAATTTCTAGGCGTGACTGCTTTTTATCTGTTACAGTCACTGTATGATTAGCGGCAGATGAGACAAAGGGGCTCTGCTCTCGATCGTTTTCAATAGGAATGCACGTGCAAGAACTTTCAGTGTTTACCACACGAACAGACAAGGGACAGACGAACAGACAAACAGAGAGACAAGTGTAGGGCAGGTAGAGACCAACAAAAGACCGGACATCCTTAGGTTGAATTAATATTTGTTATTGATCAACAACATATACACTCTAAAGCTTCCTTCAGGGAGTTGCAAATATTTTGACAAAATAAATTGACTTACAACCCCTTAACTATAAGTACAACGATAGAGGTATAATTACTACACAATTTGTATAAGCAAATGTGTTAAGCGTTACAAATCTATATCTATAAACAACGCAGCCAAAGCATGCAATATATTTAAAATTCTCAGGATAATATAAATGAAAAACGAGCATCAGAAGGCTTTACTTTTATAGATAAGACAATGAGTTTTGAAATTTCAAATTTTTCTACAATGTGCATAAACTTTTTAAATCAATTTTCATATTTTGGTTTTTTTTTTTTTTTTAAAACGGTACATTGTACTATCTGAGTCGACATAAATGTACATATTTTCCGAAAATCGATCGGTGTGAGTATGTGTGCGTTATGACAGGAAAGACGACATAAACGTGTTTAGCAGTTACTTTTATAATTTGGCAATCAGGCGCCATAAACTGATACGATCTTGGTCTGTATAAGATTCTGAGTCGATTTAAAATCCTTCGTCCATTGTCCATTGTTCGCATTAAGACTGACCTCTCTATCTATGGGTCAATGCAGGAGAGCGGGTCTGAAAATAGGTATGACTTGTGTGCAGCGAAAAATCAAAAAGAGGGTAAAAAAAAGGACGACCATTTTTAACAACGAAAGTAAACAAAAGACTGCCGAGGGACACCGAAGATTTGCTTAAAGGTGAATTTGTTCACTTTACTTGTTTTTTTCATTTTGCAGAGGAAGATGAAGAGAAAGAGGAAAAGATTAAGAACATTATAAAACGTATAGAAAAAATTGGAATTTAAAAAATTTTTTTTTCTTCAGCTCTCTTCAAAGGTTTTCGTTCAATTTTCCCGCCTTTGGCATTAACATGAGCGTAACCTGCATAGAGAACAATTTTTTCTCCTTTTTATACCATTAACTAATGGCTTTTCCAAGTCATTTTGTTACTTGTTGTTTCTCTTCATTTCAATCGCTTTAGTTGTTAGGGTGTATATACACCATTTTCACTATTATTAAATTTTGGTTCTAAGTATAATAGAAGAAGGGGAATAAAAAAAGAACGTCTAAAAGCCACAAACATAATGAAAAATGCGTTTTTAGTTTTATGGCTTCGGTACGTGACATTTTTTCTTTCTCTTTTCTTTCATCTTTTTTTTTTTTTTTCTTACTATTCTGCCGTTGTTGACATCATTTTAATGCTGATGCGGATGCTTTAAATAACTGCAAAAAGTAGCAGAAAAGAGACTAAAGCGACGAACATAACATTTGTTTAACCGCAAATTAAGCTAAACCCGAACAACCCACCTAACCCCAAACTTTAAATCTTCTCCCGTTCAAAAAGATTTCTCCACCTTTGTCAAAGGATTTTATTTTAAATTTTTCTTCTTTTTTTTTTTATCTCGATGTTCCCATTTAGTAGACCGTCAGTCCAAGAACCGAACCGAGTATAGGATATAGCAATATACGTTTTTATCTTTCGTTTGTAAAAAATATATATGTATATATATATATATATATACACATACATATGTACGTATTTTTCTCAATGTGAAAAATGTTCTCTCGCTTGAAGCGTACCAACGAGTTCACTAGATAACGTGAGAATGCAAGAAGAGAAAAAGAATTGAGAAAAAACAAATAAATGATGTTGAAAACAACGACAAAAACGTGACCATTCCGCTACTTTTTCTTTTTCTAAAGTTCTACGCGTTTTTATATTTATTTTATACACAAGCTTGCAAGCCGAATACGATCCACTACATTTGCTATTCCGTTTGTAACAGCCTGATACAACCGGCAACGTTTTCACAAAAAGAGTATAAATTCTATGGAATGTAAAGGGATAAAATTTAACTTTTGCATGCTTTTTCATTCCCTTATCTTTTATTCGTTAAACTTAAATCGTTCAGAGTTCTACTTACAAAATTTAAGTTTTCAGAAAGATTTACTTTCAGTCATTTTTTCCGTCCCTAGGCGTGATGCGTTAAATGGTAGGAGAGAGAGGGAGAGGGGGAGAGAGAGAGAGAGAGAGAGAGAGAGAGAGAGATATTCATGGCAAGCTCCTTTGGCTATTACGTTTACCTAATCGGTCAAGCCTATGTTGGCTCGAGCACACTTACGCAGAGTTGATATGGTTACTAAATCACACTTTCGCTAACGGATATTCCGGGAAATTAAAGTGAACTTGGATTCGCTTAAATGATTCTACTATTCGCTTACTAAAAAACAATTATAAATAAAAAGAAACATTGCTTCGGGAGACGAAGCCCAATAAAATTCTGCCAAATGTGGCGGATAGATTAAGGCACTTTCTCATAGACCTCGCCATTCATTTTCAAAAATGCCATAGACGGATGGTAAGTAAAAAAAAAAAGATGTTTTAGATTAAGTCGTGTTAGGTGTCCAAGATATACTTTAGATTAAAAATTTAAAGGGGGGAAAGAAAAACGAAAAGGACACCCGTTGACTACAGATTTTTTAGTTTATTTTATTTGTTGTCTCTTCAACCTATTTGCCTAACATTACATTAAATTTTTGCCTCGTTAAGTTAAATTATTTTTATGTTGACCATTTTTCGTTTGTCCAAGAGTCATGTTGTTTTTGCTACACTTTCTCACTGTTTTTCTTTTTTAACATTCTTTTGAGGCTGCTGGTCATTAAAACATTTATTTTGTTATTGCTTTAGTGGCTGGCGGTCCTGTTTATTTGTGAAAGTGTTGTTTATGCGGTAGTAAAAGGGAGAACAGAAAAAAAAAAAGAAAATAAAATTCATTTTATTAAAGTCAATGACTTGTGTTTAATGGTTTAAAATACAAACAGATAAAAATTACAATTTTTTTTTTCCCCCCAAAATTTGATTTATGTAATGAAGTGTATTTAAAATGAAAAAATTCTTTGCAGGATTGTATCGATATTCTAGATTGGAAATAATTACATAAAAAACCATATTTTTGACTTTTCAATAATACGCCATATAAAGGCTAAAAGCCAGAACCGATAAGGGTAAGAACTACTTTAACATGGTATTTTAATGTCTGGTATTGTGGGAGTCGAGTCAGACGTTACCAGAAATTTGTTTACGAAAGAGCCACGTCACCTTTGCTGGTAACCGTTTCGCCGCTGTACTGTAACGCAATTGAAACATTCTCCTTGCTTGACGTAGTTAGGCGAATTTACTCGCGTAATATAACACCGACCACGCTTGCACCCGATATCTGCCATCGCAATCAGCGGTAGCCACTCTCACCTAGGGTTATCCCGGTCCTTTTCATTTTGCTATTCTTTTCCTATCACTCCCTTACAGGGACTACAGGGGCATCACAAGCGGACGTCACCGTCGGAGCAGAGGAAAAAAAGGGTTATAAGTTTGCACCGATAGGGGTAAGGGCCTTATGACAGTTTATCTAAAAGAGACGGACCTTGGTTAGTTAGTTAGATCATGGAATCACATCAAGCACATAGTTGCAAGTTTTAATCTTCTAAGGATTTAAGATTTTCCAAACTAATCAGTATTTTATACTTCAAAGCGATTAAAATATGCTATATAAAAATAAAAATATATCTAAAGGTCAGACAGCTTAAGAGAACCTAATTTATTTAATTTGTGGTCATAAAATCAACTAAAGAATTGCTTTAACAATTGAACGTAAAATGTTAATAAATTTAAATGTATTTATATGAACACCAACGCAGAATACTAAATTTTTGGCTAATGTAAGGTAATATGTGATGCAGTTAAAATTAAACGGAATAATTTCAAACGAAAATAATACAAAATTGCAATAACATTTAAATTAAAGAATAACATCAAGTAAATGCAAATTAAATTGAAAAACAATCGACATAGAAATTAATAATAGTTCAACCATAGAATTATGCTACCATCCATTCATACATTTTAAACTATATTTATACACATGTACATGTTTCAGCTAAGTGTCTTAAAAATGTTAGCGAAAAACTTCAACAATTAAGTTGCAACTAATTTGATTTTAGAAACAAGCAATAAAATTATATTTGGATGTGATCCATCCCAGATCGTATGAAATCAAAAAACCTAAATTTTCATATTCTATAACATTGCTTGGGGCGAGGCTGATTATCTCCTTCAACCAATTGATTTTTCCAAATTTGAAGGCGATAAGGATACGCCAGCAATCAGACGGACTTATGGACAGGCGAACAGATGAACATGTCAAGCTGCATTCCGAATGTGACATTGCTCAAGAATAAATCAAAATTTTTTCATTTCTATAAAAGATTTTCAAGCGATTATTTGAACCCGCGACCATTGAGGGCGGTAGGATTTTCAATTAACCCGTTAATGCTATGTTAATGGAAAACTGCATTTCCTTAAATACATTTAGGAAAGTTACTCCCTCTTTACAGGGAACACGCGCGTCCGATATTATCCGTAAGATGACCACGAAAAATAATGCTGTTAGAAGAAAATATTGCAGTTTTTATAACCAACATCGTAGGATGGAGCTGTCAAAACGGTTGCAATATCCAGGAGGAGGCTTTAGAAACCCCACAAAGTATATATCACCTTGGCACCAGCAAACTCTGAATCGATGTGCATCTGTCTGTCCGCCCATCTTAGCCGTCTGTCCATCTGTCCCGGTAATGTCTGTGCTTAACCTTTTCTTGATAGCAAATATGAATCTACCGACTTCAAATTGGCAGAATCTTTGGAAGTTCTTGCGCGCAGGTCGTTATCAAAAAGAAGCTAAATCGGCTATAAAATATGCGCATAGTAACGCGTAAGCTGAGAGCATCTCTGTTTTATAATGGAAAATATTGCCTTTTTACTCCTTGTTCATAGCCTACAAAAGATGTGACGATGGAACTTTCCACGTATATTCTATTATTGAACCGATAGTGATTGTACAATGATCAAAAAGTAGGCTACGCCCATCCAACATTTTAGGGCAGTTTTATTTCATTTTTTTTTATGTTTGTGTTGTTTTTAAGAAAATTTTATTGATAACAGAAGAAGAAGAAGAAGTACACAGTCAAATATAATTTTCTTCCTTGTTTTTTTGTTAAACATTTATTTACTATCAAGTCTTACAATTCGGTTAATGCTAAGATTAAAGCATTTCAAAGGCAGCGTGCGTTCGGTACGATCGAGCAAGAAACATAAGGTATTAACATAACAATGGGTGACTAATAAATTACGGAAAGATGGGGAAAAACCTCACATATGTGGAAAAGAAGACAAAATGTCACAAATTCTATTGTAGGCTTAAAGCCATTTGAAAACAAATCATTGCAGTCATCTTAAGACAATTAAAGCAAACAACAAAGTAAAATATAAACAAATAAGCAAATAAAAGATCAAATATTAGGTGTCTGCATGTAGTTTAATCAATTTTTCACTTGAAAAAGGCATTTATTGAGAACAATTTGGTACAATACGTTTTAATCAAAAGAATCTCCACATTTTTCTAGAAACTTTTCCCATCTTTCTGACGACGTGGCGATAATGTGTCGAAGGTGCCCACATTGGTTTGATAGCGACCCAATCATCGACGCATTTTGCCACTTCTTCAGCATTTCAAAGCCGCATGCCGGACAAACCATGCTGCATCGATCTGGGCAGGCGGTAATCAGAAAGGACTATGTCTGGTGAGCAGGCTGGGTGCGGCCGAAATTCTCTTTAGAGCTTCAACAGAGTATGCTTGGCTTTTTGAACTTATCGAGCGTTGTCATGCAAGAGGAAGCCTTCCCGTCTGTTAACCACTATTATTATACGATTATATTCTTCAAATCAAACAACAAAAGTAAAGACAGTCGGCAATGCAATTGGAAGCATTCCTTCCTTTCCCGATTAGCATCTGTGTGCACTGAATAATGTAATGATATTAAATGGAAAACTGTAATTTTATGTAAAGAAACATCAAAATCATGGAATTTAACCGTTCTGTACATTGATACTTCGCATCACTTTATCATATTCACCAATAAATGTTACTGATCAAAATATATGCAAGCACCTATTAACTAATTGTCTTTAGAGTTTAGAGAAAAATATTTGTCTGACATTCTTGCACCAATCACGAAAGAGTTCAATCACCTTGCCGAGATTTTAGGACCTGTCTTATGATCACAGGCATTAGTTGTGTTAAACAACGCCAGTCATATTTATATTAGGGCCATGGAAAGTTTTGCATTATTGACGTGGCGTTGTTAAGGCGTTTTATCGCGGTATTATTTTTACCGTTTAAACTAATTCTTTCTTTTATTCAGAGAGCAGTCGAGATCATTAAATTATGTTAATATGCATTTATTTAATTTAGTCTTTTTCCTGTGCATTTACATTTTTAAAAAATTAACTTTTTAATTTCAACGAAATCCACTGACAATTGCTATTCCAATTACTAAGAAATTTATCATTTATTTAATTAATAGCTACGTATGTCTACCCTCATTAGTGCGTGTGTCGATATATTATTGCTCTGCTACGTCTACTTGCATGTATTGAATGCAGATAATTTTCGAAGAGGGCGTAATTATATATTATATATTCATTTATACATTTATACATGTATATATATATACACATATATATATATATATATATATATATTTGCATAATGCAAGCAGGTATATGCCGTCTAAATCGTTTGAAGAATTATTACTATTATATGGCATTTTATCCATTAACGTCGGTATAGATAGATATTCTTGCGCTCAAGGCAAGAAACTCCATCCATTTAATATTTTGTTTATTTAAACATTTGTTTATGTTAACATGATATATAATAATTATAATTGCATTGTTATTATTATTATTTTTGTTGCTCTAGATTTGCTTACTTATTCTCTAAAGATTGTCTTTTCCCTAAAACAATTTCCGGTCACTTTATACGTTAGTTAAAATAATAAATTGTACAAAACATCTTTCATGTAAACCTTCATTCGATAGCTAACGAGGAAGACGCAATAGTATACGAAATTTCTAGTTGAAATTTTCAAAACGTCGAAATCTATTCACAAAAAAGAGAACAAAAGCCATTCTCCATGAAATAAGCAGCAATTTTATAATAAATGACGCATGATCTGTAACCGATTGAAATCGCCTAGTTTGAATAGTTTTGCGAAGAGAATAGATTGTAAAATTTAAATAATATTTTTCTTTACTTTCTATATAGATTAGAAGGTCAAATATGTTATATTTTTTATGCGAACTTTTTTCCCAAAATTACAAAACCATAGTTAGCTAAACAAGATACGCGCTTCACAGGCATTTTTAGTTAAAATCAAATAAGAACATTATTTTGTCGGGCAAGGCCGACCTTAAAATACCCCACACCACATTGTCTAACACAATTTTTACTTTTGTATGAAATTACTATTGTGTGTCAATTTTCATCAGCACATATTGAAACTTAAACTTCTCTGCTCTACAAAGGAACAATTTTTGTGAAACCCCTTGTAAGGGTAGGTTCCAAAAAATAGGCCAGGATGGTCCAAATTTGGTATAGTTAACTTCTTTATGATAAATTACTATTGTATTATATTTTTGTCGTATGAACTTTAGTTACCGTTATATGTGAGGGGGTTCAATAAATTGCCCCAGCCAGTTCAAAGTTTTCGTAGCAATTTACAAAGCCGAATTGAAATACTGCTACTTAGCCACTTTTGCCGAGAAATTTTGAAAATTGCAATTTTTTCCACATAACGACTTTTCAGAAGAAGTCGGTATATGGTCGAAAAAGTGGATCGATCGGAACCATTTTCAACAGCGTTCGTCCTTGGGTCAAAACACGTGACTGTATTAAATTTCTTGAACACATTTTTACATGGACAGATATAAGACGGACAGACGGGCCGACAGGTTTAGATCAACTGAGATTATGATTCTGAATCGATTGGTATAATAAGAGGTGGGTCTACCTTAAGCCCTTCGGCCTATTACATATGTTCGTACCACAAGTGATGTAGGGTATAAAAAAATCGTACCCAGAAAAATTTTGATGAGATATATAAAATTAAAATTTTTCTAAATCAGGTTTGGGAACGACATGAAAGTAACTTTCGGTAAGTTATGTAACCTAATAAAACTTTACTTAGCGATTTTAGGAGAGTATTAGAAAATCCATTGGTTTATTCCAAGGAGTATTTCTGTGACCAAAGAGCAGGACAAATATTCATGTGAAACTGCGTTAGTATACCAAAAGTTTTTTTTTTCTAAATTGGTACCACTTTGGCTGACATCTGTGTCAAATTTCATACTCCAAACGTCGTTAGTGGTTCAGCTGCGCTTGGATTTTGTACGGAAGAGAACCTACTTATTTTCACTGATTTTTGCTATGTATGTGAGGACAAGATTTTAGATTACCAATCGGTCATGAAACGCGTTATTATGGGAGATGAGCTTTAGATCTACGCATAAGATCAATCGAGCGAATTCCGTGCAAAAGTTAAGCCAAGGCTGAAAAAGCCGCGCCAAAGCCAAGTTGTTAACAAGGAACACTATTTGAGTTTGGGGAATACTTTGAAGTTGACGAAATAAATTTGCAATAATCAGGGCGCAGTAGCATAAGTAAAGGAAAAGATAATCCTTAGAGAGTGCATTAAAATCTATTATTTTCAGCTCTTTAAAGTAAGAAGAGAAATTCTAAACGAGATTAAAAAGGAGGAGGGAAAGCGTACTAAAGATATTATAGTAATCTCAGTAACCTCAGTGCAGTTTACGAAGCGCACATAAGAAAGCCCCAAGTCCTCGTATAGTAATGAAGTAAGAAAATACTTTTACCCAACAGTTGAATTATTTGAATTTTTTTACAGCCAACTTCACATCAGTGAGTATTATCTTCATATATTTGACAGCTGATATCGTAATATTTGTGCAGAATAATTTCCTTTGATTTTGTGCAAATATTTTCGTTTGGTGCCTTTTGGCGTGCTTTGATTTTATTATTAGCGTAAACGAAAAAACGATGTTTAAGGAAGAAAAAATTAGCGGAAGCGTATAAAGGTAACGAATGGAACAAACGCCAGTGCTGAAACTGATTTACAAAATTTTGTTTCGGAGCTTTTTCATCATGTCGTGGAAGGCCAGTAGGAGCTGATAACCACTAAATTAAGGCATTGATTGAAGCAAACCGCCGAATGACAACTCGTGGGATCACTGCAAATATGAATTTTATTCAATTCTTCTGTTTTTGATAAACTATTTATACATTTCTATAAAGAAATCGACTTTTGCTTTGCTCACCTAAACGATCTTTCTTTCCCCAATAATACCCAATTATATTAGAAATTAATTCTGAAGTATTTTTATCAATGGCTTAAAATAAATGTTTAATGAAAAATAATACAAAAGTAGCTATTGAATTATAAAGATCCGTCACATGACGTCAATAAGGTTAGTGTAGCCTAACATGTGAACGTCGGCTACATAAGAGAATCGAAATTTTGCTGATTATTGTATTTCTTGCCTCATATTGAAAACTAAACAAAATATATAATTCATATGCATTCAAGTAGACGGATTTCACATATATATTGTCTTACTTCAAAATTTTTATTGGAGAACGAAAAAAATCATTGGGTTTTATTGACGCATTCACTGGCTTAATTCGAAATTTTTACTTTACATTTTTTAGGAGTTTTTGGAAACTGCTTCAAAATAAAAAGAAAAATGGTTTAAAAAAAAATAAAAAAGATTTTTAATCTGAGCAACAATATATACACGCGCATACAAATTAAAGATAAAACAGATGTTTTGTAAAAAATTTTAAAAAGATCGTTTGGCAGAAGGGCCAAATTTTAATGATGATGAAGTAATCAAATAAAAATTAATTTGAAAGAATTCATCCGAAGATAATAGAAGTTTATATAAACGAATGAATAATGAAAGTAAGTAAAAAAAATTGCAACGCGAAGCAGAATAACAAGACGGTAGCAGTTTTATCAGTTACACGAGATAAAGTCATAGAAAGGACACTAAATGGAAAAGGAAGCTGGCAGGAAATGTTATCTATCGATAGCTTAGTTTAATCCACGAGTTGCCTCCACCAGCATCTTGAAAGAATGGAATATCATGAGACGGATAAAAACTAAAAGAATTTGCTTTAAATAAGTGACTTAATTGGTTTCTTTAGCATTTTATTACCTACCACCGAAGGATGGACGGTATATTCGTTTTATCGAAACGTTTGCAAAACTCAGAAGAAAGCTGCAGAGACCCCATAAGAACATGCATATTATTGAGCAAATTCTGTATTGTTTCAAGAATGTCCGTCTGTACGTCCGTGTAGTGTTTGTTGTAAACGTTCTCCTGGCGGCAAAAATGAAGCCATTCACTTCAAATTTGGTAGAAGCAGTTCTGGCACATAGGTTGATATTGAAAATCCGACAAATAAATCTACAAAAATTTCAACGTACATGTGTCGTGTACTGTAAAAAATTGGGCAAAAATGGAAAAAATCGGTCATGTTTAATTTTTGTTTGCCAAAACCTTTATAACGCACAAAAGTAAGCCTCAAAAAACTTATAAGCCGTATAAACTCTTGATCAGTTTCAGATTCAGGAGTGCATCTGAGCGTATCTGTCTTTGTGGGCACTTGTGTGGTATCTGTGGTAAACATTCTCCCGCTCGCAAAAATTGATATATCACTTACAAATTTGCAAAGAAGTTTCGAAGACCCAAACCGTGTGTGTGTCAAGTGACACACCTACAATTCCCACTCGTCTATGCTGTAAACATTTTTGTTTTGCGCGCTTTTCGCTTTTTAGTCATAAGGAAGAAGATTTCGCTTTTTACCCGCACGATATAAATTTCCACTTTTATTCTGAAAGCAGCGCGCGCATCCTATATCAGTCCCTTTCCTTTTTTATCTTTTTTTAGGGTAACAGTGCTGGGTCACGACCGCGTATAATTCTCTTACTTGTTAATTAATTAATGTGTTATTTATGTTATTGTTGCAACCAAATCCAATGAATGCGCATTTAATGATGAAGTTTCGTTACGTCAATGATTATCACCGCTTACCATTTTTTAGTTGTAAATTAATTTTCTTATTGACAATAATAGGAATTATTCTTCCATGAGATAATCTAACCTTCTTAGTACCTTGTTGATTACAGAAAATCATATCAATAACTGCTTTAAGTTTATTAATTGTTCCAATTGAAATGATTATTTAAATTCATTTCATGCAATTTATTTATTTATCAAGAATCAAGAATACTCCTGAATAAGAATTACAGATTGCAAATCCTAACTGCTGTAGTAGTTTAGGGCTTCATACATATCTTCTGCCGTATTTAGAAAAATTCTTCAAGCTCGTTTCATTGATCCGACCAATTTTCTGACGGGCAGACTTTAATTATTTGCTCAGCTCAGTCCTTTTATTTTTAACTTACCTGTTGAGTTGAGCTAGTTTCGCTGTTGTACAAATTTTGTTGAAGGCAGTTTTTTAAAAAAGTTTTCAAGTATAAAAATATTGCATTCGAACTGCGTGAAAGTATCTACTATTTCGGTTTTAGATCACAATTATTTTTTATAATGTACTCACTCGTTAACTAAAATATTTATAAAAAATTCTCCCCTTTTGAGAACTTCTGCAATTTCTAACTAGCACTCATCCTTCACTGCCGTTTTAGTAGCCTTGACTTTCCGAAATTACTCATAGCCATCGTTTATGGCTTCTATTTTGTTTTCTTCTTTATATTTACTATACATAGTGTACTTGCGTAATTACGACTGATTTTAGATTTGTTCATTCTCGTGTTAATGTTTGTGCGCGTCGATGTTTCGTTTCATATTTCATTTATAAGTACCGTACATACTAATTTAGTTTCCACGATTGCAATTGTTATTCCACTTTCATTATTAATGTTAATCATGTGTTTGGATATACTTGAATGGGTTCCTGAGTAGGTAACCTTCGATACAAGTTAAAGCAAAAAACAAAAAAATATTATAAAATCCTAATAATCTCCACTCCTATAGTGGGGCATAAGTATAAAAAATATTTACTAAACTTTTGCTTTGTCTTTAATTTCCCCAAAATGGTTTGTTTCTATAACCAGAATGCACTTAAATTCCTTAGCATTCACACTTTTCGTGCTAACAAGTGAAAAACGAACATAAAAGATATTTGAAGCCCCTTTTTTGGGCAGCAAACAAAACAAAAATGCTATGCGTTCAGATAAATGCTGAGTGTGCCGTTACACTTGTTTCTGAAAACTTATGAAAGTAATAATGAAACGAGTTTCGTTCAAAGAAAGCTTTTAGCTCTTAGATAAAGTCAACATGTATAAATATATATATATATATCACTTTCTAGAATAAGCTGATAAAAGCACTATGGTGGATCACGGCCCACCATTAATACACGCACCCAGACAGCCCTACATATATATTCATTTGATCACTTTTCGAAATTAGCGTTGATGTGCGAAATGATCGAAAAAGTCGTCTGGTCCAAAGCATTTGAACAGGTTAGGTCCTTGGGCCAAAACACGTCAGTGCACCAAGTTTCCGCAAACTATCTCAAAAATTGCGACCTATAGGATAACAGAAAGACACTTGAACGGACATCAGACATATCGACCAGCTTAGGTCAATTGAGAAAATTACTTTGAAACAAACGGTACAGTAAAGGATGTCTTCTCTTAAACAGTTCTAGGTTTCACGTACGCTCGCACGAACTTAATGTATTCTGTACCACAAAATTGCTACCTATAGGTTAACACTTAAAACCCTAAAGATATCCAGAAATTTAATCCATTTGCTGGTCTGGTAGCAAGAATTTCGATAATCACCGATGCTCATGCCATCCTATTTGTTTATTGAACTTTTAAGGGGTGATATCACATCGCTTGCAATTAAAATCTTTTCCTTTCCTTCCGTGGCCTCTCTTAGTGTAACGCCCTAAATTAAAATTTTTCATCTGCAACAACGAACTAAACAGTTTTTGAAAATATGACTGAAGGGATCTTGACCACGGTACAACCATTAATTAAAGAAGGGAGCAAAGTTCTGCTAAAATTTTAAGGTATGAAGTTGAAAGGATCAGCGGTATGGTAAGCTCGAGGAACTTGGTGCCGAGAAAAACCGAAATCCCATTTTGAAGGAGTCTTTCCTTCCATCTATAATGCCTGCTCCAAATAATCGTTGCACAGACTTTGAGCATTTCTATGATCACGATAAGGTAGTGGTCAGAATTCTTTCTAGTTGCAAATATTAAGAACTTTTGGTAAGTTATCCATGGCACTCGCAATACTTATGTACCTTTACGGTTATGTTCAGAAATTCTTTCTTTCTTTTTTTTGCGTTCCATTTAAAATATCGCTATCTCCTGTTATCATCTTCTTGTATCATTTTTAAATGTTGTGGAGACTCTTTCAGCCTGGACTCCAAGGCAAAAGAGTCACAAGTCGATATTAAGATCTAATATTGAGAACTAAAGTAGAAATTTCGAATTTTATATCCATCTCCGTGGGAATGGGATCATGTTAGGCTTGCAATGGTGTTTATGTAACTTATAAATTCTTGTGATTCTCCTCATAATGTGTGGAGGCAATGGACTATCGAAGTCGTTTAAATTGGTTAAAGGGTATACGTCAATGCCTGTGGCTTCCAATTGGAAGGATCTTGAAAGCTGAAGACATTGATTCAGAAAAACAAAATATATGCTCGAATTTCAAAAGGGCATGACATAAGGATGGAGAGAATTCTCTAAAGAATTGCGCAAAGAATAGAAAGTAAATATAAAATTATTTATCATGAAGATATCTATTCATATTTAAAACTCTTTCGTTATCAATGAAATTCAATTGAATGCAATATTCAGAGTATCGTTTACTGAGCTTCCAAGTTTATTTACGACGATATTTGTGTTTATTTCTATTTATTGTAAAGTAAACATGGCAAAAAGCATGTTCCACCACCTGTTTTAGGCCGGCTAAATACGTGTGTTTGTACGCTTTCGTAGGCAGTATGTGACCAAAGCATTTGTCTGATTATCTAACGTGTCATAATGATGTTATTTAGCTTTTGTTTAACTAGGTAGATTTGTACAGATAGATGTGTACGGATGCACAAGGTTTCTCCATACATATGTATATGCATAAGTTGGCCATGTTTATTGTACGGCAACGTATGGACATTTTGCATGTCTGCCTGTTTATTTGTCTTCTTGTGTGTATTGCACACTATGAAAAGCAAAATGCATAAATGTATATTCTCTTCATACCAACTCTATCAAAACATAAACAACCGCACAAATAGTAAATACCAACAGCAATAATAACAAGAGTAGGAAAACCCGATACTAATACATTGCTCTTAAGTACAGTTTCAATAACTGATGACAAGGTGTATTTACAGATGACTGGATTTGAATTTAATCGAATCCAAGCGATGTGGGCATAAGTGAGTGTAGGAGAACAATGAACGTACAGAATGAGAGAGAAAGAGAGGTAATGGTATGTTGAGTGAGAGAGCGATAGAAACGAATGCGGTGAGGGAATGCGGAGAGCGAAAGGGAAATGGTATCTAAATAAGACAGACTCCAAAAACAATTCATGTTATTGCATATAATTGAATATAATTAAGTGCACATAAATATGAAAGACAATAATAATAATAATAATAATAATGGTGCATACAACAACAATATATGTTAGTAGACACTACTAATATATTTCGATATAAATTGAAATACGAAAGAAAATACAAATTTAAAAGCAATAAAAAGTAGTCACTATTGTCACGCATGCCCATGATTGTCTTGTACTTTCACAAGTTTTTATTCCTTAAGGAACACAGCTCAATAATACCACATATATATACATATATATATATGAACGGCATAGATATATGTATATATCAATTCCTGTAGATACGCATATCACAAACATAACTTTCATATAATTGTGTTCCCTTTGGGTTCTCTCTGCGAAGTGTAGGAAAAAGAAAAAAATGTTTAAAACTGCTTATCGACAAAGAAAATAGAGAGAATCGCATGCCAATATAATTTTTTATTATCTTTCTGGGGAATTTCATAACTTCGTACATATATGAGAAAGCACACATAATATCGAATACAATGCCCGTAAGGATTCAAATATGTGCTAAGCATACATAAGCGAAAAAAACACAAAAAAGATTTTTACAAAAACGAATGTACATATGTGTATATATGTATATATGTATATAAATATACACGTATATTTATATATATAAATAAACACAACGAAATGAAAGTCATTTCATATTGTTGCTGAAAAGCAATTTAGTTTTAATTAATACCTATTTTTTACAAACGCGAAACGAATATAGGTCAAGGTCTGTGAAATATATAAAACGCAAGAAACGTAATTAAAAAACTGGAAATTTTCAACTTTTAATTTAGTTAAAATTTATGCTTTCAGTCAACTTTAAATCTTTTAAGTGACGCTTCTTCACGTGTTTGGGTTAGTTTTGAAAATTTTCATCCTAAAATTAGACAACAATTTATTTACGTGCCTTACTGCAGCTGGTATGCTATATCTAATAAGATTTATTAAACCTTGTTTCGTTATCTTGACGATAGGGTAATCATAAAAATTGCTGTCACCATAAATTTCGCTTGCCATGACAAGAAGGCGCAACTTTGCAAAGAAAAATTATGCAGCAACACGAACTCAAGGCTAAAAATAACAAGTACAAGGATAGAAGATTACAAAAATGATATAACAACAGAATGATAGAGAGGAATAGTCTTCGCAATGTAATAAAAAGAATTAAATAAATTGCTAGTAAGAAAATTATATCCTCCTAACGGCGAATTTTGGAATTGTCGCAAAACTTTTACGTACTGACTCCATATTTTACTGTGCATTTTAAATCGAAGACAACAATGTTTTTATAACTCAGGTGATATGCAATTTTTTCTTTAGTTTTGATTTATGCAACAAACATTTTTCCTTTTGGTTTTTTACAACATAGAGCAATATTTACATCGCGACCTTTGGCAATACTAAGAGTTTTTAGGTGCCATTTGTTGTTTCTACTGGAAAGTTTAAAATTTTCGATCCCAGCTTTCTTTAAAAGTTTTATTATCGCTCTCAACATGAATTACCCTTCGGCCAAGATCAGCTGTTGTGCCAGGAAACGGTGATGTTGCTTAACAACTGATAATGCAAGATCAACATGCGACATACGACGCGATTACAGCAACGATATCTGTTCTCGTTGGATTCCACATAATGGAACAAAATGTCAAAAAGAATCTCGTGCAGATTGTTGCAAACAAATTCATTAAAATACAGTCACGGTACTTCAAAAGAAGTGTATAAGATTCTCGTAGATGACAAATCGCGAATCTCTGTGTGTAAGTCAGTACGTAAACAGCAGTGAACTATAGGAGGGGTTCAAGATGAAGCAAATCGAACAAAAATGGTTGACGCTCGCAGCAATTTCCAAGCCAATAAACATCCGTTCTTTCGGAAAAGCCTATACATTTGTGCGACTTTGGCAATCCGAAAATAAAGGGAATCAAAATGATTTCTTTTAATATAAACACGTCTATGTCATCAGCATCCCAATAACTAGATTAGCTCGAATATATATATACATATATATATATATATATATGTACCGATTGTAGGTGTTCAAAGTTGTTTTCGTACATAGAAAATTCGCCAACGAATTTCGCAACATTGCATGCCCTACAACTCTTTTTTTTAAGATCAAAAATTGAAAGGGATGAAAATGATACACATGGTAGTTCTAGTGTTAATGATTTTTCTTGTAAATTTTATCTTTTATTTATGATATTTTTCTAATCGCATCTGTGCAATTTTAGAAGACTGTATTTATGTATCAAAAGGTTTGACATAACAGATTATAAAAAAAATAAATCTATATAAGAATGCAAAGATAATTGTCAATTATATAAAATGACAATTAATAACAGTGTCGTTGATGATTGTTTGTATCCCGGCAGCTTTTGTACACGCTACGTAACCTAACATTTCCGACATCTTTCACAGTCATTACAATTATTGGAAGAAAGAAATACAAGCAACCAATATCAATGTGCAGCTTGGCCGAGGCACGAAGAAGGCTGTTATAGGAAAACGATATTTTCCATTCTAAATGTATTGCTTTGCGCTCTTTCTAAAGGTAAAAATTGCTCTCATCAGACTTGCAACAAACGTGTTCCACCGCGCACGTTACTTTAAGTGAGAAAGCGCTATTTCAGTTCATCCAGGAAGACGACGTAAAGGACTATCTATTTCTTAAGCGATATTCGACATGGATGTCAACTAAAAGACTTTGGCGAGCAGAGCTTGACTTAGTTATGAAATATTAGCAAAAATCAACGCAACCAGACATTTAGAAGAGGGATAAAAGGCACTGTAAGAGAAAGAAAAAGTTATATAAAAGCAAAAAGTGAAGAATAAAGTTTTTCTTAGAGCCAGTCGAGTGCTATAAATTAAAGCCTTAAAGATTTAAAAAAAAGTCGCATTTCTTTCACAAGGAAACCATTAGCGACACTATTCTCTATGTGCAGTCAAATAAACGTGGCTCTGGGAGAGAATATATTTTTCATTAAACTAAAAACTTACGTTAATTAATTTTTATTTTTTTTTTATTTTTTTTATGTTAATCACTACAATAGCTTGTATACCACGCCAGAAACAGATGTTGTTTATGTCAAAACTGCGGATTTTTCTATTAATGTTATTATTATTAGTTTTATTTATGTTCTTTCCTCTTACTTAAGAGCATTTTTGCGTAGAAACTTTGCTTTATTCAAAGACGGCTTCCTTTTTCGCCGTCACTTTCCCCAAAGTGAAAACTATTCTTTTTCTTTAGCAAGAAGTTAAGACCATGTGTAGAGCAATGCAAACTGAAAAATCTAAGCAGGGCGTCATGGAAGGAGTCACGATCACTTGCAGTGCATTGTAGTACCATTATAGCTTGGCAGACTACGACTCGTGGATCACAGAGTAATATCCATTATACTCATTTGAGTTGAGACTGTAAAATATTATATTTAGCCTTGCAACAGAGAAGCTTGTGAGAACCAAAATCGCCTATCAAGTTGATTCCACCGTAGATAATATTACGCTGGGACTCGACAGACAGTAGGCCTGCGATAGCCCGCTGTCGTCTGTCGTGCGGACCATGATTTAATTGACCCTATCAAACTGGGAGATGTGTAAAATTGAAATAAATGAAGATCATGAAGGGTAAAATATACATATGTATGTAAAATATGTTACGTGCATGTAATATGTAGTATAATAACTAAGTTTCTGCGGATTATTTAGTAAAATTGAAAGTTTACGATATTCAAAGACTTAAAGGGTCTTTTTGAAGTCCCCATTTTAGTTGATTTGGACCCATAAACAAAAAAGGTAAACGACTCTTATAACAGAGCGTAATAAACAAATAAAAAAGCAGAAAAACTTTAATGCCTTCACATGTTCGCTAAAGTTTGTTAAATTCCTTACGCTGTCCCCGTCTTCGAAAAAGAGGAAAGTAGACAATTACCCGGGGGTACGCCTTTAGGTGTCAACAATGAACTTCCAGATTCCACATCTATAAGAAGAAATATCTGTTGACAGCAATATAAGGCAATCGATTGGCAAACTTCCGCCTGCCGATCCCAGAGGCCCCTTATGCAAATTTCCAAGTGTACTAAATAGAATAACATATGCTTCTCGCCCTGTGGTGGTAAGTGAAACTAAAGTTACCAACACTAAGATAAACTTGTGTGAAAAAACACAACAATGAAAACAAATCAAAAACTAAAAATTTATGATATTTTGAGAATAATATAAAACTTTTGCTACCACTTGGTACACCCTCCATTATTCGTTTTTTTTTTTGTCACATTTAAGAACAAAAAACTAAATATTGGACAAAAAAGTTTTGCTTTTATTTTCTAAAACAAACCGCTGGGGTGGATAAGAAAAGAAAAACTTTGCTGTCGACTAACAGAACAAAAAGTGATAAAGAAATAAAAATCATGCCAGAGCAAAGGGAAACAAGAAAAGGAACAAGTTAATGTAAATTAAATGGAAATTGAAATAATTTTTGTGATCGAGTAAGTTCTGCACAAACCGTTGCAAATCGTTAGTCCAAAAAGGTAATAAACTGATAGGGGGCCAGAGCATAAAAGCGAACGAAAGTGTTAAAAGGGTGAAAAGAAAAATATATGCACGGAGATTACGGTGAAAACAATTGTATATCCATTCCTAGGAGACTCAATAATTTGTTGTGTATATCTACTATTAAGGGCGTGAGATTTTAAATAAATTCACGTAAGGGCCATGTTTTTGACCATTGTGCACACTATTAGAGTCACAAAACGGCGAAGTTAAAGCGTGTTCTACTTACGCGATCCGAGTCAATATAACAATTTATTGTATTCAACGAATGGAGTTTTAATTTCAGTTGATCTCTTCAATAAGTGATCTGATAAGGATCTGAAAAGAACATCTCAGCGAATATTGCAAAAACAATATGTACTTACGTAGTTGAAAGTGTGCTTAGCATCTCACTCATCAAAACCAAATTTTTTCTTTTCCTTTGCATATGAGAATAATTGTGAAATGTTTGCTCTCTATTTTATTTACTTTTCGGTTCTTGTTTGTTTACAACAAACTAATTTCATATTCATTGGATATAAAACGAAAACAAAAATAATGTCTTTGTTGCTTTTGTTATTGCAGTTGTTGTTTTATAAACAAAACAATATGCCTTGACATAAAATATTACACATGTCCATAAAGAAAGTCTTTACAAAATTTTTTTTCTTTTTTTTTTTTTTCATTTTGCATACGTAATCACATTCATCTATATATCCATCCATCTATCTATCTATCTATTTATGTGGAACTCTCTTTCTATCTCTCCCTCGCTCGCTCCCGCTCTCTAACTCGATACGAATCAACCTATGTGTGAGCAAACAAAAGTGTTTTGTATGTAAATTTTTTCACATTTAAAACATCCTCATCTTACAATGTAAACAAATAGACACAAACAAACAAACAAACATAAAACTAACTGACACAGCTGTGGCAGTTTTCCTTTTCATTTCCCATGAATAGGATTTATTCTTGCAAACGCACGCATACATACAATAACTTTCAATACTTTGCAAAAATAAATAAAAAATAGATTTAAAAAAAAAACAAAAAAAAAGAAAAGATATATATATAGATAAACAAATAAAAACATATGTAGATTTCTATGAGACAAGTTATTCACATGGTTTTTAGGTCACATATACACTTAATAATATACATACATATAGGTGTATGTGAGTGCGTGTGTGTGTGAAATTATTTTATCTGCATAGAGTTTTTTATTCGCAGCACATCTTTTCTTGCACTTAACATGACTGTCGCTGAAGCGAAACTTGCATTTTTTTCATATTCTGGCGGTTTCCTCTCCTAAATAATATATTTAACCTCTAACTATTATTCAGCAGCAATATGCTCTGGCATACATATATAGATAATTATAAAATCATTTTACCAACCTTAAGATGCACGTAAATATTAAAACAAAATATTCTTAAAAACTCTTAACAGTTTCAACAAACTCTCGAAAAACTTTATGACCCAAATGTTAATGAAAACTTGATAAGTAAATATTTTGATATTTTTAAGTCAAACAATTTTTCTCACTTAATTATATTTCACAATTTTCTTTCTTTATAAATTTTAAACGATAATGAAAAATCAAAAAACTAAGAAACGAAAAAAAAGAAAAATTTTGCAAATGTCTGGAATGCATTTTTCTCTTCCGTCTATACTTTCACAACCGAAATTACTGAGAAAGCATTTGAATTGAGGGCAACCTTCCAAACCCACTGTAATTGTAAAGAACTTGTTAATATCGTCCAGCTTCCTTTTGCATTACATTCAAGTTGTCTCGATTGTCTATTGTGTGAACATCACCTTGGTTTTGAAAGCTTTCTGTACCAATATTTTGATAACTTTTCGCACACATTTACATAGACGGGCAGAAATGCCTATCAGGCTTCTTTCTGGGTATTGTCGACGTCTACGTTACGTTCTCCTTTGTGAGTTAATAAAAAGGCGGGAGTCAAAATCGGATAAAGCAAAAGAGCTCTTGCCGAAATTCAATTAATGTCAGAAAGATCAATATAAACACACATGGTGTTGTCTTCATATGAAAAAATATTTAAACAAAGGACGATTTATCGCTCGCGAAGTTAAGTTTAAGTGCACCAATGCAAATCTATTTCATTCCTTTTTCAATACCCCATACCCCTTTAGGAAAACCCAGCTTTTATTATCTAAGCTTGTCTGTCCGTCTAATAACTCTCCAAATAATCTAGTGTTCAATCTACAGGTCGCAATTTTTGAGATATTTTAATGACGTTTAGTACACTGGCGTGTTTTGGCCCAAGGACGAAGGCCATTAAAAGTGATTCGGATCGAAATAGTTTTGTGACTACTTTCCATATAGCGACTTATTTTGAAAAGTCTTTATATGCGCCTAGGACGGTATAAGGTATTTAGTGTTTCTTTTGAGAAATATCTAATGTATAGAAAGTAAGCATTTAATGTTCGACATTTATGAACAATCAACCAACTTCTCCTTTATGGGTAGTCTGATCGCACAACGAAAATGTCCACCATTGCGTGGAGTTAATGATTTAATCAAATTATTTATTAATTGCCTATTTTCACATAATGCGCGTAAGTGAAAAAGAAACTGAATGTGCAGGCGACCAAAGGCATAATTCCTTATTCCTTAAATGATCCAGAAATTCTTTTCCTTTTTCTCTTATATTTCATTGTCCGACAAGTATTTATAGATCGAAAATATTCCCTTAGGGATTTCAATAAAATAGCAATGGTCTCTAATGAACTAACTTGACGAAATTATTAACGTCAGCCTCAATGTAAACTCACTATAACCCTAACAAAAGTCTTTATAAATCATGTCATCATAATCATTCTTCGACATAGAGATAGTATGTGACCAAACGTTACGTTTCAATTTACTTATTGAGCTTTCCATAAATGAAACAAGAACTTCTCTTGACTTTATCAAGAGATGGGCCAGGGAATTTGAAAAGTTGCACATACGTTTTGTGAGGCTGGCACTGGAATATCACTCTGTTTTGTGGTGTCCTTGCTATAAGATTTACGTTGATGCAATAGAATCAGCTCATAAACAATTCCTGCTTTTTGTGTTGAGGAATGTGGTATGGGATCCAGAAGAGTCTTTGCCACCTTACGAAAATAGATGGCTACAATTGGTCCTTCCCTCACTTGAGAAGCGAAGGTTTATATTGGATATTACCTTCCTAGTTAAGTTAATACATGGCGGTATAGACGCGCCAGGTTTATAAGGAGGGATAAACTTTCTTGATTGTTCTTCAAGAAACTTCATGTTCACAAAGCTTGACCTATGTAGATATAATTATGAGCTTTCTAAACCGTTTAGGTTCCTTTGCAAAAATTGAAATGGTGTCCGCAATTTCATCTCAACATCGGATTCGTTAAAGAATATCAAATTAATGCACTTTAATACGCGCAATCTGTCGATGTCGTATTTGAACGAAATTACACAGAACTGACTATCTTTAATATCGGCTGCCAAGTGGCTATTGGAAAGCCTTGAACTATGATTGCTTTGGCTTTTTCTTGATGGAACCGAAAGTTGTAAACGAAAATAAGAAAAATGTTGATGTTATTCGAGCCTGTTTTAGTGTCTAACCTATCATAAGTATGCATATGATCACAATAATTTTTTATCTTGGATTCTTAATCCATCAAGCCATGCTTGTGTCGAATTTCAGATGCCCATCACTATTTGTGCAGATGAACATCTATTAAAGAATAGCATTTTAGTTAATGCCGACCTGTCGATAACTACCGCGCCGCCTTCATACTTTCATCACCACTAGTCCAACTGTGGCAAGTCAATGGCTACCATTTAGTGAAGCAGAAGGAAGAAAATTCCATAAATTTTGCATTTTTTATAAAAAATTATGATTTTAATTAACGACATTAATCGTATTTTTCTAACGACTCATTTTCTAATACAAAGTCAGAATTAACATAAACGAGCAACAAGCTGAATTTTTAAAACCGGTATTGAATTCAATTATTCCGTTATCGCCGGCAAGTATTCTTAATCTTAGATTAATTTCTTTGCATTTTTCGCCCCCGCATGCATAAAAAAAGGTATAAAATTGGCTGTGGATGGATATAGGTTTGAGAAAGGCACCTTTGATATTCCTTTTTTAAATGCAAAAATTATTGTAGTTACGCTGTGAAAACATTTTTTATGTGAGGTGTTTTTTTCATTTAAATTCACACATGGCACGATAAATATAGAAAATCTAAATTAACACATCATTATTTCTGAAGAAAACCATCACTTAAACAACGCTTTTCGAAAAGTCTGCTATCTCAATCATTCGTTTATGACCTAAAATTGGCCCATAGTGGATGAAAATGCCCTTGACAAACTTAACATTGGCTTGAAAGGAGTTACTCTTCTATTTCGAAAAAAAAACCGAGCTCGTAGTTAGAGCTGATCTTAAATGAGGTCATGCGGACACAGATGATGCCGAATCCAGTGGATGTGCACAGGAAATAGTTACACTAGAAAGCATTAAAAACTACTGACAATTATTTTCCATTTTTCAAAAGATAGCCGGCACCTTAAAGATATTCGTAAGCAGTGTATTCACTAGGCATGAGAAGGCAACTTTCTAAAACGGCAACCCGTTTGAACAAAGATATCGTAGCACAAGGAGTACATGGCTAGGAATGTCTGGACAGCATGAATTGAACTTGGAGTTGTTGCCTCTGCCACCGTATTCTACAGATTTGGCCACAAGTTACTATTATCCGTTTGCAAATCTCAAAAGTATGTTTCATTGATTAATTGATCAAATACAAAAACAAAAAATAATCTAAAGATTTTGGCAATTCGTCCTTTAAAACAGGCATAAAAATATGAGAAAAGTTTTAACGTTCCAATGAGTCTGTGTCCATGAACCCACTCGATGGTTACAAAAAAAAACAAAGTTTTTTCTTACTTATTTCCGGGACTTACTGAACGATGTTTTATATTACCCCAATAAAATACTGACTCACTCGTCCATACTTTTATCCTTTTTTTTAAAGGAAACTCATTTACACAGGAGACCACATTTTTGATGATTAGACTTTAACGACTAAACTGTGAAGAACAAATAAACGCAAAAATAATTGCGTTATTATATCTTGCTCCACTCTCGGGTGTATTAAGTTTGTGCGAATGCATACGCGGAAGACTCAAAGCGACTTAAGATCAATCTAACTCTTATTATGTTGATTCAAAATCGTTTTATAAGCTTATATATTTGTGTTCAGCCTATAGGTTATACCTTTTCAGATATTTCGGCGAAATCTGGTACACCGATCTACTTTAGCTTAATGATCAATAAAAGACGTTACATGAAAACGAATTGCTATTCTCAGCATTTCTCGCCAAAAAAAAAATCTAGCAATAATATGGGTCGATTTTTTGAATCTCTTCTCATCCCATATAATTGTTCCTACGAAAAGAGGGCTTATATAAAATAACATAAGATCTAATTTTCAACATTTAATGGCGACAATTAGTCCATAAGAATAATATAACATAAGTGTTAACTGAACTAAATGTGAACCGCATGAGTGTACGTTTTTCTACCCCAATTATATATATAAGAGTTTTCATGAAAAGTAAGCTTTTACATGTCTACAGGGTCTGATTTGCAGCTATTTCTATAAAAATATAAGGCGTTGAATAGGAAGTAGTTTAGGGTACTGAACACTCGACTTTATCCGACTACGATAGTTTTACTTGTTTAACAATAGAGTGGCAAATCCAAATAAATTTTTCAAAAAAAATTTTACATGAAGAAATGTGTTTTAAACAAATAAATTTTTATGAAAAAGGCAAGAAGAAGAAAATTATTGATAAATAATTTGAATTATTTTAAGAGTTTCTTTCCTTTTTTTTTATGGATACAAAAAAAAAAGAGAAGGAGGCAGATCTGCACAATTCGAGAGTAGTATATGCTAAGTTTAAGTAAACATAGTAGGCTATTATGGGAGTGCCTTCCTATCTATCTATCTATGCCCGGCCTTAACTTTTCCGTCTCTCAATAAGGAAAAGTGTAGCACCTTTTGATCGCAATGCAAGATTATGTTAAATTTTGTCGTTTAATGTTGAGGAAGAAGAATCGTAAGATATATTTCCTATATATCCATGTGAGGCAAATATATAATTTCCCAGGTGGCTCACATGAAATCAGTACAGAGAATGAAGGAGTAAATCTGCATTGAAGCGATCAAACGACAATAGATTATGGAGTAAATAGTAAATTATGTGTAAAAAAAAAGTATTGAAGAAATCTTAGTAAATCTTTATAACTTTAAGATTTTGGAAAATTTCTATCGCTAAGGCAATCTTTGCTTAAGAAATTTGAACATTTCCTTGCGAACGAACAGTAAATTAAAAAAAAAAATAAGAAAAAATTGAAAGAAAACTTATGAAGCATACATTCAAAGTTGGTGAATAGAAGCCCAAGCAACCCTTGCATACTTTTCGGAAGTAGAAGGATTGCGTAGAAAAACTACCATCACTTGCAGGCTGTTACAGTTTTAAAGCAAAGATGATAACCATTAAATATGAAACAGCAAAAACTCGGAAACTTCTTTTTGGAAAAACAATAGAAATTCACTAAAGTAAGCAAAAAGTGTAAATAATATTTAAAAGACAGAAGTTAATTTTCTGCATAAAAGTAAAAGCAAAACAAAAATCAGCTCAACAGCAAGAAAAGTTTGATGCATTTTTTCTGTAGAAAACAAAAAAAAAAAACAAATTTTTTTTTTCTTATCGTGTAAAGCAATTAAAATGAAGGCATGAAATGCTCATTAAAAATTTTTAATTACAACATGTACTTATGCATTTTAAGCGGGATTTTCTCTTTCGTTTTCCCAAACACCCTCTATCGTAATTCTTTCGTTGTAGCCTTAAACACGGTACAAACAAGAATCATCAACTCCATGGAAAAAAGAACTATTTTTAATGACATTCCGTACGCATGAGGTATTAAAATCAAAAATGGATGAAGTGCATATGTGGTGTGAAAGTGAGGGATGTGAACAAAAATGTTCCCGGAACTACAATCCCAATGAATAATAAAAGAAAATTTTTATATTTTATAAGAGAGGGGAGAGAAGGAGAGGAGAGTGAACTAAAGAAAGATTCTTTTAAGAAAATTAGTGCATTGTCGTAGCAAATTATAAAAAAATAAAAGAAAACACAAATAAACGTCAGCATCAGCATCAGCATAAGCACCATCATCATCATCATCATCATCATCAACAACAACCTCATCTCGAAATCTCTAACTAAGCAGGCGCTATTGAAATGATATCAAGTTGAAAAATCAATGCTGCATGAATTAGTGAGCTGAGTTTCCCTCTGACACAGGGAGTCGTTCTCTTTCACTTTGTTAATCACTGGATTTTCCGAGATACGCACATACACACATAAGTGTGCAATTAATAAAAATTAAGGTGCTATTATATAAAACTACTCCGCTTGCACATAGTTATATACCCGATTGCATGCATATTCAAAATAAGTTCTATAATCACTTTACTTCACTCACTACATAATTCATTTACATTCTCTCTCTCTCTCTCTGTCTCTCTCTCCCCCTCTCTCGCTCTTTTATTAAAACTTAACAAAACCATGAAATTTAAAAAAAGAGGAAAACAAGTAACTGAAGCTATTTAAGCGAATTTTGAATACCCGCCGCTAAGGTAATTAAAAGAAACAAAAGAAAAAAAGGCCCGAGTAGGCTCCTGTATATAGCATGGGCCCCTGAAGCTGATCGATAAAGTTGTCACTTTAGAATCGTATAATAAAAATCGGAGGATTTTCTTCCTACCAAACTCTTAGTTAAATTTTGGATTTGCTGCCTATGCCTAGAAAGAGATTTTGAATATAATCTGCGAACGAGTTGAGATGAGTCTTAAATCTCAACATTCCCTTTTTCCCTTTTGGCCAAAACATATGAAAACATATCGCCCGATATATGATGAAATAGTCAGAGTCTTGCTTGAATCAAAAATAAATATTTCATCATTTTATGTGTTACACAACCTATAATGAAATTAGAATACTCTCATCCCTCAGATGATAGGAATAAAAATATCGCTTTGTGTCTGGGAAATGTGACGTTAAACTATAAGTAGAATTTTAGTTGGTACACATAACCATATGGAGAGTTGTTAATAGATGTGCAGAGAATGTGTGTTTGCCTATGTAGACGAGAAATTAATTAAGCTATTCGTTTGGTATGTAAACACTGGCTTGGAAACCTAGCATAACTTTTCGTGGTGTTTTCTTTTTTTCTATTTTTTTTTCTTTTTTTTTTTACTATTTTCTCTATTCTCGTTTGTTAGGCACTTTTATGTTTTGTTTGTTCAATTAATTACTACTGCATTGTTTATTAAAAGCCGAACTCTAAATACTTACCTATAAGCCTACATGTGTTCAAGTAGATGCATTGTCACGTTTAAAGGCTTTTATATATGCTTCAGTGAGTTTTACACCAAGATGATTAACAAGGGAACGACTTAGTAAAGTGATTTTGTTATTCAAAAATAAAAACTTTATGAAAATTTTCCCACAATAAAAGCTCATCTAATAATTACAAGATTTACGCAATTTATAGAAAGCTCTATCAAAATTGTAATACTTTGTTTATCATTTCTTTTACCGCCCCTCATGTACCCAATGAAATAAATCAAGTACTTTCTGAGTTTGTCTTAAAAGTCACTTTTACAGCTAGAAGTACACATATTTTGAACCTTCGCAAACGCAAGTTCTCGTGGGTGCCAAGAATCGCACAGATACATGAAATCAAATGAAATAAAAATATATGGCAATCATTTTTCACATAGCTGAAGAATACCAGCCTGGAGAAAAGTCTCAGGGACATAGGAGTAAGCAGATAAGGAGGTGGTTTTTTTTTTGTCTTGATGAACCTCCACTGGCTCTAGTAATATTTCGCTGATATGCCTTTAATTTTATAGGCATCTGTTTAGGTTGATTTCCGAAGTCAATCAGAAAAGTCATTATCGAAGCACTGTGACTTTCGCAAAGCGTGATTTGCACACGTGAAGGCTATGTATTGCATTTGGTGGAATTAAGCAGAAATTACTAGAAGTTGACATTAGAGAGCAAAGCGATTAATTCTTCCAAGTGCTGATCACAATTACTCAAGTTAAAGCAAGCAATCAATAGGAAGAGGCATTAATTGGTGACCCATTAGGACCGTTATAGTCTTCTAGAATAAAATTAAATTACACCGTGGCATAAAGTCGTTATGACTTCGGTACCACATATTGTTGCACTCCGCGCTATGCATTTTCTCTCTGTGTGTACAAAAGATTTCTTAAAATGACACTCATTCGCACAAACACTTCCGAGCTTTTCGAAAAGGAAGGTAATAAAGCTTAAAACGTCGTGGTAGAAAACCACTAAACAGACTAGAAGAGATTTAGTTTGTCGAAACCACTTTTCCGACTAAGTGTTTTGCCTTTAAAATTTGTTCAATTTATCTGTGGATTTGCCATTAAATAGATTTTCTATAAAAACAAATTTAATTTTTGAAGTTATTGTTGGTGTCACTAGCACTAAATATTTGTATGTCTTATGATAGCAAAACAATCTCCAAAGGCTAGTTTCCAAAAGCATTGCAATTGCTGCTTGGTTTTTATACCCTACACACAACTTAAGCGGACGTATGTAATACCAAGAAGAATTTGAGATTTGCGATTGTCTCCGTCCGTCTGCCCCTTTTGTTTTCTTGTGTTCAACCTATAGGTCATCATTTTTGAATGACTTTGATGAAATGTTGTCGTATTTTGCCTTAAGAGCGAACGCTATTGGAAATGGTTTTCATCGAGCCACTGTTTGACCATTCCCCATATAACGCCTTAAATTGAAAAGTCATGCAAGAGTATTGCAACTAACAGAACTTCGTCAAAAAAACCCACTCGGATTTCTAAATTGGTGTGAAAACATTCGATCGGATGGGGCAATTTTTCGAACTTAACTAGAGAAATAAATTCAAAGACTAACGTCCGAAAGCATTAACATCTATGGCTATCGGCTTTTTTGAAAACTCTACCGCACTTGAGATAGATTTGAGCCCACGACCATTGAATTGCTAGTCGAGATCCTTTGCCTTATGGGCCCCCCAAGAATAATTTTCAATATTACTTGATGAAAATTTGGTCCTAATAAAAATTAAGCTTAGCAAATTTATACACTCGTAGGCCTATTTTCTCGTTCCACTCCATGTAAGAGTTCTAAAGGAAGATATGGAAAATATATTCAATTTCTGATATTTTCTGATGGAAATTGTTTCATAAAAGTAATTTGATATAAAACTTAACTCCTGTCAAATTCGACTCAAGAAGATGTGTTTGGATTTTCATAAAACATGAATCCTTGTACGCCAAGAGCACTTAATTTTTTAATTTTGACATAAAAGTTCACTGCATCAAACTTGAACAGCATTGCTCACAACCCGTTCTTGGTTTAGTGCTTTACAATGAAAACAGGCGAAGACGAGCAAGATCTTCGAAAAGAAATCTTAATTTTGTTAAATTTAGATTACGCCATTTTGCGGCTTCAGTTCCGGTCCATATAGGGACTTCCATGAAAAATATGACTTTACATGGACGTAAGGTACAGTTTTTGATATATTTTACAACAAAATTGAATGAAGAATTTTATTAAATGAAGTGGTGTACGGTATTTAACAGTTGGTCTTGTTCTGTTCATAATATTTACTTGTGTCTATGTACACTAAATATTTACCAAAATAATAAACAAAAAATACAAACTGAAAAAAAAAAAAAAATTCAACTAATGAACAGATCCTTAATTATTTTTAATATTATTATTTATTTTATTTTGAAGAATTTTTGATTTCTCTTCTTAAAAACAAAACTTTCAATATTGACTTAGAATGCTTGAGAAAACTGTTCCCCAAGAAAGACGTAAAGTAAAGTCGACCAAAGTCTTAACGAAGACAAGGTGATAGTGTAAAATAATTTCGTTATTTTTGTTACTGTTTTCTAATTTCTCTATTTTTCTTTTTGGCAAATTTTCAATTAAAATTCAACTTGACTTACAACCCTACAAAGATGGGTATACAGAAGTGTGTTGTTCTACTCTGCTAAGAAAATTGATTTTTCAGCATTTTTTTTTATTTTTTTTTATTTCATTGCTAAGTAAGGGGTGAAAGGGGGCGCGGAGAGGAAAACTTTTATTGTTGTTACGCACAGTTTGTTTAAGCCAAATATTCATCTAAGATTCTGGGAAAATTCTTTACTTTTTTAAAGTTTTCTTTGTGCATTGAAAGACTTTCATGCTGATGAAACGATAAGTTTAACAAAAGAGAGATAAACGAAATGCGATCTTTTGAAGTGGGTTTACAAGCCACAATCTAAATAATTTCAAAATTCTTAATCAACTAAAACAAATGAACCAAAAAAAAAGGGAAAACTTATTTTAAATTTTCGTTCAATATTTTACTTAAGAATTATGTTCAGCTTTTTTTTGAATTATTATATAATTTTTGCTATTTATTTTTAAGAAATATTAATTTTACATCCTTAAGGTTATAAATGATGATATAAAAAAAAATGATAATCAAAGTCATAATTTGTCTTTATACGAAACTTGTCTCCCCGTTACGTTGTCATATAATTTAGCAGGTTTGAAAGATTAAAAATTTTTCGCGAAAGCGAGACAACAAAGACAGTCTTGAAATTATCACAATATTATGTGCATCAGTATCGCCATCATCATCGTAAGCATCATCATCATCATTGTCATAATCGTCGTCGCCATTATCGTCAGCAACACGGTAAGCATCATCATCAACATCATTGTCATGCTGACTTGCATGTATTATTGTCATCATCAACGTCATTTCACCTAACACCATATACCATACATACATAACTTAACGCCAAAGTCATACTGTCAACCATAAAACTTAACTTATCTTTATATCCTCTAAACGTCTTATGTGTAAGTCGTGATACGTTTTTGTCTTCTTTTCTCTTTTATTTCTTTCTTAACATTCTAACATTTTTTTTTTCCCTACACTCTAAGAAACGAAATGTCACCGTGACAACGGATAGAAATAAAATAAAATGAAAAAGCAACATGAGAAGTTAACATGTGTCTCTAGGCGAAATGTGGGCACCCTTTACCTAAAAGAAATTTTTTTTTGACTGTCATTGGTATGTTTCCCTATGAAAACTACAATATGCTTATGATCAATAACAAGGTATATAAATGTGAAGTCAATGCTCGCTGTAAATAATTGGCAGAAACGTGCTCAGCCTTTTTAAAAGTTTCTTTAACTAAAGGATCAAATCGAATTTAAGAGCATTGAAACCATAAATCCTTCCTCAAGCTTATGTGTCTTTAGCACCCTAGTTGAGTGTGGACGCCAACAATTTTTTTGATTTCGGTTTTCGGTGAATTATTAGACATAGAGATGACAAAATCTTTATAAGAAAACATTTGATCAGCCAAAGGATTTTCAAAAATTTCGTCAAAGTTCGGCGTTAGTTACAAATGTATTGTTTTCAAAAGGCATTCAATCGGGGGTCATAGAGATTAACAGTAGGTGCATCCAATGCTGAACTACTGCATTAAGGCTAGCCGCGGATTAACTGAACACATTTTCAATCATTTTATTTGTCGTACAACATCTCCAGAATATGTTATTCAAAATTTCAAATCCATCGGAGTAAAGCTCTAATAGTACCTAGTGCTGCTTTATCAACCACTGCCACTTCTAACTGTAATCGTTTTTCTGTAAAATACTATATCTGAAGTCGGTTATCTCACACTCTCGGAAGCAAATGCTCGGCTCTTTTCCAGCGATGAACGATGATGAGTGAATGAACGAAGACTTTTTTTCCTTGGATTACAATTTATCTTACAAGCCAATACGTTATACAGATATTATCAAAATGTATACTTTCCTGGACACAACTCGCCAAAGATCAATATAAAAAGAAAGAAAGGAAAATAAAAGAAAGTAAGCCTTTTGTTCCCTTAACATGAATGTCTTAGGCGGTCATAGACTGTAGTTATCCATTCTCATTCATTCCAAGCTTAGTTCACACAAGATCGTATGCGCCAAGACGATTAGGGGCGTGTTACATACAACTATCAATAGTATTACGCTCTTTCAGGCAAAGCCTACCCATGTACTGTAAAATATCCCCTGTTGTAACGAATCAAATGATGAAATTAGCACACTTTTATCTTACGGCAAAAACAACTACAAAAATATTTCTATTATAGAACATGCATATATTAAAAATTCAATGCTTCAGGCATTACAGTTAAGTTTACACAAGTGTAAAATCTTAAAAATAAAGAACATTTCATAGTATTTTCAACACTCGAAACTAAAGAAGGCTTTTGTTTAAAAGCGTACTACACGGGAAATATATATTGGAGCAATTTAAAGCAATAACAGTTGTCTTCGTTTTAAAGTGTGATACACACGCACTGTTCCCCGTTAGCCTTATAGGCGTGTGTGTTTCATTTGTTTCGCGAACGATTCTTCAACAACGCTTTCTTAACGTAATTATCAAAAAATTAAAATTAAATGTTTTTAAATTATTACCAACGAATTAAATTTCATTCTTGTGTATATGCGTTGATTGCGTGACGTCTGTTTGTGAGTGTATTATATACGCATACACACGCTGTAGCATATCAACAGTCAGGTTAAAGTTTATTTGAGATTTTCTCACTTTGCTTTAACACCTTTCATCCGATTCATAAATAAATACAACATAGCTGTTGCAAATTGCTTTACGACACACATGGTGTTACATTATATATGCATGGCTTTGTGCGTATGTTTCGTTTAACAAATGTGCGGTAAATTTCCGCTTTTTTGGTAAAAACTTGTACTTTACGTAAAATTATTTTCGCTTTAGGGCAATCCTTAAATACTCATTACTTCGGTGCCGTTGCTTTATCAAGTACTTAAACCCCTTTCTTTCCATCGTTCTTTTGCGACATGAGTACAAGTAGTAGACTATCTAAAAAGTATAAAGCCTACATATAGTTTCATATTTCTTTTGGTGAAGAGGCTCTACACCTTCGTATCTCTTAATAAAGAGTATTCTAGCGGCATTTTCTTTTAATGGTTAGATGCCTTTTTTCAACACTAACATCCCGTATACGATTCCCGTTGCATTGCGTGCTTTGGATCAATAGAATTTGATATACATCCTAATATATTGACTAAAAAAGCGCTACCCTAACAGATAATTTAAGTGTCGTGTGGCACTTAGCGTCTCTCTTAAATAAAAAATAAAAATGTTAATAATGTAAAAGCATTGCTGTCTCTGGTTTTTATATGTCAGCCTATTATTTCAATTGATATTTTGCAAAAATGCTTTTCGTTAGCGTTAGAAAACACAATTAATATAAATGATCCAGTTTTCTTTCGTAAACAAATTATGATATCTAGCTGTCTAGTCACCACCACATGAAATAGGACACGTCTACTTTGCATATGGTACAGGGTCTATTAAGTTTTGTGCGGGTGTTTGTACCACCCAAAAGGACTTAAGATAGACCCATTTCGTATGCTGAACATTTCTTGGATCGATCTAAGCCTGTTTGTCCGTCTGTCTGTCTATCTATCCGTCTGATGTCTTTTGATGTACTGTTGTGTTCAACATACATGCCGCGATATTGATAAATTTTGATACACTGACGTCCACTTCTCTAGGCACGAACCCTATTGATAATGATTCGGATCAAACCACTTTTTCGGTCACTCTCATTTTAATAAGATTTAGCATTGCGCGACAAAAAATTCTTAGTAGCAGAATTTCGGCAATCTAAATATAAGCATTACTTCAGAAACTGAGTCTATGTATGGTAAAGAGTTCCAATTTTATTTATATCACGATGAAAACCGGGTCATAAAAATAAGTTAACATAAAAATTAAGTGTTTACCGAATGTGGACTACGTTCTTTGTATCTTAATACGTATAAGGGTTCTAATGAAAAATAGGCGTTGATGTGACAAAAAGGTCTTACTTTTCACATGTTATGATGAAAATTGGACCTTAATATATTTTAGAAGACTTCGTATTCCGATCAAGAGATGTCGGAATTGTTTGACAACATAGAATTTGTCTTTAATGTTATAACAAATTTGTATTAACTGTAGGTTCGGATTGCGTTCGTTTATCTCACTCACTCATGGTTATGCTCAGAAAGCTTGGTGTTCATATGAAATGAATTAGAGGGCTACCCTGGTTTCGAAGAGTATAATATTTTATTAAGATTGTTTTATTTAAAGAAGACCCATTAAAACCATATCCCATAAAATGTTCATTTAAAAATTTTCAAAATCTGCCCTTGAATGAAGGGTTAAAAAAAAATAAAAATTTGAATTTTCACCAGCCTGCGAAATAAATTGCGATATAAAAAAAAGCAATTCCGCTACTCAACTATATCTAGCAAAGAAGAAGAAGAGTGAAAAATTTTAGCAAAAGCGAAGCGGCATTCGTCTCTAGCAAAACCCACAGCTAAAGCGATTAACGTTAGGAGCAGCAGCAGTAGGAGTTTTTATGAAGGAAAGACCTTTTCTGCTATTGATTATTGAGTACGATTAGCTTGAAACTTTTGAAAAACATTCTACGACTATTACACTACTAAACAACAAACGTACTAACAAAAAATTAACTTTTCAAATTTTCAAAGCCATTGTAATTTCTTAAATAGACTATCTTCAGCAACAAGGAAAAAGCTTGAGAAATACAGTTATACGCTGCATCACTTTCAGCAAGGATATATAAAGTTTATGCGTATATATTAAACATCCAAAAGGCTTGGAGATAGACTTACCGTTTTACTATATCAATCGATTCAAAATAATTTTTTTAATGGATATAAATGGTATTTCAGTCCGTCCGTCTGTTTCCGACACATGCTATTTTGCATTAAGCATGTATGGCGTAATGTTTGAAATATTTGTACGATAGTGGGTACATTGATGATTTGGCCCAAGGACAACCCTCATTTCACCTGGATTAGATTGCATCGTTTTTCCGACCTTGCCACAAAATTAAAGCATTAGTTTGGAAAAATTTGTCGTATGAAAAAAATTTCCCATTTTTAATATATCCCAACAAAAATTAAACATAGTTAGACATATCAATTTAATATAGTAGAAAGTGAATGTGGAAAATTTGGATGGATTGGCGACGTTCTCGCAAGACGACGTTATTGCAAGAAAGTTTTATTTTATTTATTTATTTTGTTAGTATTTTATAGTGAACATTGGTAAAAGATAATAGCTTAACTACAACTTATGGCAAGAAAGTTTGGATCGCCTAGAATTCTGCCGGCATAAGACTTCTTGCGAAAAGTAACCTTTTATATGCCAATAAAGTATAAGATTCGGTATATTTTGGAGAAGATAGATAAAAAATTGTAACATCGAATGTCGTGTAAGGTATTTGGAAGAAGTCTGCCTGGCCCGACTATAATAGTTTCTAGTCAATATATTTACGAAAAAAAAACCTCACGATTGTCATTTGAGAATTTGAAAATATTCTTTCAATACATGGTAAGATGAAACCTCTAGAGAAAAGGCTATTACAAATTGCACTCCTCAAAACTTATAAACAAAGTTGTGGATTCGTTTGTGAAGCAGTCCTGCCTCTACAAGTAGAGATAGTAGGCAGAAAATCAAAGTTAAATTAAAGACATAAAAATCTTTTATAGAAGTTTACTATGTATACTAGGAAACCGTTAAACAGTGACAATATTTATCAATTTGACTATCTGGCGAAATTTATGGCGCAATAATGAAACATTTCAATAATCATTTAATGCCTATAACAGCAACAGCAGATCTAAAGGAATGAAAATAGAAACTATACAAAGATAATAAAAATATGTATAAGAAAACTATGTCAGATTGCGGCCGAAACTTTTACACCCACTACCTGTATTTGTATCTTATCGCATAGGCATGACCTATTCTTTTCCTTTTTGTGCATTTCTTCGCGCTGTAAGATCGCGTATTTATTATATAAGGAAACTATTCGTATAACTATTTTTTGTTTTTAAAAGCAAAAGTATGCCCCATTTACGAGATGCTAGGATAGGGGAGTTCATTAGTCATTTTCATTGCCGAACTGCATACCTTTGCTAATTTTGAAGCCGATATTTTGCGACTAATAGAATGCTTACCACAGAGATTGCGACCACTTGGCTCTTAGTTTGGTGACGGCTAACGGTGACTCAGAAGGTAATTGGGACAAGTATTAGTCGACCATGATTTAAAAGTACTAGGCCTTGGCTTCAAGAAAACAAAATGTATGTTGAACTTTTGCAAGTAAATTTTCATTTGTTAATTTCTGTGTTCACAATATTTCACTGAAAAGTTCTCGTAAAAAATAATAGCAAGCCATGATTTGTGAAACATTGTCGTAGATTTTGATTGCAGAGCACAATTTTTTTCTTAATTCAATTTATTCTAAAGAAATTTGCAGTCGCAACACTTTGTTTTGCAAAAACAGTGACTCGAGGAATAATTGCCAAAAGCAGCAGAAGGCCGTGATTTAAAAAATACTTGATTTTAGAATTTAGAAAAATAAAATTCGGTTAATTTCGTTTCATTTCCTCACAATTGAAAAATATGACTTGAGAATTAACAGCGTAAAATATTAATTAATTAATTAATTTGGTTCCACTTATTTTCACCTTAAAAACCGTATTCGATATGATATAAGAAATTGAAGAGTTTAGAAGTAAAGATTTTCCTTTAAGATTAAGAAAAAAATAAAAGCAAATAAGAACGTTATAGTCATGCAAGGCCGACCATGAAATACCCTACATCGCTTTGTCTAACGCTATCTTGCTTTTGTTTGAGATTCTATTATGGGTCAATTTTCATCGCCACATATTAAAAAAAAAAACTTTTCTGCTCTACAAAAGATCAATATTAGTGAAAATCCTTATTGGGGTAGGCGCCAAAAAATAGGTCGAAGTGGTCGAAATTTGGTACAATTAATTTTTTATGTAAAATTGTTAATATGAAGCATTGAAAATTATACCCTTTTGTCGTATGAACATCAGTTTTCGTTATGTGAGAATGCGTTCAAAACATGCTCCAGCTCCAGCTAGTCCAAAGTTTTCATACCAACTTAGAATGCTGAAATACTACTACTTACCCACTTTTGCCGAGAACTTTTGAAAATTGCAATTTTTTTCCCTATAACGACTTTTCAGAATAGGGCGTTGTGTGAGGAGTGGTCGAAAAGTTGACCTATCCGAACCGTTTCCAACCATTCGATCGTCATTGGGTCAAAACACGTCATTATATGCGACCTGTAGCTTGCGCATATCAGACGTCGTATGGATAGGCGGACAGAGAAGTTTAGATCAATTCAGATTATGATTCAGAATCGATCAGCATAATAAAACGAGGATCTTCCTTAAGTCCTTGTGCGTGTTACATATGCCCGCAATAACTTAATATACCCTGTACCACAAATGATCAATGGTATAAAAAACCTTGTGAACCAAAAAAGAAAAATAAACAAACGAAAAAAGAAATACTTACAGCAATTGTAGCTCGTTGATATGAGAGTACAATGGGTTTCGACATTATGTTCTAAAATTAACACTTAACCTTAACATTTTGTCATAAACAAGTTCGAAACTGGAAATGGGTGGTAGATTAAATGTAGAAAACTGGCGGGGTAAGTTTTAGATCATTTTTAAGAGTTTGTTTTGTGCAATTTGGAAAAGCAGAGCAGCCTTAAACATGAAGGAATGAAATATTGTTCTGATAAACAATTTCTTGCTGTTTCTGTCAATCAATGGCGAAAGAATTTTAACAGTATTGTTAATAGTAAATAAGTAATTAATAAGGCAGTTAAAGCTAAGGTTGAGATCCCATCTTACACCTAAATACTTGACTTCACTCTTCCAAGGAATGTCATTAGCATCAATTCTCAAGGGGAGTGAAACAAGGCTTACGTTTGCGAGTAAAAAATATCACTGCCCATTATGTAGGATCTTCCACTTTTTGGAAACGTTTCCGTCTGAATAAGCGCTGCTTAGATTGGCAATGAAGTCTGCCGGAGAAATGCCAGAACTAGCAATTGCAATGTCTTGAGCAGAAATGGAAACCACTATAGTCGAATATTTGTAGGGAAAATATTACAAAGTATGGATGATAGACAAGATCCTTGTGGACAACCTGCACCGATTGCAATAGAGTGGAGACTGGCCGTGAGCAGATAGACTTTAAAGCTTCTGTCTTTGAAAGACTTTAACATTTTAAGAATGCAAGCCTTGATGTCAAGCAAAACCATTCCAGTAGAACTTCGAGAATTGAAGGCTGATTTAATGAAATGACGAATTTTGAAAAGTGGTTGTATAGTGAAGAAGGATGGAAGCAAGGATGTTATTTTCATCGATGGGCAAAATAAGCTTCTCTTTGATAATCTGTTCCAATATTTTACTAATCGGGGAAAGCAGGCATATAGTAACTGTATGACGCGGAGCAATTTCCCGCTTTCTGTGGTTTAAGAATTGAAATGACTTTGGAAGATTTCCATATTCGCGGTAAGGAACATACCTAAAGATAACCGTTTCTGATACTTCTTAAAAAGTTGGCTGCTTTTTTGCGTAACTGCTTTAAACATGATTTATTAATTCCATCCAGACTCTTGCATTAAGAAGACATTTCACCAAGACACATTTTGTTTTTCAACGACTTCATAATGACAATGAGTTTTTCGCTCTTAGTAAGATATACAGATGATGGCGTAATAACAATGGGATCAAATTGCTCAATAACTTTTGTTAGTTCGTTAATGGTGTTACAGAGTCGGAGTAATGATGATTGAAAAATATTACATTTATAAAATAATTGAATTGTGGAAAAGTAAATTTTTCCTTTATTTCGTCAACGTTCTCTACTTTCGCTTTTGAGTCGATTTCTTTTCGTTTCTTCAATTTTTCCAATTTATTCGATTCACTTTTTACATTTCCAATTTTTGCACAATTCCCTTATACTGTTTTACGTTCAAAAAATTTTTCGAAGTTTTTCCCAATGTTTTCCGTTTTTTCTTTTTTTTTTTTTTTGATTTTCTACATTTTTTTTCTTTCTTTTTCATTCGTTTTTTTTTTTTTGTGGATTTCTTAAATTTCACGCGAAATTTTTTTTGGGAAAAGCATTTAAATATGGCGAAATAATGGACGCGATAGAAGAAACAAGCAAGACTCCTTTCATAACGTGCTATGGTGTTAAGATATTTATAGGTTGTCGTCATCAATTCGATTATCCATCAATCTACAGAAGCTAAGCAACTGAACTTCTCAGTTTATTGTTCTTCAAAAAGCAAAAAAAAAAAAAGAAAAAAGAAAAGGTTTAAATGTTTTGAGGCAATGCAGTGAATGTCCTTGTGTATTGCGATTTACATAAAATAAACTGAATAAAAAAAAAAAAGAAAAAGTTTCTTTAAAATCTGGTGCATTTCAACTCTTTTCCTCGTTATTTTTTTTTTCTCATAATTCATTTACTATAAATAAAAAGGAAAAATTAAAAAAAAAAAAGTATTATAAAAATAATTTAGTTCGCAAGGTTTCGCAAGGAGATTTCACTTTCTTTTTCATAAAACACAATAAACACATGCACGTTAAGGCCAACCAACTAACCTCAAAGACTCTTTACTGCTCGGTTGCCGTAACGAGGCAACTTATAATAAATAATGCAAAAAAGCAAGAAAAAAAAAAAAAAAGTGAAGGAAAATAATGTAAAAACACAAAAGTTATGTTCTCACGGTAAATAATAAACATTTGCAGCTTCAATACCCTACTGTATAGCTTGTTGTCTGCGCTTCTTCTTTGGCAGTAGTAGTGTTCATTTTAGTGAACAATGACCAGAAATTCTAACCTAAGCGAAGAATGCAGAAAACAGTATAAATTCTCTTTCATCCGTTTCCGCTGCATGTGCTGTGTGTAAATGACTGCAGGCTGCAGGCTACAAACGTAGCAAAACACCTAACTGCGAGTAAGCGAGAAATAGCGAAACAAGTGAGACCAACCAGCCAAATCAGCCAACCGACTTTGTTTACAACGCACGTTGTGTTTGTTTCCTTGTGATTTTTAACTGCATTTACATTTGTGTATTGCAATGTGTTTTGGTTTTATTTTTCTTTCTTTTTTTTTTTTTTTTTTTTATTCTTCTCATTTTCGTCTGCATAAAGTTTTTATGGTGTTACTCTTCAATGACTTCGCAAGTGCCAAAGCATTAATTTTTAGAGGTATCTTGGCTGTGTATTTATGTTTCTATTTGTCTATATGACGATGATTATCCTTATAATGATGACGATGATGCTGATGCTGATACAAAGGCCCAATGCTTATATGTATTAGTGTACATTTTCGAAAGTCTATGCAATGTGTTAGCGTTTTACTTTTATATATATATGTGAATATGGATGTATGTTTGTATACTGGTATGTTCTGTTGGTGAGCCAAAGTGCAATTTAGTGTGTGGCCAATTTTCTGTACGCCCTCAAGTGTAAGCGGTCGCCAAAGTTATTGTTGCTGTACTACTTTCCCCTTTTATCCTTCCGTTCGACTGCCTACCTAACCACTGCTCCAGGGCTATTGTTGGCAGAAAAATTTTAAAAATAAAGCAAAATAGAAACAAAAAAAAAAAAACAAAAAAAAAAAAGAAAGGAAAAAGTATGGAAAACAGGTTAAAGCGAGCATAGTTAAAAAAATTCGTTTTTTTTTTTTTGCAAAAGACGCCATCAATGTATCTAAAATGCAATATGAACAAACGCCATGGGGAGTGGCAGGAGGAAAAAGTTGCTTAAAATAATGGCTTCAGAAAATGTTGATTATTGGTCGGTCTGTACGGTTATGCTTGAATTAATTTAAATTTTCATTTAAAGAAATGTAAGATGAAATGCCGGATGGAAGCAAAGGATGCAGAGAGTGAGAGCGAGAGAGAGCAGACGAAGAAAAAGGAAGTAAACTGTTGAAATCTGTAACAATAGTAAATAAAGTATGAGAATGTAATGCAGGTTAAGCTGCTTACTGGTACGTTACGCAAAAGCGGAAAGAAAGAAAAAGTATGAGAGTTACATATATCGTACAACCCGCAAAGTGTGCACCACTTTTTAAATTTTGATTAAAATCATTCTTTGTAATGCTTCTTTTAGAGACTATCCGAATATTAGTTTTTTTTTTTTCCTTTTATTAGGATAATTATAGCTCGCGAAAGGTTTCGATCAGGAATAGTCTTAACAAACAATTCGTTGTAAGTTCTACTGCTTTTCAGCGCTTTTGTTTTCTTTTACTAACGGCACATTTAGGAAAAGTATAACCAACCGGAGTTGTATCAAGGTGTACTGCAGCCTCCTCAGCTGTTCACTCGTAAAATAAACTATAGTTGGTGAGTCCACATTCAAAATTCGAATCAATGTGAAAGAAGGCAACGCCAATGAAGTCTTAATTTTAAAAGCTCACCATAAAACTCCCAATAAGAGATGTTTAGTAAAATCAAAAACGACTTGGCGCATGAACGATCACGTGCCATCCAGTTTCACTGCTCCATATAAAGCATTCAAAGTTTTACACAGGCTTGCACCATGTGCTTGGTGTCTCCTTAACAAGATATGCTACGATTGTGGGACGTTTATATAAGAAGACGTGTGAATGTTTCAATGCGGCAGTTGTTTAACGAAGTCGGGGGAACATTAAAAGATCAAATATGACTGGGACGTATACAGGTTAAATTTTCCAGGCGCACGTATTCGATGAAACGTTTGAGAAAAATAATTAAATTCAGACAATTAGTTAATAGGTGTAACAAAATTGATAACAGGTCTGGTGTGCGTCCTTTAAATTCAGGTGAAAATGCAAAAGAGCGAAAATGTAACTGTAATTCAAGGAAATTTTATTTCACCCAACAGCCGCCACTTCACTGTAGAGCTCTTCGGTTGCAAGTATATTTGTATGTAAATGAGCGTTTCTATGTATTTACGTATATACGTATGTACGTATAGACATGCGTGAGTGTGCGAAAGTAAGTCTACTTACATTTTACTCATACCATTAATAACCAACAAAGTCAACAACGTAATGTGCGTGTGTATGCATGCACAGACACAATTGTAAACGCTGACATCGTTATAACCGGCAGGCAACAGCAGCTTATCATACGATATACAAAACACAATAAAGCAATTAAACTCTGGCTGAATGCTGTAGTTGCTTGCTGGCTGTTCTTGTACACCCACATATACAAGCGCTCACAAATATGCTTACAGCTGCAATCTTACACAGGATGGGAGTGTTAAAGATTGACTATTTTTTCTTTTTTTTTTCTTTTTGATGCCATGAAAATCCAATCCACAGACGGCGGGCGCAGAGTTTGTTTTTTCTTCTTTCGTTCTTGCTCGTTATCTCGCGCTATCGAGGAATCCTTCGAGTCTTACATACACGTGAACAATGCAATTTTTAAATTTTCGCTCCTTAATAATCATTTATCGTATTAGGTAAAAAAAAAAAAAAAAAACGAGTTGAGTTTATTAACACTTTAAGAGCGCACGGTTTAGGATGCAAAACTCTTACGAAGGGAATTGATATGCATGGATATTATTTTCATTAGGTTACTTTTCAACATTAGCCTAATTCGTGTACAGGTTCGCCCTTAAAAATACCACAATTATGGAAATTTCATGTTTACTCCTCTTGCGTGTGTTTCTACAGTTTTGTTATTTTACCCACGCTCTTCAAGAATTTTATGTTAAGCATATGTTAATCTCTTCGGTTAGATAGAGTTGGGTGTATCTATGCGCTTATGATATTTGTATGTGTGTATGTGAACAGTGGAACAGACACATATATGTATGTAGGTAGCTTTTTTGTAAACATATGCATATATTTTGTTTACATTGTAAGCAAAGGAATCTACCGTATCGATCTGCAACGATTAGCGGTGACATTAGGCGTTCATTCAAAAAATAACATGCTGCCAATGAAGTTTTTCGCTTTTTTTTTCTTTTTTTTGTTTTGTCCTACATTATTAAAGTGGGGGGCTGAAGTACAGAAGTGGGCATAATATGCATTCTATGCCCAATTAACGGAATTGATGCGTTGTCACGCGCATATGTCTGTCGCAATCACGGTTCAATTTCCTAAGGTTAACTTCGATAATCCAAGCAAATCATTATGTAGACTCGCCCAGGTGGAAGCAAATAATTTTCTCAAAACTTCCTACTACAATCACCTAAATTGCCCAAAAAAGCAAAAGCGCTGCCAAGTTGAGAGGAACTATAAATTAAAATACATACGATGCTTATATGAAAACCCAATAAAACCGATGAGAGTCCCACCTCTCTTTAAGGTTGCCTGACAGTTTCTTTGGTAAATTTTATTTAGTTTTAAAGCTTGTTGTCGGTAAGAATTTGTTTTGATTGTCTGAATTTGCCAAAACTTGGCGAAACATAAAGTCTTAGGAAGGGAAGGGAAGGGAGTTTAGATGTTTTTCTCATCTCATCCAATTCAGACTTCGATTTGCAATGGTCTGTAAATATATATATAAATGGAGCGCAGTAAATAGTGGGCAGAAGTTTTCCATTGATTTGAAATGACGTGCGTCGCATGGAAACGTATTTATTAATATCTACGAATCTAGTTATCTAGAAATGTCAAACATAGCCATTTTTGAGTGCAAAAGTGAGTCTGAGCGTTAAACGTACCTGCATCTGCTAGGCAGACTTGATCATCTCTCAGCGTCCTAATCAACTCTTTCGGCTTCAGGTTTTAAGGGTAAACGCTTTGCGAACTTTAGCTATCCGCGCATTTTCTTTTCTCAGGAATTTACAATTTCTACAGTTCGCTAAACTACACCCAAGGCTTTTATGTGAGCCTCCTCAAGTGTCCTCAAGTAATCTAACAGAAAACGATTTTTTTTTATTTCCTTTTTTCTCATTTCATTTTTTTGTTTCACTTAATTTGCGGATCGTGCCCATACTATGTTCAATTTCCAAACTTGCATTAATCCATCAATTTTTGTGTGGCCTCAATGAATTCTATACAATTTCTCCACAAGCGAAAATTACACAAGTCGCCTTGTATTAGTTCGATAAATTCCGAGCGAATTTAATTTCATCTATTTGGCGACAGAGATTGTTATGAGTACGTTTTCAGACTATTTTTTGGCTGATGAGGAACGGATAGCATCAAAAGTTCTTGCAGCAATCGATGTGCTCTTCTCGAGTATCTCTAATATCACCTATCGAAAGTTTAGGGTTGCCATATTTGTTTTTCTACTCATTCGAAACTGTAGCCCTGATTTCGGATAAAAGTTACCCTTCACTCACGCTGGCGTTCGTATTATACGAAAAATAACTCTAAAGCACATAACCTAGGAATCAAGAAATTTTCGTTCTTATAAGCTACTTAAAAAAAGCAGTAATAATAATAACCACTATTTGCGTGGACCTTCATTAAGAATCTGAGATTTCGAACTTTTTGTATTTGATCTAAACTTTCTAAATTATTCTTTCACATTTTTGAAAAAACACAACTAAATTCCGGCTGGACCGAATCTTTTACATCCATCCTATCGTTATCCAAAACAGACAAAAGAAGTAAAAGAACAAAATTTCCATGCTCTATAATATGGAGTGGGCTCAGCTGATTTTTTCTATTTTCAATATAAACGTTTTTGTTGTATAGGCATCTGGGTGTTGTAGGCGCGTCCTTTGAAAAGTTTAGGTCAATTCAAGTTCAATTTAGGTCTTTTGCAAGTTTGTAGGCGATATCTTCATTTTCTTTAATGGAACCGCAAATTCTTCAAAGTTACGCAAACAGACAGATGAACAGACGAATAGGCGGACATGTTTAGGTGCATTCCAAATTTGAAACTGGCCAAGAATTTATATACTTTATAGGGTTTTTGATCCGCGTGTTATAATGGTATTGAAAAAATAGTTCAATTTTAATACACTATGATATTGGTTAGGCGTGGTCAATTTTTTTCATTTTTGTGCACAAATGCTACAGCATCGCCCATAGAATAGGCGTTCAAATTTTTGCACATTTATTTGCTATAGTTTATGAGTAACGAGCAAAAACATTATTTTTCATTCCCTTTGAAAAATAGAGCTATTCTCAGTTTACATGGGGCTGTAAGCGTTTTCTTCCCCCATTTCCAATCCCAACCTGCGTGCAAGAACCCCCACTGTTTCTGCCAAATTTGAAGTTGTTGCCTCCATTTTTGCAGCCAGAAAAATGTTTACAATAGACATAACACAGACGGGCACATGGACAGACGGACATGCTGATCAAAAATATATACTTTATGAGGTTTCTGATGCTTTCTTCTGGGCCTCACCCTTCTTTGATGGGTATAATAAAAGAATATTTTTGAGTGAACCATTTCTGACTTTGATCTTAATTTTAATAAATTTTTTTCGAATTTTCAAAAATTTACAAAAATTTTTACTAAAAGGAATCATTCATTAACAAAAATTGTTCAAATTAACTCGACAATAAAATTCTATCGAGTTTTTTAAGAAAACAAAAAAAGAAAAAAACAGAAAAAAAGGAGAAAGTAGGAAAGAAGTAATAAGAACTGGAAAACATAGATTCATTAGTGCAAAGCAGATGGTGTTGTTTTGCAAACTCAACTCAAAGTTTAATTTTTGCCAAAAAATATTTATGTTGTCTTTTTCTTTTTAAGTTTTGCTGGCAAACCAAACCGCATCACATACGTTTCATTTTAAGCATGTATAAGTAAAAGTTAAAGTAAACTTTTAGCTTTCGAGAAGCGAAAGAGGGGAAAATTTCCATTTTTACTTTTTCTTTTTTTTCTTTTTTTATAAATGTTGTTAGTTCTCGTATACGAGAAGATGTGAATACATGTACAACCGCGTAGCGGCAACAGCTGTGGTACATTTGCTTATCTTAACTCATGGCACACATGGTTTTCTTGGTTTTCCTTTTAGTAAATTTTAACTTCTTATTCTCATACGAGTATGATGGTTGCTGCGCGTATATCTGTGAATCGCTATAGCAGCCGTAGAAACATTCCTACAAGAGTTCCTTCTCGCCTTGCTATGTGTCGTCTTCGTCGTCTTAGGGTTTAGTCTTTAGTAGTAACAAACGCCATTTTCAATAGTTTCAATACGAACTAAAACGAGCATTTCTTGTTATTTGCTTACATTTATAAACAACACACACGTTTCGATGCGAGGCATAATCTTATATGTACATTATGTATATCTAGTTAGGTTTATGCACAAAATTTTATATGCGCATATATTCTATGGCTTTAACTAAAGTTTTTAGCGTAACTTTTTATAGCTACATATATATATATATACGTATATGCCTTAAGGATGCGAACGCTTAATGCAAACGCGTTCTTTTGTTGGTTTCTCTTAGATTTTGCCGTTCACCAGCGATTTCTAGAAGGTTTTGAATTTTTGTGTATTCGCGATTCCTACACACAGCACCATCACGAGACAGATGTATTTAACTATGTCATGTATTTGGTGTTAAGTTGTTCCAAAATCGGTAAACAGTGTAGTTTAATAGCATCTTTCCTTTTGTTTTTTCACTTTTCCTTTTTCTTTTTTTTTTTTTTTTGTTGTCATACCACCACCAACTTTCCGTTTTCAGTTTCTATATTATATGAAAAACTCATTAACGTTTTTTCTTTGTAGCCAATATATTAAGTTTCCCGTGCAGTTTGTGTAAAAAGGAATGTCAAAAGAAGAAAATTAAGATAAAATTGCGGAGAAAAGTTTTTTTTATTGCGTCTCCTAGAAACTTCACGAATTCGTTTTTGTCCCGTATTAAGTCACATAATATCGTTACGAAAATGCTGTATATGATGATTTGAATCGATTTTCTAAGAAACAAAATTCTAAGGATTCTATGGAAAAACCCATAACACATTCATGATGCGTTATCTGCATCATGGAACTGACGAAAAGTTTTAGCGGGAAAACGGATTAAGGGATTAAAAAGATCGAGATAAATTCAGGTAACGGTAACTTGCTTGTAAAATGAATATAGAATATATGAGGACGAAAAAGTGGGTCACGAGCAGTCGAAATGTGAGTTGAAAGTCAGTGGAGAGAGTTGAATTACAATATTCGGCCAGACAGGATCAAAACGACAATTAAAGCGTTGTTCCTCTAAATAACTTGTAAATAGATCTTCTAAGAATTATATATAAAAATTAACGGGTATCCTAAAGATCTCAATTCAGCGAAACGAACTTAATTTCAAAAGGAGCTGAATAAATGAAGTATGATCATAAAAGGTGGGGTACTATTCAACATTGTTAAGAGAAGTAAAGAGAAAGTAAATTTCAATCTTAGCGGGAACACAATACTTATTCATTCCCCTGGAAGGACAACAATAAAATTTCTAGATAAGAAAAGATGCGATTGCTTAATATAGTCATGTGATATTTATTTTGCAGGACCAAGCCGAAAGATCCACTTTTATTAAAAACTGCAGCACGTGGGAAAATAACATAGAAATGCGGTATTTGTGGAATCTCTAATTCTTCCTAAACTACGAGCAGTTCATCTAAATCTAAGTGTTATGATGGGGATTAACAACAGTTTTAATAAGAAACAATATATGGACGATAAGTCTGCCATTGCTATGCCTGGACATAATAAAATTTTCTTCCGTAATTATATTAAAGGAAATGCCTCCATTAAGAGAGGACACGGAGAGGTGCCTGCAGTATATTACTCTGCTTTAATTCATTCTATTTCTATAAATTGCGGACGGGATTAGGTGTTGGAAATGTTTATAAAATATCACACTGTTAAAACGTTCGTAAATCTGCAATCGCTCCAAATAACTTTGAACATAATTTGATAATTAGTTGCGCCACAGTGGCATGTGCGATATTTCGCGAGAAATTTCATATCTCGTTGATGTGAAAACGAAGAATATTTTTCCTTCTCTTGAAAGCTTGAATCTTCCGTCGCCGTAGGTGTTTATAGAAAAATGCAAACAATTAAATTTTCATACGGAATTTTCAGAGAACTTTCCTTAGCACTTTTTACAAAATTTTTCGTACTGTACTAAGGTCCAATTTTCTAGTACGAGTAGTCTAGATGAGGCTGATATGATAGAATAAATTAACTTTATGACGGATCTATTGAGCATATTCCTTCCTTCTGTAACTAGAATAAGTCGCAGCGAGTGCATCGACACAAGTGAACATAATGAGGCGGACAATTGTGAAGTTTATTTATGGCAGATTACCCGGGAGATTTATACAAAAGCTTAATTAAGATTTGATTAACAATTCCTTTCGATCAAATCTGCGCCGCATCAAGTTTACATAATGATGGGGAGATATGAAAGGAGTCGTTCACACCGCCCAGGACGCTTGCTTTTGTTGTTTTTTGCTTTTTCTTTTCAACTTGAAAAAAGTTGCTGTAATTTATGTTTTGCGTATAATGAAGCCGACAGTGTTAAGGCAAACAATCGCATGGCGATATAGCCTACAATTTTTGTAGTTGTTGTTGTTGCTGTGTTTTTTTTTTTTTTGTTTTATATGTGAATTTGCATGCTTTTCATATATTACCCCAAACCTGAAAAAAACCAGAACATGAAAAATAATGTGTTCTGTCTGACTGCGATTATCTGTACAACATTTGTCATAAGTTAAGCATATAAACTTAATTTCTTTCCCTCTGCACTCATTCTCTTGTTCAAACACTGCTTTTTGTCCTTTTTATTAATAAGTGCTCTCCTGTATTGTTTAATTTATAGATTGCTGTTGTTTTCCGTGTTCATGTAAGCGAATACGTGTTTTTTGCGAGAAATGAGTTGTAAAATACAAAATTATAAATGTTCGTACGTATTCCTTAATAATGGAATCGAGGATACGCAATAAAAGAAAATTTTTATAAAATTAGCTTACATCGAATTATTTGAACCTCCACATACGTTCGGTTAGGCATAACAGAAAGAGAGCGAAATGGATTCGTGTGGTGAATGCACACGAGAAAAGGAAAGAGAGGTACGAACATAAAGACATAGATAGAGAGAGAGAGAGAGTGAGAGAGAGAGAGAGACAGAGACATATATAGATAGATAGATAGACAGATAGATAGATAGATAGATAGATAGATAGATAGATAGATAGATAGATAGAGAGAGAAAGAGAGTGAGAGAGGGTTAGAGAGGAAGAAGAAATTTAAGATCACCGGGATCTCTTATTCGTGCAACTAAGAAATCAATAGTTGTTCATACCTTGTTTCTTACAACTGATCTCTATATACTTTGTTTGTTTATTAATATGTGATTGCAAGGGCTTGAACTTCTTTCTTATTAATTTCAATTTTTAACTTTAATTGGTTGTTAATGGCGTTTTCTCTCAAGTCGACAAGTCTTTCCTTTATATTTTTCATGGCATATGAAAAAGAGAGCATTTGTAAATCTTTAATCTTAATCCAGGCAAACACCAAAAAATTGGTGACTTTATTAAAGTCACAGCTGAAGTTATAGTTGTTCTTCTCCGCTTAATGCGTCACCGAACAATGCGTCATTATAATGCCCTAGAGTCCCACTTAACACTTAAGTGTTGATTATTTCAACTAAACTAAGTTTTTTGTGAAAAAAAGAGGAATGCCTTTCAAGCTTGTCCTCTCTTTTCAACTTCTATTCCTTGCAACAAAAAATAATTGAAAAATGAAGCGGCATTCAGCTCATGTAAGGCTTGAGACCACTTAAGGCAGTTCTGCTTGTTCAAAGCATTCTGATAAAATAGGTTAACCCTTATACGGGTTCTGGCTGTTTAAACATGGCAAAATATATTGGAAGGACGCGATATTTTTTCTTTTTTTGGCCAACTTCCGCGGATAATAAATCAACCGTTTCTGTTCCACTGTTTGTAGAAATAGCGAACTGCTTGAAAGCTGCTCTGCGGGTGCCTTTCCATCTACAGATACGATCGGACTACCATTAGAATGACTAACAGGGCGATGTAAAGGTATCTGTAATAGTTTCTTACTTTGCCTTTAAGAGAAACAGGAAATAGAGTTAACGCTGTTTAAGTGGGCAACGTTGACGAATTTTTCGGCGCAAGGTAATAGTCTCAAATATTGTTTAGGTTGTATTCAAGGATAGGAATACATACAGAACCTGCATTACAACATTAATAAAATTCCTACAATTAGTCAACCTGCTGATGTTGAATCTGGAGTCACAATTAATGCTTTTTGTTTAATAAAATTTATTTGTTAGGGTACTACGCCCTAAAAAAAGAAGACTTTCAAACCAGTACCCGAACAATTTTGATCAGAATGCAAGTTTATTCTATCGCTTATGACCATTAAAAGCATTAGATATGTCAAACCTTTATAGACTCTGAAACTAGGTAGTTAGGTCAAGCCTACCAATATGGGAGGAAGGGATAAGAGAGCAAGCAAACAAAAAACAAAAAAAATTAAATAATTCAAAATTTCTAGTATCGTTCTATATCAACAATCAGATATCGCGAACTTATAGGAGGCACTAAAAAATTGACGATGGGCGTATTCTTCATCGCGCCATTGACACGCCATGAAAGCCAATAGAGGGGCGGTTCATACCAACCCGTTTTTGCTTTCGTAACGAATGACAATTTCGTATAAGTTTAGCCAATGGAACCAATTTTTTTATTAGAAAACCTAAAAACAGCATTTGGAAGGAGACGGCGATTATTTTCCATATACAATTCACCTAAACTGATGTTTATTGTAGGCAAACTGAAGCAAAAGGGATAACTTAGCTTTACTCTCCGATCGTAATTGTCTTAAAATTTCTTGTTACAATTTGAAAACGAGAATTTAACATACTCGTCTTGTATGTGGAATAAAAAAAAAAAAAAAAAAAATTAAAGTAAACAAGGATATGCACTCGTAAGCAAACGGAAACTGAAAAATAAACCAACGACCTGTGTGAAAATTATGGTTTCATAAAATATAAATATAGTGAAAAATATATGAACAAGTGACACACGAATATAAACGAAAGTAAAGATTTTCATATACACAAAGAACACATTATTTATAAATTAATCCGATGATAAATTATCGCACAAAGGAAACGTGATTATAGCCATTGCATTACGTAAGTACATATATATATATATATATATATATATTATATATGTATGTATGTATGTATATATATATTCATATATATGATATGATTGCGTAAGAAGTGATAGTCTTTTATTTACTTACATTGTATTAAAATAATGAACAATAATATATAAAATCTGCAATCAAATGTCGGTCTCATGACTTCATATTCCTTCCTAATTATAGGAGTTTAACAACACAGCTTTTTGTTCTTGTTTAACCAAAGATTAATTTTTCCCCGTTTATTAGGCTGGATTTTAAGATATAGCGATAGCGACGTCCAACGTCCACTTTATTGAAAGATTTTTCTATTTGGCACTGTTTTAATTAAGTGAAAAATTTAAAAACCAGTCACCAGTGATGTTGAAAAGAGTGAGAGAGAAGATAGCGAGCTGTAATAAAAAAAAAAAATGAGATAAAAATTTAATGCATTGAATAATAACTAAGTATACGATATATATAACAAAAGAATATCTACACCTTGACCAGCCCGTTTTAATGCAGTCTGGCGAAAAAAAAGTTCTTGAAATAATCCTTAAGTCATTTTTGAATCTTTAAGGCTAGTTGGTGTAGTTGCACCATGAAGCGAGAAAAACATTTGTTATATCAAAGATATCCTTTACATTTGTCATATGAATTACTGTAAATTTTGAAGAAAGAAAGGCTTTAGAGCAGTTCCGTTGCGATTCCTTTTTAGGTCTTCCAATTTCAGAACAGTTTTCTCGGAGCGTTTTTTTGAGATTCACCCTGTTTTGAAAGAATGTTTAATACATTGACGGACGTCAACGCTATAGCATTCGCTGATGTAAAAAGCTGTAAATGCTGTAGTATTTCAATTTTGGAACCAATTATTCATTACACCCTACAGCACTGGTGGTACATGCATATATTAAGCTTGTATAATGTATGCAGCACCCACAAATACTTGAGATAGATCTCCTGTTTATAAGCTAAGCTTTTCTGTGTGTCTGCCCGCATTGTTTTGTGGTGTTCAACATACCGGCCGCTATTTTTGAAATGCTTTGGTCCAAGGACGAACGCTATTGAAAATAATTTGGATCGGACCACTTGGTCGTCATTTACAATATCAGGCCTTATTTTGAATAGTCATTATAAGAATGATCGTGAGATGGTGTAGCGTATTTAAGGTTGGACCGCGGCCCGCTATAGTGTTTTAACTTGTTTTCCATTTAATGAATTGAAAAATTAGGTTTGCATCATGATGGATACGTTATAGGACACGTTGTATGTGTATACACAATTATGCTGAGAATACGCTTACAAAACATTTCTAATCAAAAACAGATGTCACAACTCATTTTAAAATTGATTAACTGTCACTGAAATTTGTACTGTCGGCCAATGCGTTAAGGATTGACTGGAGGCTACGAAAGTGAACAATATCGACCAAACTATGTCGAGGCAATCTGCGAGTTGCGGTTATTAGCAATTCCTTTAGGGTCCATCTAGGACTTCAAGAGCAAGTTTGTTGTTGAAGGATGCTTCTTCAATATGGGCGCCTTGCTTGCAACGGATATAAGTTAACCTCTAACCTTCAAAGCTTCGTACGATTCGTTATTACCAAGCTTGGTTGCCAAGGCTTGCACGCCAAGTTTGAATCTACCCTGTGTGCAAGTGTGCCGCTACACTAGAAGCGTACACACTTCTTTAGTTTTCTTTATTGTTTAATTATAGGGGATTTTGATTCGCTTTCGTTGTCCTATTTTTACTTTATAAAACTTAAGTTTGATGTTTAGGTTAAGATTTATTTTTAAGGGTCTCATCTATCCGATTCTTTTAGTGTAACGGAATTGTATGCGTTAATCTAGACACAAGAAACAATGAAAATATGCTTTTCTTCATTACCTTTCAAAATATATAATAATTTATCAATAGATGATCATCGTCTTGCACTCAGGTCGTCTTATTATCTCAGCATATTATAATTTTATTAAATCTTTTAACTGTCGAAATGGATATAATCAGTTAATCTTTAGTGAATTTTGTAATTATAAATAAATCTTCTTTTTAACTTTTATAAATACCTGCTTGACATGGAAAATTAAAAAGTAACTCTACCCCGATGTTGGCATTTCTAGCAAGAACTTAAATACAATAACATTTGGCAAAGTTCCATTTAGGTTACCTTGAGCGTTAATAATGTTTTTCTTCTTTTTTTTCATTTTTTTTCTTTTTTTTTTTTTGTGTTTGCCCAAGCTTATCATCTCGTCTTATATACGTGCTCATGTTTCTACTTATTATTCATGTATATAGACGTGTGTGTGTTAGCTAAGCCTTCAATTTTATTACCATTTAAAGGAAATTAAGTTAATCTTAACCTAAATCGCAACGAAAACTATAGGGCAAAGAATTTTCAAGACTTCGCCAAATTAGTATGTTTTGCGATGAAACGTAATTGCAAGAGAAACTTAAGGAGCTTAATGCTGCTTGTAATTGTCAATGAAAATATTTCAATGACGGGGGAACGAGTTGAAGCTATTTGCGACGCACACATGTATACATTTAAATATGACAAATTTTAAAAAGCTTTGCGTCGTCATACGCAGAGTGGCAAAGGAATATGTAAAACGACGCTCACTTAGGAAAAATATTTTCGGTTTTCGCTTTTCGGTCAGCAAACAAAGTAAAACTTTGAAATGTTTAGCAACAAATATTTTCAAATCTCGTTTTACGCTACATTTACACCTTACATCACATGATACACATGATGGTATGTTAAGTTTATAACGACGTATAACATTACACCTACAAGCATTTAAGATAATTCCCAGTTTTATTTTACTGATCAATTCGGAATCATTTTCTGAATCAATTTAAATTTGCCTATCAATCCAATGTCGGTCCATATATTCTAGCATTCAATATATAGGTCATAACTTTTCTACATTGACATGTTTTCGTCTAACGAAGAGTTCTATTGAAAATCGATTGAATTCGATCATTTTTATGACCGTTTTCCATATAAAGCAAAAAATTTTTTAATTTTTTTTAAATTTTTAAAAAAATTCTTTCAAGTGTTTTCGTTTTTCTGCTTTCCATTATCTTCGTTTTTTCTTCTTCCAAATCAACAAACTGTCGTTTAATCTACCAACAAAAAACAAGTGCACAACTGTAACAACAGAAAATGCTACTCAAAATCATGTAAATCATAACAATGATTTAATGGCACTCTTTGGGTTCAATCACATTAGATAGAAAGAGAACGGATGAAGAAGAAGGAAAGTGAAAATAATGTACGGTTTGTCATACCTTCAAATTCACAAAACAAAATAACTATGAGATAAGTAGTAGGGCAAGTAAATTGATGGACGAATCGATGGAAAATGATCGAATGGATGGGCGCACGGACTTACTAGTAAACAAGTTGGCAACGCACAAAGACGGAGACACATGGACAGACGTTTGAACAGGAAGCGACAGAGAGAGGTTCTGATGATTCTGACGCTTGATTATAAAACTAGAAACGACACCAAAATTCTGCTTTTACCTATAATAAGCCAGGATACCAGCAGGAGCAAACGAGAACATCAAACTTCATTCTATTCTAATTTACTATAAATGGTAGAGTGCAAATGTTCATGTTAAGCCGAATAAAGCAATTTGCTCATTTTTTTGTTTCCCATAGATAAAAAAAAGTTTTAAATTATCTGCTGGCCTTTTTTCCCTCAAGTACATGTACTCCTTTATAGTCCTTTATATGTATGCATATATTCCCAAGCCGAAAAATGTCTCCTAACTTTACCGTTTGGTAATAGCCAAAAGTTCACTTCAAGGACGCAGTTAATTGGATAGAAAAATTAATGACTATCTTAGCGGCCATTTGTACAGTGTGGCTGACTGTGTCTGTCATTCAAAATTGGTGGTGTGTACGACTACATCTTTTGGGGAACATCACTACGTTCCGGTTTATTTTGTGCTATCACGGCGCTCGAGTTGTTTTCGGCGAAAATGACCCATATATGCAGTTAGGTAAACTTCGGTAAACTTGATATAAGGTTTACGTGCCACAGGTTGGTGAAACTTAAACTAATTTAATAAAATCTCGCCCTATCCGCCCCATATCATCCACAGATGAGGGGTGTTTTTAAGTCTACAAAAACCTGTGCATAGTTTTTTGCTCTTTCCTTCGCCTTCTTGTAACAATGACACGGCAACAAATGTGCATTAGATTTTCCAACTTTGGCTGTATTTGACAAGTTTTAGGAGTTTTTTTGTTTTTCTTTTGTTATGTTTCTTGCATATTTATGTGTTTTCCGCAAAATATTCACTTATTTTATGTCTCGTCACTGTTCTTCACGGAACATTTGGGTCAAAAGGCTTACAATTTTTATGAACAAAACAACAAGTGTGTGCCGAAGAAATGTGTGTGCTTTTCTAAAATGTAAAATAAAACAAAAATACACGAAAGGAAGAGCAAAAGCAATGGAGAAGTAAAAAGCTTAAAAATGCATATATTTTGAGGGACTGATATTGAAATCGGTCTTTTTTTTGTCTTTTTTGAATTCTTTCTTCCATTTTTTACTTATATTTTTATTTATTTTTTTTTTTTTTTATTTATTTAGCTATTATTTCCTAATAAGAGCATTTTTGCTTTTCTTTTTTTTACAGGTGAGCCATTATTGTGCAGACAAAACAACTGAAGTATGTATTACGGTTTTTTTTTGTTGTTGCAAGTACATAGACTTCAAGTGTCTAGCGTAGGATGAAAGCCCATTGTGAGCCTTTGCACTTGCAATACCAACAAATAAGTAAACATTATCGATCAACGAGAGTTTTACCGGTGGTGTTTCGTCTGTACATACTTTGTCGACGCAGACGGACACATGAACAGACGGATAGGCAGAGTTAAATCGATTTTGAATGTTGTATGCATGTACATATATATATTTAGATTTTTTTGTTACCAAAATTTGACAATTTTTTATGATTGTTTATACCCTTCACTATAGGCGAGCAGTATATAGTAGCAGAAGTTAAAAAATATCACTAGGTGTATAAATCGTCTTTGACGACCATTATATAGTCTGCGTACATACATATATTATAGGTGTAAAGGAGACAGGATGTGCGTGGGCAGGCAAGAAAGAGCAAATGTTAGTCTCCCCGTTGTGCGCGAAACCTAGATAACAACAGTCTATCAAAAATGTATATAACACTTTCTCAATCTTTGTCGTTAATAAATACTTTTTTCAAATCTGAGATCGTTATATGGTACCAAAGAAAAAAACTTTGAAACCGCTCGTTTTTCACTGTTTCAATTTCATTTGGAAGATTCCCCTGATTTTCTTATTAACAGGATTCCGTAGTTAGAGGTAGCTGCCAATTTCTCAAGGATGAAGGTCACAAGCAAGGTGGAGAAGGCGAAGTCTGCATATGAAACCTCCATCCAGAAATGCTCCATGACAAGCTAGCGATCTGGCAGATCAGCTGTTAATTTGAAACCTCATTATGGCTTCGCGTACCTGCATTGCATGAATCCTAAGCAGTGTATTTTTGCGAAAGAAATTAATTCGGTTTGCTGCGAAAAACATAATTTTCAACACACAGAATAACTGCCGTAAGCCTATGTATTTAAAACAACTTTCATCAAATACCTTATTGAACTTTCAATATATTAAATTACGATTTGCTCTTTTTTGCGTTGTATGCTGAATAAATTAAACAAATTTTTATTATTATTATTATCACTATTATTTTTATTGACTTTGAGGAAATTTTCAATTTCAAAAAGCACACACAAAAGCAGACCGAAATTGATGGGTTGACTTTGTCATACGGCTTACAACATTCGGGGCAAATGAAAGGTAAACCGGAACGTGCATTAAATGCACTCTGCCCCCTCTGGTAGTTGACAATGTTGACAAGCTGGACGATTACAACTTTCAATTACTTATCAGTCCCAACACAACCATTCGCTCGAAGCATTCGTGGGCACCTTGGTTCAACAAGTCCGCGATTAGGTGAAAGAAGTCCGCTAAATAGTAGAATAGTCTCACATAAGCCCCATTGAGTATAGGTCTTATACAGACTTTAAACTGTTTTAGTTGCCGAATGGTTTCAACGTAGTTCAAGTATTCGGCCTTCACCTTTTGTTATCTATAGTTTTAATTTAGTTTAATTTTTTATTTTTTTTATTTTTTGCCAAGTAATTTGAATGTTTTTATCTCCGAATAAGCGGAAAAAAACTTTGATTATATTTTCTGGTTGAGAAGACAATTATTAGATGTTGAGGCTTAAGTGAAAAATTAATATGTAACAATTATTTAGCTAAGCGTATTATTTTTTTATAAATTAATTTTTAATTTATGCTTTAGTTTTTTAAATTTTTAAGGGTGTGATGTTATATTAAAATATTACTAGCAAAGGCACAAACCAAAAACTTTTTACAGAGCTCGATTAACCCGTTAAGAGAATTCTGTCGAAGAATCGGAAGGATTTAAATCAAAATAGAGTTAAAATAGAATTTTTCGTGAAGTATTTTAAAAAATATTATAAACAAAAAATGTCTTTATATTATTTGGTTAAAAATTGTTGTGGAAAAGTTTTCGTAATACGTCAAAAATGAGGTTGAAAAAGCAAAAGCTTGCTTGGCTGCTGTGGCTAAACCATGCCTTGCGCAAAAATGAAACTGGTATTGCGTCAATCCTTGATTGCCTTTCCAATGATGTGAAAGTTATATTCAGTTGTGTCCTCTGGACTACTCAAGTCCTTCCGGGTGTTGCAAACATTCGCTTATACAACTTAATATATGCTTGCAAGGCAAATAGTGCAGGGTATAGCTACTAAATTCCCAGTGACTTGTAGTGTTTCTATTATCAATAGTAATGGTAGCGCTCTGTACCACCTCCACCTGTCTCTCCTTCCCTCTCTCTTGCTCTCTCTGCCGTTTCTTCTCTTTGACTTTGACTTTCTTCTTGCAATCAAATGTCTCCTAACACTTTCCTCTTCTATTCTTATATGAAAAAAAGTCAGCGTAGAAGAAATATTAAATTTCGAGTTATTCTTAAACAGTTAAATGATATTTTGCCCATAAATTCTTTTCAATGATATAATGCTAACTGTGAAGCCTTACTTATAGCTTTAAAAATTTACTTACTGTGAAAGGCTTTAGGAAATCTAAATTAGACACGCAACCTTTTTAATAAAAGAAATCAAAAGTTACAAAGTTTAGTTTAGTTTAGTGGTCGTTTCATTGCTACTATTGCGTGTTAAGCTGCCATCAATGTGTTTTAACAATTGAATGGTTAAGACGATTACACACTTGTTAGTTCAACATTTAAAGGCAACAAAATTGTTTTTTACAAAATCAAAGTTTACACGAGTAATTTGAAAAAAAAAAAAAAAAACAAAAAAAAACCTAAATCCGTTTAGCAGGTAGTTAGTTAACAATTTAAATATTTAGTTTTTAGTTTATTAGTTAATTGGTATTAAAACTTAGCCTTATTGATGTGTACTTAAATTAAGGTTTGTTTGCAGATTTCATATATTTTGTAAAAAGTATGCTTTTTCATTAGGTTGATTGGTTGACAGACAGGAAAACATATATGGGAACAATCAATTGCTTCTATTAATCAAATATTTACCGGTCTTGCCTGAAAAGTTCCCATTCCAAGTAACATTGTTTTTGTATTTTTTTTTTGGAAAATTAAAATTCATTCATTAACACAGTCCTTTCTTCAATAATGATCAAATCAACTGAATGATTTTTTAACATTTTTTATAACACGATTTGTCAACATGGTTTAAGCTCATCATTTGATCAAAATCTTTTTCTCTCGAACGTCTTTTTGTATTTTATCAACAAATAATTGTCACTGTGGGTTAGTACCCCCAATTCTCTTTTTACACGAATTTTTTTTACACATATTTTTTGGGGCCGTATCTATCGTGTAAAAAGAAAATTAGGTGCATGTGATGAATGGTGCAACACTTCGAACTTAGACAGATCTCGATGAACCTATTATCCTTATCCACTTCAAAGACCAAAGAAGGCGTTTTCAATTCTTCTGACAGTCGAGGTGTTTTTCGCCGAAGAAAGCATTGCCGTTTCTTAACAAAAGCGAAACATAAATAAAAAAATCGATTCACAGTCAAATAAACTAACTTTCCGAACACGTAAGTGTACACAGTAAAGGCATCTATAGTAAGTAAGTAAGTGTAGAGTTCGCATGTCAAAAAATTAATAAACTTTGTTATTAAACGGGCGTGAAAAGATTTGTTATATGAGGTCATGCAATGTGACAATTCGATAAATGGAATTCCTCTTGCACTGCTATTTCATTTTAAAAAAAACACGAATGTCGAGTTAAGCATATAAGATTTCAGCGTCGTCTGAAATCATAAAAGACCGTCGTGCATACTTGTGGCAACTTTACTTAAACGTTAAGACGACTTTTGCATTTAAATCGCATGGGCTTTTCCCATTTTTCTATCACATGCATGCTAAACAAATTTCATGTTAGCGCTAGTTAGTTTGACTTGATTTCCTTTGAATATAGTGTTTTCTCTACATGTCTTCTCTCCATTAAATTTCAATTCAATGAATATTGTTTTTCTGTCACTGCTGTAAAGTAATTTTAAATGAAAAACGTTTTATTGAACCTACGATTTTTACTATAAAAGCACAGATCATTTGTATTTAGCATAAATAAATGATTGTTCGTTTTTTTTTTTATCTGCGAGATAATGATATAAATAAATTATTGTGCTCTTGCTTTCATGTTAAATAAAGTATTGCTGGATTTTTCATCGGAGGCATAATCAGGTGAGCTATTTTGTCACAAAATAAAGTGACTAAAAGAGTAGAAAATTGCAGGCATTGCTCGCCCGTATGCAACGAATGAAACTTTGAAAATCGGAAAAATCTTGAAATAATTGAGATTATGTCTGTCCACTGTAGGCACCAAATAATAATTGAAATTGTTTGAAAACGTATTGATTTAGTCGAGATCACTAGTGACTGGGAAGACAGAGAGAGTTTCACAATGAAATTCCTTACGCCATTTCTAGTCTTACTTTCGGTTATTTTTCCTTTCTTTTAAATATGTAAAAAAGTTTTCCTTTCTAGTTATTGCGTGTCGGGTCTTCGTTCTTTTCGGTGACCGTTTAATCCGATCCAAATCCGATAATGATCTGATGTGAGTTTTTCGATTCTTTGTTCCTCATCTTCAATCGAACATGAATTATTCGAACGAAGCGGAGTTGTCTGTTCTAGTAAAGACAAAAATGTAGCTACACCAAACAAGAGTTTCCTGGAACCAACGCAGTATGAGAAGATGTGTTAGTCTGGCGAAAACGAAGAAGTCGTCTGTCCATATGTCTTACAAACACTTTAACGCAATAATGCGTAACAATCAAATCATGTATCCTCGGCACATGGAACTCAAAATGCACTACATGTCGATAAAAACTTTATGTTTTGATCACAGTAGCATATGGTACACTCTATTCGGCTGAGGGTGGACAATTTCTCTATAGAACGACTTCTCTAAGACAACCTCTCCAGGGTAACTTGTCCAGGAGAACTTCTCCAACAAATTCTCTTCTTCTTCTGTTCGGCTAAGGGTGGACAATTTCTCTATAGAACGACTTTTCTAAGACAACCTCTCCAGGATAACTTCTCCAGGACAACTTCTCCAACAACTTTTCTTCTTCTTCTATTCGGCGAAGGCTGGACAAATTCTCTATAAAACGACTTCTCTAAGACAACTTCTTCAGGATAACTACTCCAGGACAACTTCTCCAACAACTTCTCTTCTTCTTCTATTCGGCGAAGGCTGGACAAATTCTCTATAAGACGACTTCTCTAAGACAACCTCTCCAGAATAACTACTCCAGGACAACTTCTCCAACAACTTCTCTTCTTCTTCTGTTCGGCTGAGGGTGGACAAATTCTCTATAAGACGACTTCTCTAAGAGAACCTCTGCAGGATAACTACTTCAAGACAATTTCTCCAGGACAACTTCGTATACTTATTAGATATAGATAGATTTCAAAGATTTTTATTCCATTTCAAGTAATTAAGATGGATCCTAATTTTGAATTGATAATCCAGGACACTTAAGTAAGTTATCAGTCGTAGTCTAAAAAGGCAATAATACGAGTTGTCGGGCGAAACCCGCAGGAGCATAGTTTGCCAATTGTCAGATTAATAATTCGTTGTTCACCCATTATCTAGAGCTTACAGCTCGTTTGGAAAAGAACGAATTATGTTAGTTACAAAATCCAAAATTCGGAAAACTCTAAATACCGAGATTAAAAATAAGAGTATGAACAACAATGTGCAACATCGTTGCGACCACGAGTTCTGAGCTTTCTTTTAAAACAGTTTTCTTAAACGATGCCCATTTAAGTGCTTGTAGCGGCGCAAACTGCGTACAATTGGGTATTGCGTCTGCACAACATTTCCCATAACAGTCTGGAGAAAAAAAGTGATAAAAAAAGACAAAAATACACATTAGAAGCATAGAAGAAAATTAGACGAGTAGAAAAAAAATATTATCAAAAGCTTCCGTCTGCTTTTTCGTATTGTACTGACGACGTCCTTCACCTCTTTGCAACATGTATCACACATAAAGAAGCGTGTATGTGCCTATGTGTAACCATCTATGTATGTGTGCGTGTCCATTTATAGTTAATCTCTAGAGTGTAATTTATGATGATCATTTGCTATCTTAAGAGCCTGCCAAGGCGCGAGATGAAACAAGTGGACTGCAGTGTAAACCAAAAACGAGTGATAAATAAAAGAACAGATAAAAACTTCAAAACATTGAATATCTAGTAAAGCGGTTAAAAACATACGCACAGAGCAAGGACTTGTTTTATTGCTATTAACCTAAGAGGAAGAAGGCATTGAAAAATGCATTAAATTTAAAAAACAGTATAAATTATTAACAACAAATTGAAAGCGAGCAAGTGAATAAAAAGCAAATTGGAGAAAATTGAAAAAGCCCTTAACTAAAAAATGATTAAATATCCACAACACATGCCTGCAGTGGGGAAGGTAGAAAATTACATTTACTTAGTCCTTGCTGCTCCTCTCAAGTGACTAAGATACAAACAAGGCAGTATTTTTTCCTATATACAAGAAATTTCAAGTCTCTGTACCTATATGCCAGTTGTGCAAATGCTTAGAAAAAAAAATGAAAAACTCTGCGGTATATTTGTTACATTTCCTTTAATAGCTAAAGTAATTCATTCCTAAGATAGGGGTCAAGCTGCCATTGAAACAAAGACTAGTATCTTTCAAGGTATATGAAAGGGAAACCCTTAGGAGATTCCTTTCTTTTTCATATAAGCCTGAATGAAAAGGTTTGAAAGCTTGACGCCTTTAAAGACGCCATAAATGTCTTTCTTCAACGTAGAGACATTACTTGCACTCTTCAGCTGTACATAACACGAATTCCGAGCGGTACGATCTGTCAAGTTAAAAATCTGCCTTAATTTCTGCAAATAGTACGATTTTTTGCTTTCATGAATAATCCATTCTATGAAGATGTCCCCATTATTGTTTGCCATGAGCCCTGTGAAAACCATATGCTTAAAACCATATGCTAAAACACTAAAAACAGAAGAGAGGATAATTCATTACCAGAAGAACACAGTAACCCCTGTGCTTCCATAGAAAGTGCTAGAAATCGCCCTTGATATCGTATCATAGACCACTTATGCTGCGGATCCATACGGTTCGTCGATGCTAAGCGCGCATATCAAGGCCGAAAGTTTTTTCAAAACATTCTTTCCCTATTTGCACTTTGTTTAAAGAGCAAATGTGAATAGTGAATCAACCAGTTACTGGAAGCGTTTCACTATCCATACAGGTGCTGGCGACAGATAACTATCTTTGCTAAGGTGAGCCAATTTGCCTTACTTTCCTTATAAGTCCGCTGCGACAGCAAAAATGAATATAGGAACCTGACTAATCGTTAAAGATCCACCTACAGGCATGATAGATGCCTGTAACTGAGACAACCCTGTTTTGCGCGTCTGATGGCCGCTGTCCTATAGACATTTTTCCGAAAACTGACATATATAGTTCAATGCTTCCTTAACGTTTCGGCGATTTTTTTCTAGAGCAATTTGTCATACAAGTCTTTCATATGGAGCTGATTGCGTCTTTCTGTTTTTTACTAACCGTAAACAGAGCTTATCGGTATGCAGCATATGTTCACCCAAGCGCATATCACAATTAGTTCGCCCAACTTTTTTGGCATCAAAAAAGCGCATTTATATACTGATATACACTTTGATCACTATGCGCGACGCCATCCATCCATTGCTAAAATATTTATATGAAGACATTCGACGATATTACAAAAGTGTATAAATATTCAATAAAATATTGTGTCTGATAATGTCCTGGCAACATCAAAAGAAGAAATCTCGCTTTCCCTCTGTCATGCAAAATACGCATTTGTTTCACTTTTTAAAAGTTTTATTTTACCCATGATGATGACTTTATTTTCGTTTGACTTTTAATTTATTTAATACTTATGTCTGTAAAGTTTTTATCTTTTTTGTTTTTCTTTTTTTTTTTAGCACATTTACGAAACCTTAAGAAATCGGTGGCCTTAATAAATATTATGGGAACAAGAAGAAAAGAGGAAACAAATAAAAACGAAAGGAAGAAAGGTGCCTTAAAGTCAAAAGCGTTTTTCTTAAAATGTCTGCAATTTTGCTTAACATAAATTTTGCTAAGGAAATATGCCAGACTTCCGTTTTTTATGTTTTGTGCGGTGAAAGTTGTACCAAGATGCGTGCACTAGAGAAAAAGAGAGCATAAAAGGGCACATATTTAAAAGGAAATAAAAGGAAGACAAATTCGCATAAAGAGAAAAAAAAACTAAACTTTTTAAGGAAAATTTAATTTTAAAAAAGGATACATAGGTGCGGAAGAAGTGGGGATAAGGGATGAAATAATTAGAATCCATAAGCAAAAAAAGAAAAGGAAAAAGGTGTTTACGCGTTTGGTCGAATTTGGGATAAAAGGAATGAAAAGGCGAAAATAAACAAAATTTCGATATCGAAGTCTAATCTGCAGGCGATAAGCAAAACACCAAAGGTCGGTTTGAACAAAAAAATTATGATGTAAAACACAGGTGGCTTCTTCCAAGTCATTAGTGTCGAGTCTAGTTTTCGTATTGCTCGTCGCCAGTCTTCTTCTGGCTGTTTCTTCTAAAAAGAAATAATTTCGCATTTAGCAAACGTACTAAAGTCGCATAATTATTTCTTTTCTTTTTATACCCTACACCTCTTGTTGTACAGGGCATATTAAGGTAATGCGGACCTATGTAGCACGCGGAAGACCTTAAGGTAGATCTACCTTTTATTATGCCGATCGATTCAGAATTATTATCTGAACTGATCTAAGCCTGTCTGTCCATCTGACGTCGGTCCCAGCAAATTTGTGTTCAAGCTAGAGGTCGGAATATTTGAGATATTTTCATGAACTTCGTTGAAGTGGTGTGTTTTGACCGAAGGACGAATACTATTGAAAATGGTTCAGATCGGTTTATTTTTCGACCGCTCCCGCTATATTCTGAAAAGTCGTTATATGGAAAAAAATTGCAATTTTCCAAATTCCTCTGCAAAAGTGACTAAATAGGAGTATTTCGACACTTTCTTGATCCTACTCTAACAAGGATTTTCACGAGAATTAATCCTTTGTGGAACAGAAAAGTCTAAGTTCTCATATGTAGTGATGAAAATTGACCCGTAATAGCAATTTCATGCAAAAATAAGAATTGAGTTAGACAATGAGGTATAGGGTATTTAATGTTCAGCCTTACCCGACAATAATGTTCTTAGTTGTTTTTTTTTCAGTACGTTTTCATATGAAGAACTCTTATGTATATGTTCACATACATACTACTTATACGCGAAGATAATATTCTTTTAGCTAAAGACCGAGGGGTCAGGAATCAAGTGGATATTAACTTAAAATGTATCCGAGTACTAAACTCAGATGGAAGATTTCGAGACTGTTGCTCGCGCTTGCCGATTACAAGAACATTGAATTTTATTTGCATATCAAGTGCATTATTTCATGATTTCTGAACAACCTGTAAATACTAACTTTTGCTTTTAAAAATTTAGATTTCATTACGTTACAAAGAGAAACAATTAAGTAAATCGTCCAGAAAGTTTTAATTTCTTCTTTAAATCTTTCTTTCAAGGCAATGTATTGAAAATTCAGAATTGTTTTGGAAATCTAATTAATTTTGAAAAACAGCATAAAAATCTCTTACAAATTCTCCTTACGGATTATAATTGAATTTATTTATGCTTCATTTCCCAGCACAATAAAAGCCATTTAAAGTAGTTTGTGGATTTTAAACTTTTGTAATTTTTTATTCAACTTCAAAAGCAATACATTTACGCTTTTAGTAAATTGTAAGAGAGTACAGAGAGCAAAAAACTATGTATATATATATATATATATATATATGTATTATATATGTATATATATAATAATAATAAAAGGTCTTATCGTTGTACACAGGGTATATTATTATTAACAGTGGTATACTTTAGGGCATTGATGAGACGGTATTTTTGTATTTGTGTGCGTGTGGGTGTAGCCGAGGGAATAATAAACTCATAAGTGACCCCTTTAAATGAGATTAGGTTTTATACTCTTCATCATACAAACACACACACCCCCTTAAACATTCTAGATACGTACATGAATAACAGCGTCCTCTCATTGAAGGGTAACAAGGAAATACGCTTATATATATATATATACATATATATATTAGATATTAGGTAGTCCGATCATTTCTTGCTGTTTTGCTCGACACCAGGTTAAAATAACTTTTTTCAAGTAACTAGGCAGATGATCAGTGTTGTAGGTACATATAGTTATTTATTTATTTATTTATTCCACTTATACAGAAACTCAACTAAGACAAATGACAGTCGAGTTCAAATGACTCTTAAAGTAAATCTTATATATAGAGCTGACTCATCTTTATTTTGTAAAAAACTGTCAAAGTGATCGGTTGCGTTGTAGTAGTGAGACATGAGTACGACGTGGAAAATCAAGGTGGGCATATAAGACACATTTTACTTTTTCATTTCAAAATAGTTAAAAGAGCTGCAGAATCACACAGAGAAGGGTGTACTGTGTATGGAACTAAAGTTGTAGCAGAACCCACTTGCCGAAATTGTGCGAAAGCTTTACTGCGTTCGGTTAGGCCAAATACTATTGATCACCTAATTCATCGAAAACAACAAATTTATTCGCTTCATTTCACGGTAAGGAACCGCAAGAAACTTCCAAACTACCTAATATATATAGATATCTATGATTGAGAATACACACATCCATAATACTAAAGGGATTACTTAAGGCAAACAATTGAGCTTATACACTTGAAAATGCGCACATTTGCAAACATCTCAACGTAAAGCTGAAAAGAAAATACAAAACATTTATGATGAAAACGAAAGGAAAAATAGATAGAAGCGAATAGAGGAAAAGTTAAAGGAGCTGAAGCAAACATTAGTGCAATATTTGATTCTTCCGCTTTCAAATTTTTTCTTTCCACTTAAAGAAGTCAACTAAGAGTTTATTAGAAAAAAAATAATGAAAGGCACTAAGGATGTCAAGTAGCTCTACTCCTCAGCTAAGCTAATGAGTTGCAACAATATATAGAAAAATTTCGGAAAATCCATTTCATTTACATAACCGTAGAACGTCTCGGTAAACTTTCGCTTGAATATCCGATTTAATGGAATCATTATAATCTCCTCTCCTAGAATAATTCGCAGTTCAGTGATTACATAAAATTGGAAAACAAAACGAAACTTCTCTGCTTCTTTTTTTAAATCGCTAACTGTTTATAATAAGATGTTCGGGCTTATGAAATTTGGCTTAAAAAGATGATAACTTCTTTCCTGTTCATTCGTGAACTAAGGAAGCAGATACAAAATAATATCCTGTTTAAACAGGAAAGTTCCCCCATAGATCATATAAGAGCGTCGGTGTTGGCATCAACGCACGTATAAAAATTAATTCATATAGCGGTATGGATTTTTCTATTCAACCGATAGGTTGCAGATTTTTGAGATATTTTTATCAACTTTAATAATGTTTTAGTCGAGACCTAATGAAAATGGAATAAAAACATCCCTATAAAGGAAGGGGTTCTATAAAGGTTTCTTAATCTCTTAACTCTAGACCATTGCCGAGGGAATTGATATAGGACCTCGCCAATTTTTGGGACAATAACTGCCTTCTTCTTCTATTCAGCGAATCAACAAACGAAAATTCCCTACGATGTGTAAATAAGGCCCAATGGGAACACAGAGCTCTTTCTTTGAGTCTTAGTAAACTTAGGATTACTTTTGGTATATAATTATATTACGGAAAACAGAACAGAGTGGGGTAAATTTTGTAGTGTAAGAAGTAATATAGTACATGAGTATAAAGTGTCATATGAAAGAACTGATAAGTGCGAGAATAAAAAAAAAGTGTGAAGGAGAGTAGGTTCATAGTTTGTCTGTAAACACATATATATCTTCATGAGATGATTTAAAAAAAGAAAAGTTTGCGAAATAAACTGCTAAATTATGAGAACGCATTGCTAGACTACATTATATAAAGCTTTCCTAATCTCTTAACTCTAGATTCTGGCTGGCGACTTTGCCTTTTTTCTTGACAAGAATTGCGAACGCTGCATAACTTTCAACACTTTTCATAAACATACCTAATACATAACGATATTTCAATTCAACTCTAAGCATAGTTTGTTTGAATATAGTTTGCCGAATACTAATTTTTTATTAACATCCGTATGCAACACAACATGTTTATATACAAGCATACAAGCAAGTAATGTACAGTGAGTCGACAAAGTAATATGAACACCTGACAAGTACATAAAATTTATTTATTAATAAGGTGTTCGTCTACCATATACTTTCAGAACAGCTACAGAATAAATTAAAACTTTCCATAACAGTTCAATTACCAGGAAGATATCTCTTCATATTCTGGTGCTCCTCAAACCAAGACTGAGCCTTTTGGGCTCTGTGTATGAATGCATTATCATCCTTGAATATGATAGCATTTGACAGCAATATGGTAACCATGGTAAGAACTTCATTACTGGGGATGTCGAGATAGTCATTTGCAATGATCCGGCCAGTGTTCAGTACGAGAAGACCAGCTGAATACGACAAACCGTCCAATCATCAAGGGCTCATATTTTGTGATCGTGGCACCAGTTCTTAATTTATCGTTAGAATCTATTATAAAGGGTTATAAAGGGTTTTACCCAAGTGATTGTTGAGTTCCGTTGTCACTTTTTCGACTGTACTTCTATGTTGTCTAGCCACAATCCTTTTAATGTTCATCGGTCTCTGTCAGTTGACTTTGGGATTCGCTTACTATTCCTTTTTGTCATTAGACAATTCAGCTGTATTCGTCACACACGCTTCTGCTAACCAAAGGTCTACGATTTCCCCTATTTCGAAGTCTGATTATATCACACATTTCGATTGTAACTTAAATTTACTGGAATATAACTTACATTACCTGGCCGTGCAATACGTACGCGACCCATTATTTGCATGGAAGCAGTGTTGCCGAGATGTAATACGATGATACTATAGTGCATAGCATTCATATTATTTAGTCCACCTCCTGCATATAGAGGATATAGATGGATCTTATACGTACACGGTTCCACAAACCAATATTATGTTACACACATTGTACTTGATTCAGTTTTGCTAAGGGATAAGGTCTTGTGCGATATTCCTTCATTTCACAAAAATATTATAGTAATCGTGGCGGGAGATATACAAGGAATTGGTTTTCCGGATTGCCGTTTCTACCATTCCAAAATCACGATCGCGCTTGGTAAGAATGGCACAAAAAATTTGTGATCGATGATATTTATTGCCTTGCCACTGGACTGGATAACTTTAATCCGCCGTAAGGTCAACCTTATGTTTCTAACTTGGCCAGTGAACATGTCACTGTAGGCGACAGTGTGCTTTTGGGATGTGGTAAGTGCTTCGTTCAACAAGATACCTGGGTGATCCTCGGGTTGCTATAGTTCCATCCCAACCCTATTTATTAATTTGCTTGCTATGAAAATTGTTAAAAGTGTTAGCTCAGCGTTAGGTTGTGCCCTTTGTATATCAAAGGAGAGCAATTTTCAGTTCGGCATTTTTTAACTGAATTTCAAGTGAATAAGTGATGGACTTGCATCATTTTCAAAGTAAACATTTTTACAATACCGTTAATGGCTGAAACTTGCGTCGTCCAGACATTAGGAAATCTGGATTTTATAAATTACAAGCCGTTCGCGGATAAAAAGATGACATTATTTCTCATCTATTATTGTCATTATCTTCTTTTTTCAACAATAAACTTGCCACACTTTCAAAATAAAGGACTCATATAATGAAAAACGCGTCCCTCATTATTATTTTGAATTGCAACAATTAACAGCAGATGTATATGAGAACCACTTTAAAAGATGATAATTCTTGGTTAAGTTGAAATTTTTGCATTTGCAATTAAAATTAAGTTAATATGAGGGAGGCAGAGTGTGGACGAGTTACTCTATACAATGCCTTATAATCTACGAATGATGGCAATTATCTCTCATCTATTTATTTGTAAAAAATTAGACATCAGACAGCTTTCCCTGCCGCATACGATGTGTGGGTATAGTCTGCGAATTTCAGTAGATCAGCTTTCGCAGATGTTAGAAGGCAGAACGAGGCTTCGTAGGAAATTTATTACATTTGAAATTGAAAGGCAGATGAAAACGATGGTGTAAGTTGTTTACTGAGCGGTCGCTTCGTGAGAGTTGGAATGTAATAGTGATTCTCTACAATATTACGTAGAATATAATAAGAATCTCCCATATTTCCTCATCCTCCTATATTTCATTTATGCATCCTTTGTTTGTGCCACGTTTTGCATTTGTTGGCTGACATATCCATCCACTAGTTTTCCATTTACAATCTTTGAGCTCCATAATTTTGCGAGCTAAAAATTAGCGTTATGATGGTAACGGGGAATTACTCTAGTTACCTCTGCACTTGTTTAACGATTGCCTTTGGCGGTATATATGCGCACCTACTAGAGTCCGAAGCCGTTCATTTACATTCTTTTAATTCCATTAACAATAGTCGCGAAATTATATGTAACTTGCAAAGCTGTTGGCATACATTTTTTTTATGAGAACAAACATTTACATCGCCGTAGCCGAATGCGAGTTGATTTTAATTTCTCTATTTTCTGTCATGTCTTAAAAGTTCTCCGAAAGGTTAATGTTTTTTTTTCTTCTCTTGGGATGGAATCTAGGTTAACAGTCTCAGTGATATTAGCAATTCAATTTTTTCAACTATTGTTAGATATTTATTTATATTCAGAGTAGAAAATAAAAAGAAAAACGTTAAGTTGGGAGAAAGTGTTGGAAAACATTCGAATTCACTTTCCTTTGTGTAAAAAGGTACAAAAATATGCATATTGCATAAGAAAAGCTACAAGCATTAATTTATGTTAAGTATAGAAGATGACTTTACATACATCTAAACATCTTCAAAAATGCAAACGTAAAATGTTTTTCTTCACCTTGGCAGGAGCAAATATGGAACTCTCAAGTTCAAAATGACTGAAGGAGATTTTCATTTCTCTTAATGTGAATAGATAGGTAGAGATTTAAACTACAATTTCTCTTAATATGAAATTCCTTTAATTTGTCACTATTAACCAGCTAAGTGCGTATGACGTATATACAGGTCGATCCATCTACAGAGGTCATGTGAAATGAATAATTACCGAGCAAACTAGAGGAAGACGAGAAAAATAAAAGTGGTTAGTGCCCGCAATGGAAACGATACAACAGTAAAGACATGCTGTTTAAATAAATAAAAAGAATATATAAACTTGGAAAATGCATTAAAATAATTTAAGGAACAAAAAATTTGAAAATTACCCAAAACCGGTCAAATTACACACCTACAACGCCCACACACCTAAGTAACAAAAATTCTGAAAACGTTCGCCTTTTGTGTGCAGCATATATACTTTATAAATTTCTTTTTTATACCTATTACCGAAGGATGAGGCGTATATTCGCTTGGTCAAAATGCCCAGAACGAAACATCAGAGACCCTACAAATTATATATATACTTGGTCGATATTTAATTCCAAATCGATTTAAGCGTGTCCGTCCGTCTATTCGTATAATGTCTTTTGCAAACATTCTCCTGGCCGCAAAAATGAAGCTTTCGACTTCAAATTTGGCAGAAACATTGGAAGTTCTTGCGTGCAGGTTGGTAATGATAATGAGCCAAATAGATCCAAAGACACGCCCACAGCACCATGTAAACTGAGAATATCTCTGTAGTTCAAAGGGAATGAAAAATTGATTTTTTGCTCATTGCTCATATGCTATAGCAAATAAATGTACAAAAATTTGAACGCCTATGTTATGGGCAATGTTGTAGCATTTGTGGACAAAAATGAAAAAAATTGACAGGCGCAGAAACAAGCTTTAAAAGCCCCATAAAGTATATAAAATCTTGAATGCACTTAAACATGTCTGTCCTTCTGGTTGTTTGCGTAATCTTGTAGTATTTGTGGTAAACAATCTTCCATTAGCGAAAATGAAAATATCGCCTAAAAATTTGCAAAAAAATTTGCAATACACCTAAACTTTTCAAAGGACACGCCTACAACGCCCACATGCCACACACGACAAAAACGTTTGTTTTGAAAATAGAAGAAAACAACTGCGCGCGCTCCATATTATAGAGCGTGAGAATTTGGTTCTTTTGTTTGTTTTTGGTAGGTAAACGGTGATGGGTACAAAAGGCTCGTTCCCGACCGAATTTAATTTTCTTACTTATTCTATTCTATTATAAATCTTCTTTAGGGTAACCGTGATGGATACAAAAGATCCGGTCACGACCGAATTTAATTTTCTTACTTGTTCTATTATAAATCCTTTTTAGGGTAACCGTGATGGGTACAAAAGATCCGGTCCCGTCCGAATATAACTTTTTCACTCGCAACATTTCCAATCGTAGAAATTAAATTTTTTGGCTAAAATGCGCGACACGGAAACCATCAACGGGGCATTAGACAAAGACCTAGCTATAGAATAGGGGAAAATTCTACGAAAACATCAAGGACGTCGGAATTAGAAAAAAACACGAAAAAAAGTATCCAAGAAGATTGATTAACACACACAGAGGCAATAATAAATTATTTAAAAGAAGTAACTTAAATTAAAAGGAAAAATTGTATGAAAAAATAATTTAAAATTTAGGTAAATCGAGACTTTAAAAGATATTAAATATATTTTTTTCATTTAATATTTAACTTTAGTTAAGTAATTTTTTTTATTTTCATTAAACGATATTAAATGCGGTTTGTTGAACTTCCTTTTTCTTACTACGACTTTTCTCGGTGTGCAAATGCATTGTTAGTCTTAATGCCTTTGTTGCCGACATGTAGTCTGCGAAGGCTAACGTACCAACGCCAGTACTTCGTGTGAAGTGTCTAAACTATTTTATTCAACACCTTAAGATGTATGTAAAGAGCTTGTTTTCGCACCACATTAGAAATCATTCTCTCCTTATGTTCACAAAGAAATAGTGGAAGTTGTTGTTCTTACGCTATTAAGGATTCTCTGGTTAAAAGCGCAAGCATTCAAGCCTGATGAAGGATGTTTCTATAGCCATTTTTACATTTCATGTTTAACAAGTTTTTACACATTTTTTTCTTGTGTTTTCTTTAAATGGAAGAGAAAAATTCCTATAAATTTAATGAAATAATGAAATCTTATAAATTCGTTTAATTAAGTTCAAGAGCTCGTCGAGTTATACTTTCGGGCGTTTACGTAACATTATAATAATGTAGTAAACCAACAGCTTCTAAAAAGAGGTCGAATAACTTCGAAAACTTAAGTAAACTAAAAAAAAAAAAAATTTACACACTGTTCTCCCTGATTGCCATAGGAATAATATGAAACTAGAAAGCCTTAAAAGCAAAACGTGCTTGGATAAGCAAAACATGCGATTTGGGGAAAGCGAAGCAACTCTAAATTTTACTTATACGGTAAGATTTAAGAAAAGCATTTGCTGTTGTTGTTGGTGTTGCTTTTTAAATATCTTCCACCCACACTACCACTACCACTACCGAAGAATGGCTGTATATTCACATTGTCAAAACGTTTGCAAAACTCGGAAGGAAGCTTCAGAGACTCATTAAAGTGTACCACAGTCTTGGTTGGTATTAAATTCTGGGCCTACCTGCCTATGTGTCGTTCTGTGCTACGTTGCAAGTAAGTGATCTCTGAATCGGAAATAAAAGGATTTCAATTTTGCCAAAATCATTAAAAGTTTTTATATACGGGTTGGTATTGAGGATGAACGAAATTAATCAAATACGATGACTATAGTAAAAGATAAGGTGAGAACACCGCCCTTGTGCTAAGTCCTCCTAAACTACAATAGATGCAACGTAAAAACTTTCCATGGATAATTTACGGTGGGTCCATAAGTATAGGCGATCCCCGAGCACCTATATCAAGGCAAAAAAAAAAAATCAGCAACGGCCGCACATTATTACAAAGTATCGAAATTATTTTTTTTTTTTTATTTTTTTAAAGTGTTTATGGTATGAAAGTTTCGTTTATAGCCTGATATCTTGCAGCTGGCTTTTGTGCATTAACACTTCATTCTATATGTAACACGTATGTATATAGGTTTCGTGTCGGTTTTGTTTTGTTTTTTTCTCCGCCTTTGTTACCAAATCGCCTTCAAGTAAGTAAATCCTTTCATGTTCTTTTTAAATTTTGTTAAGAACGCAAGTTTTCAATTCTCTATAGAAATCATTGAAATCGTTGATGTTGGTTGAGTCGGTGAATAATGGTAAACCTTCTTACTGCCTTAAGCTGGGACGAGACTATTGCGTATGTTTCCGCTTGCGATTATATATAGTTATTTATTTTTGAGTATCTATTCGCAGGCAAGATAAAGGAAAGATATTCTATTTCTGTTAACTTTCGCAATAAGGATCTTGGTTAATGTAAAATGTTGTTGTAACCAATGTTGATAGGCAAGTTCGTATACAGGTGGCTATACATAATTACATTCAACTTTGCTGATATATATTGAATGTAATCCCCCCTCCTCCATGGTGCTATTATACCTTGCATCATGCTTTCGTAACGATATAATATTTGAGCTAGAAGCTTTCTTAACTTAAATTGGGTTTGTACTACAAATGCTTTCAGTAAATTTTCATCGACATCTCCGAAGAATTCGTGAGGACGTTCGAAAATGAAGCGGTAGAAAGCCCTGGAAAGTATATTCGACTTGAGCAGATCCGACTGTGCAATGATTCTGGCAAAAATTCTTCAGATCGCCCAAAGCAAGACGTGCGTCAAAAATATGGTATAAAAATTGCAAGATGTTGCAAGCAGTTTGATGTAGAAAATAGTTAAAACGGTCGAAGGACGCGCTCACAATACCATGTAAATGAGACGGCTCTCTTCTTTCAAAAGTAAAAAAATAGTTTTTTACTCATTACTCATAAGCTACAATATATATAGCGATAAAAATGTTCTATGGGTGATCCTACAGTATCTGTACGAAAAAAGTGGGAACCGGCCACAAGCCCTTCTCTTAAGAATAATTTGGTGGGTATAAAATATTCGACCACAGCTAAGTAAAATTTACTTGGTAATGTTTTTCTACAAATATTAAAAAATTTTCACTTTATCACATACTAAATAAATATGAATAATTACGGAAAATTTTGATGGGGACATTAGTCGCTTCTTTCCAAAAGTAAACTTCTTACAGTGCAACACGTTTCAATTTGTTTTCTTTTTTTTTGATGAAACTTTTTCCAAAATGCTTTGGTTAATACGTCTTGTAAGGATTCTCTTGAAATATAAGCATCGCAATCTGGATTTTGGTATTCTATGATAAAGATTTGTGTTAGTGTGGCTCTAACATAAAGTCATCCATTTTTCGTCCATTCTAACTTACTTGGTGGATAGGCGAGCCTTAGCCTTTCGGCGCATGAAGCTAGAAGACTTACTTTGACGCCAGGACGGACATTGCTAACCACTTTTTTAAAAAGGGATTGATGTAAATTCATTAGTTTTTTGCTTATGTGCCTCAGGTTTAACTTAAATGTGTACAATTTTCATTTTAGCTTTTGCAATACCAGTCTAGAAGAAGCAGAGAGGCAGACGGTATGAAATCAAAGTCTTTTGGCGAACAGAAATATATCTGAACTATTTAAAAGTATGGAAATTTATTAACTGACTCGATATCTTTTGCTTTAGAACGCAAATAAAGAGGTCTTACCTGATAGGATAGTTAGTTATAGTTGGAGGAAATTAAAAGTAAATTGACGAAATATCGCAAGAGAAGACGTCTTCATTTGCCGCTTGATCTTTCCCGAATTGTATTTTCTCACTTATTTTCTTTTACGCGATGCACTATTTCGGGGATTTGAGTTGATTATTTCACTTCTAGTTTGACGATGTATGCAGTGCACATGATGAAGAGAAAAGCGAGTAGTAAAAGCCAATTTATAGATGAAAAATTTATTTGATATCAGATCAGATCTGTTTTTTTTATTTTGTCACAAGGAAATCAAAATAATGCGTTGGCAGAAAACGTTACAACGCAACTCTTTCGAAAATAATTATTTATCGAGTAAACAGTTGGTGTGTGTGTTGTTCGCGCTGAGTTGTTGTCGATATTGAAGCATCTTTGCTGAACAATTGTTAAAACAATTTAAAATCGTTAATGATATTAAATATAAAAGAATTGATTTTGTTTGCCAGCATTTTAATTATTTGTTGATTAATTTATTCTTCATTTTGTTCAATTTTTTCTTTTGTATGAATTGCATTAAAAGTAAATACGAAAATAGTCTGGCTTACTACTCGCACTCACGCACATACATACAGACACACACGCAAACACACAGATACACGAATACACAAACACACAAACACGTCTACGTACAATGCAATACAATAACAATCTGGTTTGGTTTATTTTTTATATGTGAAAAGGGAAACCTCGCCGTCATAAAATTCGACACGCGCGCACACAAACATATATACGCTTTTTTAAACAAGTTTTTCCATTAAATCTCGAGAGCGGTTTTGTAAATTGAATACTCAAGCGCGTGTGTTTATTTATTTGTTTGTTGTGCGTGAGTATATGTGTAAGCTATTGTATGACACTTTCGTATCCACTCACGTTGTGTTGATATGTTATTCGTTTATTTACCTTTTTTTTTCATATATATATTTTTTATTTATTTTGTTTGTAATCGATAACTTTTGTGTTCATGTAAACATTTCTTTGGTGATATTTTTGGCCACTTTTGCTTACTTTGGCTTAAATTTTCCACTTTTACTCATTTATACGATTCGTCGTTTTACGCGTAAAATAGGTGCTATTACGATTCTGCTATCATCAGTGTTTCATATTATAATTTGTGATTTCATATAACCGTTTCCCTGAGTAGGGAGTCCAATATTACTGTAGTGCTCTGCTGCGCCAATAAATACACGCTGACTCACTTTCGTAATGGTAAAGCAAATGGCAAACAACAACAATAACATGACAACGAAAGCTGAAAATACAGCACAGTGAGTTGAGCACACAGCATCACGTTGACGCCAAAAACATATAAAGCAAAAGTCACCCAAAAATTTTTGCTTCTTTTTCCTCTTTTTTCTGGCTTTTGTTTTGTATGCGTAGCACACAGAGTAAGATATGGGGTTTTTTTTTTTTTTACTACACTTTGCTGCTGTTGTTGTCTCCCAACGGATATTGAAAAATTGCTTCCCTTTTTTTTGTATTACGCTTAGCTCAAGTTTTTCTCTTGCTTTATGTTTAAATTTTTCCTTTTGCACCAAAAAGATTTTGTCTGCTATATATTTATCTTATTAATTATTGATTTTATCATTGTTTTTTTTTTTTTTTTTGGTTTTACTTAATTAAACTATTATTACATTATTTTGTGTAAATTCATATTAGAACTTATCATGGTGTTTATGTTTAAAACACGCCTTCATTTACTTATGGGAAATTTTTCTTTAAAAATGCAATGACGACGAAGACGACCACGTTAACGACCGTTATTATGCATCCGTTTCACACGATAACCGCTAGTAAACTGTTCGATTGTATCTGTATTTCTTATTAAGGAATATTCGCTTCACTACTCGTTACTCGCCGCTCATAGAAATTGTTTTCTTTTCCACAATTGTACACATATATATATATATAGATATGTGTGAATATATATATATCTGTCTGAGTTTTATCCAAAAAAAGACGGAACCGAAAGGCAAAGATAGAAACTCACAATTGCTAAAAGTAGAAAACTATAAATATTTGATATCAAAACATTCATTTTCTCTGATTATAAACAACCCTTGTGGGTACAATGGGTATGCAAGAGGATGCTCTCTGCTTTACGTGAATGAACGTGCACAACACTCCCTCTCTATTTCTCTTTTTAATGCCACGCGCATGCTCTGCATTTGTAGCGATTGCAATTTACATTTACTCGCTAAAATTAGGAAAATTTACTCAGCTGTTCTCTCTCGTCTCTCTCTCTCTCTCATCATTTGCCAAGGAAAAATTTTCTAAGGAAATATTCTCACGCATATCCGCACGAAGTGTTATACAGCCGGCTGATATCTATGGCATGTCTATGGCATTGAACTCCTTGTTTGCCTTACGCTGAAATAAAATAAAGCCATTTAAGATTTTATAAATTACCGAAAATGTTAACGCTAACAGATGTAATAACTGCTGCTAATGTAAATAGAAAAATAGAAAAGTTAACATGAAAGTCAACTACGTAAAAAGCCACATAGAAAGACTGATAGATAAAACTGGATGAAAATTTAACGCTTACACAGGTTTACATTCATCGTGAGGGAGATATTTCTAAACACCCATCATGTTCGGTAGAAGTTAAATAGTTATCAGCCACAAATCATATATACTGTTGTGTGCGATGTGAATGTGGCATGTGGAGCAGACTACCTCAAGTTTTGTTTACAATAACACTTTCTGTCATAGAAGTACCGGTAACTATCAATTTTAAGAAGGAAAAATACGTTGCTCAATTTTACTTTACCTAAACGTCTTAAAGCAAACTCTTCCTTATGGTGCTTGTTCGCGAAATCTTAGTGTTAGCTACATTACTTAAAATACGTCTATCTTGTAGGGTGCGTTAACTTTATTTCACTGATATTGCAGGGTAAGTTTCGGAAGACTGCTATTTATTAAAAATACTAACAAATTCATTCTTCTTTATAGAATACACAAAAACAATTTAATATATAACTGTTTCATAGATTTACTGTGACCTTGTTGTATATAGTAAAGAGCACTAGTTACATAAATTGGTTGCCGGTGATAAAATGACTGGATCCGGTATCTGAGGAAGAAGAATTTCTTTCTAGACCGACCGCCTTAGAAAAACCGAAGTAATGTCATAGAATACAACACTGGGTAGAAAATTTTCTTCCTCCACCACCGGGACGAGTGCTATGAATTTCAACATTCTCATGCCAATACAGACAGCTACTAGTAGAAGTTTTTAATTGAAGAACGGTAAGAACATTTCCGAAGATCTCAGATGTCGTTCCAGCTGTCGTTCCAGTAAATGGGTATGAATTTTGCATCATATTTCAAAAAGTAAAGAGAATGTTGTTATATTACAAAGCCTAAGATAGCCATTTATCTATGTAATGTATTTTTATGTTTATATTTATTGTTTAACGTTACGCCCAGCTTGCTTTTTTTCGCAACATATTACAGTATCTTTTTTTATATGCATATGCCTTGTAGCAGGAGAAAGGGCTTTGGAGGGTTGTATTCCCAAAGCAAACACTGCCCGCCTTTACATTTTTTTCCTTTCATTTGTTTCCTTGCGGTTTTATTGTGGTTGTTGTAGTCTTGTTTTTTATCAAGGGCAATTATAATAATTTGAATTATAGAAAATGTTGTACGATGACATTTATTGCTTTTCAGCATAAGTTCAGTGTGAAGTGCGGCAAAAACAGTCACTACAGTTAACCAAAGATATTGTCGTCTGCAAATAAATGCTAAACACAGCAGAAACCCACAATGGCATATTTATTTTCATTTAACCCAAGGGTCATTAAGTCTTCTACCTCTTTAATATAGTTGAGTTGGTTCTTAATTTGGTAAGCATGGATATAAGGAAATCCTTTTCATTCGTTGATAAGAAAGCAATAAAGTCAAAGTTTTTCCCTTCCCATAATGTTTAACGTTCTCTCTTATTACTAGTCTTCGCTTCTCAGCGCCGCGGTGTTCTTAAATAGTATTTTACTTGCCATTTCATTTTTTTAGAAATTTTCTATTTTCTCGTCTAGAGTCCAGTTCTTGGCCCTCTTGAAGTCTCTCTTTTTTTTTATTTTTGTTCTTTTTTCTACTTAATAACCGTCTCCCTGCCTAATAACATTCTCCCTACTTAATAAACTAGTAACATCTTTCTACCCAGTTGGTAATAATCTTCTTACCACTTAGTATCCTCCTCTTTGTTTAATAGTTTTTTCTCTGCTTGATAGCTTCCTCTGTAGTTAATAGACTTCTATGTACTTAATAGGTTAAGAACTTAATAGTCTCCTATATATTTAATAGCCGTCTCCCAGCTTAATAACATGCTCTCTACCTAATAACCTAGTAACATCTTTCTACCCACTTGGTAATAATCTTCTTACCACTTAGTATCCTCCTCTTTACGTAATAGTATTCTCCCTGCTAGCTAGCTTTTCCTCTAGTTCTATGTACCTAATAATCTCCTATAAGGTTAGTAACCTAATAGTCTCCTATATACTTAACAGCCGTCTCTCTGCTTAATAATATTGTCTCTGCTTAATAAACTAATAATATTTTTCGATCTTCTTCATAATAGCCTTCTTATTAGTTAATATCCGGCTCTTTACTTAACAAGTTTCTCTCTAGTTAATAGTCTTATAAGTCTGTGCTTAATAGTGTCCTATAAGGTTAAGAACCTAATAGTACTTAATAGCTTTCTCTCTGTTTAATAGCATTCTATCTACTTTTACTCTTCTATATTCTGCTTAATGGTCTTCTATCAACTTTATAACCTAATAATAGTCTTCTATCTAGTAAATAGCTTGCTATCTACTCAATAGCCTTGTATCTACTTAGTAGACTTCAACATTTGTAAAAGCCTTCTAGTTTCTTAAAGACACTCTAAGCGTTGTAAAGATCTTAAAACATCCTTGACAAGCTTGAGGGCGTCGTCTATTTCTTTATAATTGAAATTACAATGGGATGTAACCGAAATCGAAATTTCCGGAACGAAACGGATTGAGTCAACATTTGCTTATAATTTATGATAATTTTTGCTGCAAATACAGTTACGATATATTCTTGTGTTTTATTATTCCATTCCCATCTTGTGTTTTATTATTATTGCATTTTGCTTCTTAAAATCCATCCAACCTTCGTTCGCCTGACTATGTTCGCAATAACTACAATCAATATTGTCAATTTTACTCCACGGCAGAGAATGTAGAGACCAATGCAGTAACGAATCTTTCGAATCCTTGGAACGCTCGCATACTCTAGCAACAATTCTTGGAATTTTTTAAGCATTTGACTTAGCATCTAACTGATCAACCCTTCGCATTTTTTCTTTTTTTTTTTTTTAATTTTCGCCATACTAATTATGTAAGGGGTTACAAAGAGAAAAGAAGGATTTACGAAAAATGCAAAAAGGGTTCTACGATGAAAACCATATAATTTTTTTCCATCGAATCACTATGACAAATATTGTTCGAACATACATATGCGGTTGTGTATTGCTCCGTATATATATACATAGCGTACATAGCGTACAACGTTGTGGATATTCATTTTTGTTGTGTTTGAAACAAAATTGCTGCATCATCACAATTCTTTTGTCTGTTTTTTATGCACATACTCAAGCAAATAGACACAAAGCTACACATGCACGCACGTCGGGCAAGTGTCATTGCACAGTATACCTTTGAACCCACCATCAGCAATTGGAAAACGCAATGCCAATACCAATACCGATACCAATACCAATACCAATACCAACAACAACACCATCGCATTTATCCGTTATAACCAAGTAATCGAATATATTTCAACATTTTGTGGTGTGTGTAGCGCTAGCACACAGTCGCTTTTTCTCTATTCTTTTTATTGTTGTTGTTGTTGTTGCTTTTGGTTAATGCAATTGCTCACATTACATATTTTCTCTCAATATAAGAATGCTGTCGCTACAGAGCGACATGTGTGTATGTGTATATGTATATACATTCGTTATTTTTCGAGGGGTTTCTCCATTTTTATGGGTTTATTGCAATGACAAGTAATCACCAGAACAATTGACACTATTTTTCGTTTCGTTTTGCGTTTTTTTCTTTTTTCCGTTTTTTGGTTTTTTTTTTTTTAAATTTTTGTATTGGTACTGTACCTTACTTTGGCTGGTTGGTTTAGGTGGCTGGTTGCCTTTTGCCAGCTGTGGATAACTAATTGACTGCTCGGTGTCTTTGGTATGTTTCTGTATTCATATTGACTTTGCTCGCTTTCCTTCTTTCTTTTGTTTTTATTTGTTGTCGCTATGCCCCACGTGTGTATAGTATTTCATTTCGACTTTTTTCTTGCTTCTCGTTCTAGATACCGTTTTCTATTACATTTTGTTAATTGGTTTTAGTTTTAAATGCTATTTATGGTTTGCGTCAAATTCATTATTGAGGTTTTATTCTCCTCTCGTAAACTAGAAATTTTTCAAATTCCGTCGTTCTCCTTCTTTCTTCCGTTACGCAATTTGATTAGATAACTATTTTCTAATAAAATTGATGTATAGTCAAACGAGTCTCTGAAATAATGATGAGCAACAAACAGTTGCTTGAGGAAGGCGTACGCTTAGCCTGCATTAAGCATAGAGAAAAAGATTAATTACCGTAAGTCGCAAAATGGGCATTCGTGTAAACCCAATATTTAGTGTAAAGTAACTATGTTTATGTGAAATGAATGAAAATAAACAAAATCCATACATTTTTCTATGAAAGTGAACAAAATCCATTCCCTGTTTCGATGAAAATGAACAAAATCTATTTCCTGTCGTTGGACCTCGTACAAGCAAATAAATAGTCATAGCAACATTTAAGATAAAAATATGAAATAACTGTAAAAAAATAAAGAAAACAAGTTGATACGGGAGACGAGGAAGCAAGGACGCAAAGAAGCAAGGAACAACAAACGAGGAAAAAGAAATGCGGAAACATAAACGCGGTAAAATGAAGAATGGAAAAGAAACGAAAGAAAAAAAGAGAAAGGAAGAGAAAGAAGAGACGCCAAAAATAAGAAGAGAGGAAAAAGAATCGAGGATACGAAATAGCGAAAACGAATCCGGGAAAACGAAACAAAACATTGGGAAAAGAGAAGAGAGAGACGAAACGAAGAAAAAGAAACGAATAAGAAGAGACGAAATCAAAGAAGAGAGGAAAAAGGACCAAAAACAGCAAACTGATGAAAGAGAGAGAAGGAAACAAAACAAGGGAAACCAAACAGGGAAAAAGAAATGTGGGATGATGATCAAACAGGGAAAGAACAGCAAAAGAAATAGAAACAAATATAAGAGGATTAAGGAGAAGGAAAACAATAGTAAGAGATCATAACAACAAAAGAAACAACGGAAAAAAAGAGCAAGCGATAAGACACAAGGGAAATTATATAAGCGAAACGAAAAAACTGAAGTTTGCTAGATTTAGGGCATTTCCGAGGACAAGTGAGTTTTGGTAAGTAGCATACGGAAGGTGATGGAATTTTTATAGGTCAAGTGACATTAGGACGCTCCATCAAATATTCAATGGAATTCCTTCATTCCTTCTTGACCACCACCGTGCATAGCCATAAAGGCGTTCTTTCCTGACCGTCTGATCAAATAAAAAAGAAGGGAAAAAGGAGGGAAATATGCACGGTGAACGGCTGCACGATCAGAGTGATACGATCGCAGATATCTCATCTAAGTATATGCTCTTTCGCGGATTTGAGCCCACAAGAGCTTAATCTTACACAATCGAATCATTGTTTCACAAACCCTACGTGCGCCTTTATTGCTTGGAACTTGTTAAGCTCTCACATTGCCAATATTGTACTCTGCAACATAGGAGACACTCGTGGAAAACCTAGGGCAGACGTGATTTCTCAGAAATTTCGAGGAGTTTTATTCAACAGTCTCTTGCACTTATTCGAAAAACCCTGTATTTCCAATAGCATTCAAACCCTTTTTTAGATGGCTTGCAAAAGTTCATTCGTGAAGTTCCTGGTTCACGGCTTCCGTAAATGGAATTCACCAACTCATTTGAAGCGCAAAAAAACATAACACTAGTTGGCGAAGTTTACAACAATTTACCCGAAGAATATTTGCAGACAAGAAAATATCTGGATCATAGTAAAAGTCTCGATAGCCAATAGAGAATCTTTCCCACTTGGCTTCGAGATTTTCATAACCTTGGCATATAAACTTTCGAAGGAAGAAATTTTAAATAGAAAACATTTACGTATCTCTCGTTATTTACGACGATGAAAACCTTAATTCATAACTTTTCGAAAAAAAGAAAAAAAAGATGGCTTTGAAAACTTTCTTCATGTTTATGGCAATGATTTTTAATTATCATGTACCGACAACAGTAGAGATAATTAGTAAAAGAACATAAAAGTTACCAGCAACACCACATTTATATATGCAAGTAAGATAATAACGGAGCAGCTCATGAATCAACAACAAGAAAAAATCATTCCGTTTTAAAATTTTAAATTAAAAACAAAAAATGTAAAAACAAAAAAAAAAAAACAAAAAAATAAAGCATAAACAAAAAAATAATTACATTCACTCGAGTTTATAGGGAAATTTTAATGACTTTTTCTTTATTGCTGCTGTTGTTAGGAACAACTTCCGTATATATATATATATATATATGTATATACATGTATACGTGTGTGTGCTACCAATATTACAAGAAGGGGTTTGACAGTATTGGCCAACCCCGGTCTTATGTTTCAATTGACAATTTGTTGCTGTTAGTGTTTTATGTTAGCTGTTGTTTAAGGCAATAATAATTGTTTTATGACCTTCTCGGGTTGCAGGCCTTTTTCTTTCTACTTTATTTATTATATCGTGTCGTATCGTTTCGTTAACATTGACTTTACAGTGAATATCTATTTGTAGCAAAGATTATTTGAATAAAAGTTTAAGAATAACTTTGGTTACTGATTTTTTTTTTTTAACTCAAGTACCAAAATATGTACGTATTGTATAGATAAAATATAAAATGAAATATAGTATCAATAATGTACAAAAAAAAACCGGTAAGGTCGGTTACTAAACATCCTACATTTCATGTTACTTCAGCTAATACAATAAATTACTGAAAATTCAACTTATTCTTGCAGAAGGAGTAGATGCTTTTGACAGCAACTCTTGGATGATGGCGGTTCAGGACATAGACTGACACTCTCCAAATTTCGCAAAATTAATTTACTTGCCAAAGATCTTATTATTCATCAATTTCATCCGTTTACACCGTAAACCCCTTTCTTTTACTTCTCCCTACGATATAGGTTCCAGGGAGTAGGCCTGTGTGACTCAAATTTAGTAAGTCACTTTTTACGTCAAGTTACTATAATGAGTCGATCAATTTTTACCTTGGAATAATAAAAATTACATCTTTTTGATAATGAAGCCTTAGCTTTCGGTTATATAAGAAAGGATTCAAAATATTGACCCATCCAATCCACGTCCAATTTTTTCACGTCAATTTAGTGTGTGGAGATTTTGAAGGTTGCAAATTTTTTTATATAGCGACTTTTTCAAAGAAATATGGCGTTATATGCAAACAGATGGTAAAAATGGTCCGATCCAATACAGTTCAAACAGAGTTCGTCCTTGAGCCTAAATCAAAAGCGTATAATGATTTCTCGAAAATTGTGACTTGTAAAACGAACTCGAAAGTGCATCAGCAGCCATAAGATGAGGTGGATGGATGGACAAAGAAGTTGAAATCGATTCATAAATATGTATAGATATACGTATATATCTAATCGTTTCATGCATCGCCACTCTTTACTACAAGTGGAGGAAAAGAAGGGAATAAAAAATAGAACATTGGATGTCCTTCAATAGAACCACCAATTCCCATCAATCTTTAAAAGGAATTTTTCCTGCCTTTTTTTATCTGCAGGAATGTGATCAACTAGACCATTTTTTGTGGCACATTTGAGTTTTCTTTTATCGCTCCTTTAATGCGATATTATTAGATATATTAGTACAGCTAATATCAAGATAAGGAAATTCTTATCATGTCTTTCAAGCAACAAGCGTTGTTTGGACAAGATTAGTAAATTATTACATTTGCGACATTTTGAATACATATTGTTGTCCCACATGTACTGATTATGTGGCGACCACAGCAATCACGTAATCGGCGGTGGCGGGAACTTTGTGGAACAAATTAAAGAGGATTGGCGGACGATTTTACAAAAACATTGTAAATGTACATTGATGTACAATTGACTCTATCGAAACCTAGACTGTTAAAAGCGACGCCTTAGCGATAACGGCCGCCTTATGTCCTCTTCGTTAATACATAGTGTCGCACGCTTTATGCGAGGTAACAGTAGAAATGCGTCGTAATCAAATGTAGTTGGAGATGTTGCTAACGGTAGACACAGCCATATTTGGAATATGCAGAATTAATCAAATCGTCAGGTTCTGATGAGATATTGATTAGCCTTTAATTGCCACCTCACTTGTCTGATTTTGCAATAATTTTCGAGGAGCAGTGTAGGAATTTTGTAGCAAAAATTTTTATATTCACAGAAATAGACTCTCAATAGACTCTCCAAATTAAAAACTCAGAAACCTTAAGAAAAGTACATCATAAAAGCTATCTGCACCCCGATATATTTCAACTGGGGCACTACTAATGAAAGGCTAAAGACAGAAGAGCGAAAGAGTAAAGAGAAAGAATAAAGAAATACCATCGCCGCGAGTGAGCACAAAATTAAAATTCTTTAGCTTCCATGTCATATTGGTCTCTTGGCAAATGACCGAGCAGACCTAGCGGCCAAATCCACAGCTTACGCACATTTAATTATGGACGGTACAATGGAAAAGTTTGACCTTCAAAAGTAAATTAAGAAAAAAATTCAAGAGAACAACATCGACAGAGCTATCATCCACACTACTCGCATGTGAATCCAATCAACGTCGGGAAAATCAAAACGTATGCAAGGATCTGGCTTGCGCATGCCATTGCAATACGTCAATAGACCCTTAAAAATTCTACTCCTCAGATATGCGATGGTGGTGGTAGACAAAGTCGCACTGCTGTGAATGCTAAACCCTTCTAATATTCGAGGATTAGTTTTCGGAGCATCTAACCCTATGGACGTAATGAAAATACCTTTAGAACGTAATATCAATTAAATTTTATTAAAGCTGTTAAGCCAATCATCTAATAGACCTAAAAACGAAAGAAGAGGAGTTGATGGTGTTAGTTGCTAGTGCTCATCCTAGTTTTAGCCCTAGAATTTATTCTTTTGGTCTATGGCAAGCGCTGGGCAATTTTCGCATAAAACACCTAAACCAACCAAAGGGCTTGCAAATCCTGAATAATGTCTACAAAACGTTCGATCTTTCATGGAAGTGCTTATCGCATAATTACGATCGATGACCATAATTGTGCGGGCGTATGGGAAGCATGGAAATCGGGTGGATGCTTAATAAACTATATAATGCTTATACGTGTTGTCCGTAACCGGAAACGTTCTTTGTTCATGGTTGTCCAAAGCAAATGTAATCCACCCATCGCAGAGTGTTATTAGATTTATGACTGAATTATAGCTGATCAGTAGCTTTCGCGAGCGAAGTAAAATGTGCCCAAAAGTCGGCCTAAGATCCATATAAGGCATTTATTGTTTCTTATTTGTTTCAGTTTTTATTACACAAAGTTGTGTGTTGGTTTGACTTTTCCTTTTTCGAAGTTTTTTCAAAAGGAAATAAATTAAAAAATCTGTCTCTCTCGTCGTTTATTTTGTTTGCTTTGGAGGTCATACATTGCTGGGAGCTACTGAGGCACATATAGGGGCTTCCTTGTGAATTACATTGTAATTCATATGGTTGTCTAACCTCTGTGTTTGCGTAGGTTTACTTTTTATTGGGTTTTTATCGCATCTTAATTGCTGCAGTTGTTGCCCATTTTTGTTGCCAATTGTTTTGTAATTTCGCTACAAACATTTTTTTTCTTACTCTCTAAAATTGCTTCTTCTACATGAAGAGTTAAGTTTGCGTCTGGTATTCTTTTTATTACAATTTTTTTCCCCCCAATTTTTATTACTGTCTCAGTGTCATCCAACTTTTATGGCCTTTAAATTTAACTTGCCTTCGAACTGAAGTATAATTCATCAACTTTGATATTAAGCCAAATTTAAATTTAACGATTTTTTTGCAAACACGATACAAACACGATAATAATAATGATTTTGCCTTCCATAGATAATAACTTTGTTTCGTTATTGACTAAGTGTAGAAATAATCAGGCATTGACAGCTTTCCTTAATTAACTCTTGGCCTTAATTAAGTTAATATCAGCGAAAGCACGTTACATGCATGACATATGCCAAATATGCTGATGACAAATGTCTCGAATAATAGACGAAAATGTTAATGAATTTAGCAACCAAGCTGGAGAAGAGAACGATATAATGTAAATAAGGGCAAGAAAATGTAAAACGTTACGTGAATAAAAACTAATGGCGACGACAGACCAAATCGCCACCTTTTTTACTATGGGAATTATAGCTTGCTTAGATTTTAAAAGTAACGAACGTGATGGATATGATGGGAGGATGGGAGGATTAGGAATACTGGTCTAAGTGAAGCAAATTTGGATCGTGTCTTGTAAATAGATGATGGTCAACATCGCTTTATATTGCCGAAGGATGGATGTGCTGTTTAAGTTATAGGACGTATAACGTACAGCTTATAGCCTAGACTCGCGATTATTCGCCTTGAAAAATCTTGACATATTATATGCTTTTAAGGTATGGGTCATAATTATCGATTGAACATAGCATCTGACGAAGATACCTATGCCTTGTTTAACTTATTTAATTGAAAATATGCAAAATTAGGGTAAACAACTGTATGTAACACTTCCGTGAACGGTCAGCTTGGTCTATTTCTCTTCCAAAGTTCACGCTCTAAACATGGGTTAAATAAAAAGATCAATTGAGTCTCGCGTGTGTAAGTTGTAGAATAGAACCGGATTTTTTATGTAGCAAAAACAAGGGTTTGCTTGTGGAAATCAACCTTCGGCGTAAACTACTCGAAAAGTTCTTTCACATCTTCGCACGAACTGAAACATTGCATAACAAGTGTGTGACCTATCGCCTAACTGTAAGCAAGAGATAGTCGGCAGGATTCGACTTTGATGAGAAAGCCGGATTCCCAATTGAGTGCGCTCAACGTGTCGCACACCGGTTATGCAATCTGAGTGAATGAAGGGATCACATTGTGTTGCTATTCTGGGCGTTTGGCGTTAGCCCTTCCACCAGACTTTAACAGAACGGAATCTTCTGGTCTCACCAAACAGAGTATTGTCATCTTGTTATAGCGATTTGGTCTCGAAATAGAGGGAGATGGTAGGAAAAGATTCATTTTTCATCCTCAATAATGGTATGATGCAAAAAAGACTTCATTCGTATTGCTTGGCCAAAGAAAAAATACTCTTCTTTGACATAAAATTTGACGCGATTAACACGCGATTACAAGCTACGTTGTACGCAACTTATGTTGTGATGACTTGAAAATCCCTATCAGGTGTCAGCAATGGAGAACGACACCCATGACGCGATTTTGTGGTAGCTACATTCACAGCTAAGGCATCCTGCGTCCAATTTTACTTTCCATATTTATACACCTGCTAAACGCACACGAAAGAGGGAAAAAGGACGTGGGGAGCCGGATAAAGTTGCAAAGACTTCCAAATATCGTAATGAACTTTTGCATACATCAGCAGACATCGAAGATAGAACCCACAATAAAGTCGCTAATGTCGTTTACCTTAAACCTCTTTCAGTTTATACCACGAAATGATTTGCAATTACATCTATCTTTCTATTTTCCTTCCTTTAAACTTCTCCTTATTATATATAACCGTCACATGTTTATTTTGTATTTATATATAACTAAAAGTATAGCTTCTTACAATATTTTTCAAACGTTCGTTTTCAACTTTTTACCTTAGTTTAAAAGAGTAATTCTGCCTTTACTCAATGAAGGAGAAATTTTCCATGGCAACCAACATGCAGAAGCCTCCAATGTTTTTGAAAAATTTGAACCCTGGATATGAAATCCACCAGGTCGATCAGCTCAGAATTTCTTGTTAGGCACGAATCACAAATCACAAATATGTTTACTGAAAATTTCTTCTGAACGTAACGTCCACGACCATTAAAAAATCGTTATTCGGAATTATTATACTATTGTGCGTATTTGTTGGCCAAGCTTTAGGACTTTGATGAATTGATGAATTCGTTTAGTAATAATATTCTTCCGACTATTGGCACGGAGACATTGGCACTAGTCGCTGAAGCCTGTGCTCTGTGCTCTAGTGAACTAAACCCATCGATTTAATACATACTTTATGAATCTCTCTATAGTAACTAAAGCCATAACGCTTATGAGAAATAGTTAAGGTTTCCTGTGTATTACGTTAAAAACTCGACGTAAAGAAGTTGCTTAACGAGTTGGTGACAGTTCATGTAAATAAATACCATTTAACTTTTTTTTTTAACTTTTCCTTTTTTATTTACCGCATTTTCTCCTGTCTACTTTTAGGATCAACTAAAGCAAGATTATCTCTTTCCTCGCCGCTGACGATCGCACGTTTTTGACAAATGTCAATGAACATAGCTTTCGATGTTAGGCGATATATTCGACGTCGTTCTTTTTCTCTGTCCAGCGGGGTTCCAAAAAATGATTCAAAAAATACTGTCGTGAAAGGTTAACCAGTCGCACATTATATTCTTCAGTGTAATTAAAAAATTCGTTTCTTTCTTACATGGACTACTCTACGCACTTGTAAATTTTTATTTACTGCCACAAAATTGTTATTAAAAAATGCCTTCAAAAGTCGACATAATTGTTTGTTTTGGTTTATTAGAAACTTAAAAATTTACAACAGCGTTAGACTCGAATTGTTAGCATTACGCTTTGACACAGTTTGGTTTGCATTGCGAGCATTCGAATAGTTTTCAAACAAACAAACTGTGGGCATCGACGTTTATTCACAATTCTTCAAAGAACTTTATTTCTAATACATTTATTGTCGATTAGTCTGTTACACGTACAAAAAATTGCTGCCGGACCTTTTCGAACCAAGCTTTTATGTACACAAACATCCTAACAAATGTAACCCTTTCGTAGTAACGGCTGTTTTTTTTTTCTATGTAACGTAAAGATGTATGTGTTCATGTAGATGTCAAGTCAAACTAAGCCTCCTCTCTCCACCTCCGGTTAATTTCTTCTTCTTCTTATACACACTTTTATACAGTGTGTATACAATATTTGGGTTTAATAGAAAGAGATTTGTAAATAGTAGCTATTCACAGATTGCGGACTGCCGTTTGTTTAAATTTCTTTAGATCATGAAATGGTCTTAAATCCGCACAGCAGTAAAACATAACGGAAATATGTGGGATGATAATGATGATTGGTTCGTTGGTTGCTTGGTTAGTCGGTTGGTTGACTACGGTTGCTTAGTTGGTTACAGAAGTGATTGAATCAACGAGTTGAATAGATGAATGAATGGGTGTACGGGTGAGAGGATGAGTAACTATATTGGAACATTTGCTGTTGTCATTATGCCTTCAAGTTATTTAAAATAAACTGAAGACAATTTCTATATCCTTGCAAGCAGACAAACTTTGAAAACATTTCTATATATTAACATAGTTGTGGATTTATTTGAATTGATTTCATGGAATTTCTCTTGCAGACGACAATAAGAAGTATTGCGAATGCACCTAAATGCTGGGTAATAAAAGTTGCCAGTCTACTATGTGGTGAAGATATAATTGCAAAATATATACAAAGTGCGTAAAGCACTTCTGTTTTGATAATAATTTGTATGCAAGCATTATGTACGTGTTACATAATTGAAAATACGGAAAAATTTAAATTATGGCATACTCACTGGTGACAAATGCAAACTGTCCTTCTTCCACTACGTATTGTCTTCGCTCTTCTTACTTTCAGAACACATTCCCGTTTTCATAAGGTGCACTTCTAAAGTCACTCAAGTGTTTATATGTCCGCTTTCGATATTCTAAATATTCTCAACAGTCAAAGGCACTTGTTCACTTTATTATAGCGCTTGACCAGGCTGCATGTCAACAGCATGCTAGAGTAATGTGTAGAACTTTACCGATATTAATAACACGTTCTGCTTTGTCCTCTCACTTGCTTAATTTGTTAAATGTTCTATAAATACGTTCCATGGTAAAAGAAAATCGCTGTGGTTGTACTATTGGTTATGTTAGAGCGATTAAAGATAGCGACAGCGGCTACGAAACTCGTAAATGCAATGTGAATGCAGTCAGTTGGGAAGTTTTTCGTAAATGCAGGAACATAATGGGTGGTATCCTACACCATATGAGAAGAGTTTATTTTGTTTTAGAAATTTGGATACAGTACTATGGAACAATTCACAAGACAGGCATTCGGAAGAGTTAATCTCGAAACATTGAAAGAATATTTCGAATAATAGCTTCTCACATGAGTGGACAGAGCGACAAGAGTAATGAGTTGTTACACATGGACACCATGCCAATATTCATTTGAAAGTCTTCACGGTGAAAAAAGCCCAACGAGCTGTTCATCATGTAAGGTCTAATGCTGCAGATCGCCACAATATCAACAGTAGATTCCGAAAGATTGTCCTACCATATTCAATGACATCACTGATGCGCAACAGTTGAGTATTATCTCTGTCGGAAAACGATTTTCTTCTGTTTCTCAAAAAGATTTTCGTATTATAAATATTTTACCGGCTTCGGAATGCTTAGAACGCTTAGTTTTGTGCAGTCCTAACCAATGAGACTAAAGATCTGAACGCAGCTGTAAGATTACAATGCTCAAACTGTTCTGAAAGACGTCCGTCCTGATTATAACAACGACAATTTAATAATCTGAGTTATGATTCATTCCCTCAAGCCGTCTGATGTAGCAATTTATAGCTTAGTGTTGTGCCGGCTTCTGCCCAAGACAGTGGGACTTATCAGGTACTTAGATAATCGCTATCAGTGTGTAAAAGTGGCCAGTTCTCGTACGAATATAAGAGGCTCTATTTTAGCGGCGCCTTTGTTTAGTACATTTATAAGTGATTAAGCTTCTTGGTCGTTCAAGCTGCGATATTCATCGGCATGTTGATAATGCGTAAATCTACTTTTCGCATCCTCGTGGACTTGTGGTTGATTTGACTGGCCGAATCAATATAGATCCAGATGGGATTAGGGTAAAAGTTAAATTCGTGTAAAATTAAAAATATATTTTGGGGAAACTTCGACGTTATGAAACAAAAGAAAGTTTGATTAAATGTCTTGTTGTTTCGCTAATATCTTATGATGCTAACGTAAAGGGAAACCTTGACTATGTCTCGATGTGTAAACTCCAAGCTACGGTTAAATAATTCTACGCAATATGTTTACAAGAAGCGCAACTATTATATAATAGGTTATGGGGTTCTTTGCCAGCGCGTATCAAGTAAATTGTTAGTTTGTGCAGATTTGTTACTGAAATGAAGTTTTTTTTAAATTTCTCTTCCAAAATACAAAGAAGAGAGTGCCCCTTAGCATTACAATCAATCCAATATTTCGATGCCGTTTTTATACAATGACTTGTCAAGGCCACCAAAATTCGTTCCGATTGTTTTTCTCAAAAGCGTCTATTTCCCTCCGTCGAGGTAATAATCTGTTCGATTTCAGCAGCTCACACTACACGATTTCTTTCTGGTCCCACCAAACGAAGAGTATTGTCGTCGCTAGACGCAATCGGATGCAGCGTGCTCTTTTTTTCAAACCATGCTGCACTCATTTTCCTTCCTTTTGAATTTTTCCCTCTGTATGTAAACATTTAGAATTACCAAGGCACGGAAGCGTAACTTGTATTTGTGTAATATCTTCACTCAGTAATGCTTGCACTCTTCAAATTGTTCCTTTTGAAGCGTTTCAACCAATCTTTGCCTATCGCTTTCGCTTATTCTGCTATATCTTTTTGGCACAAATCCTGACCCTGTACCCTGACCTGCTTATTTGGCACAAACCCTGACCACTTCCTTCCATTACGTTGGTATTAGGTTAACAGATGTGCAATCTATAAAAAATATTTTGAAGTACATATGCTAACTAAACGTTACCTCAACTTATTTGTGAAACCCGAAAACTTGTGCGCACACGTAGTAGTTACCTTTGCAAGGCAGTAAATTGTTGTACAGCATATTAGTTATGGGAGTAAATCGCTAAATCTAACTTACCGTAGCAAGACAAGAAAAAGAACACGTAAGAAATGCCCGTTACAGTTACCGTAAAAAAGAGTAAAAAAAAAGGAGAAGAACTAAATTTTCATTCTCTACAATATTGGGTGGGCGCGGTTGATTTTTTCTATTTTCAAAATAAACGTGGAACTTTATATCGGGTTTTTGTCGTAGTTTACGAGCAAGGCAAGGAGCAAAAACCCAAAGATATTCTCAGTTTTTCTTGCGCAGGTGTGAAGGCTTTGTGGGCGGATTCTTTGAAAAGTTTAGGTCACTTATAAAATCCTTTGTTAAATTTAGAGCCGACATCTTAGTTTTCGCTAATAGGACACTACACAGCTGGCCAAATCGACAGAGGAACGGACGAACAGACTGACGTGCTTACACGCATTCCTAACTTGAAACTGTCCAAGAATTTACATACTCTATGAAGTTTTTGAAGCTTGTTTCTCCGCGTCACAAAGGTATTGAAAAAAAAATTAAATTTTGCAGCAGGTTTCTTATTAAATATATTTTAATTGAATGCCTTTTGATCAGCAAATATTTTCCAAGACTAAATATCTCCTTTTGCGAGTATAACTTTCACTTTTTTTTTGCCTTCACATTCATAGCCTTAAGCAAGTGTCAAAAAGCAATGCAAGTTTTAATTGAACACACGACGCTTGTCAGAGGACACACTTTTTCTGTGAAAATCACTTGTTAAACCAGTGAACGTGATTAAAAAGGTTATTTCAATCCTTAGGCAAGTGTGCGTACATACGAGCTCAGCTCTCTCTCTCTCTTACATCCCCTTATACAACTTAAATGACCTTCAATTACTTTGAGGATGTTTGATAATTTCATGGATCAATTAGAGAAATCGTTGCGTGTGTGCTTCATTATTATGAACTTGAAACCCCTGCCATCCTAACAAGAGAACTTATAATAACTTATAATAAAGGAACGAAGGCGAAGTAGACTAATGTTTGAAATTTACGCTTGAATGCAAGGCTCATAAAATATCCTTTGTGTGTACTTTTGTTATATGACAGAAGAAAATTTGCCACGCCTGGCGATTGTTGAACGCATTCAATAATATTTACTGGCATTTGCGAATTGGCACACGAGGCCACTAAGCAAGCAAAAAACAGCTACTCTCGCGTTTCACTGCTTCGCTATTCCTTCCTAACTTTAAGCCACTTTCACACTTTAATTTCTGCTTTATTGTAATGTGTTTTGTTCTGTTTGCTTTTGTTCTGTTATTATATCCAAAGGTGTAATACACCAGTAAGCGTGTCTTCAAATGTTCATACGAGTACATGCGGTAATTAATTTGTAACGCTTCATTGATGATGTCCTCTCTCTGTCGCTTATGGTGTTCCATACGCAATAGTACATAAACACGTGTTGTCAGTATTATGCACGAGTTGTTTATTAAATAAGTTTACTTGTTCTCTAAACACATAAATATGCAAATATATATTTGCCGCACACAAGCAAACAAGCAAACATACATACATTCGTTCGCGCAATCTTGTTTTCAATATTTTGATTAATACTGGATTAAAGTGCACGGTAAAGTGGAGTGCAAGGCAAACTAAATCAATGAAATACATTTAAATGTATGTATGTGTGTATGTTTACAGGTTTAATAGTGTGACACACGACTCAAATATTACTTGTTTGCGCAAAAGTTTAATGAGAAGGAAGAAAAACATCCTTGAAAACATAAACATGTGCGTATGACGTTGAATACACTAAGGACAAGTTAATGAAAAAACTTTACTTATATATATATATGTATATATATATATTTATTTATTTATTTTTTTTTTCTTTCTTTCGCGATCCTAAGATTGCTCTGCTTTAATCTTACTTTCACTGAATAAATCAAGGCAGTAGATATAGTTCCAGGAAAAGAAATAATATTTAGGTCAAGTCACGTGATCAAGCAAGAAAAATTCAATGTGTTTCATCCTTCAGTTCAAGGCTTCTCGATGTACGTTTTATAGAACGGCTTTTAACGACTGCCAAAAAAGGGTCTCATTTTCCGAAAAGATTTCAACATTTGGTTTGCAAACAATCGTTCGTGTTGCCTCCACTTGTCAGAATAATTCCGTTTTTTTCCGTCTCCAGCATCATCGACGCGACCTGGTTCAAAATCAACAAAAATTGGACAAATTATTTTCGACGAAGAAGTTTTTTCATAACAATTCATGTTAATGCCGAATGTGAACGTCGCCTTTCCCCGTCGTACAGCGATGCTTACTCAATTATTTATTGATTCATTAATTTAATGATGAGAAAAGTGGAATCACTAGAAACACTCGAAACAAAATGATCGAAATAATATTTAATAGGAGCCGTTTGAGGACTGAGAAGTTCAAAAAATATGAATTTTAGGTTCGAAAATTATTGCCCGACATGTTACATAGGGACGGAAAAAGAAAGCGGCAGAGGCGACCTAGAAAGAATTGAAGAGCATGGGGAGATGTAAACGAATAGAGTGATAGTCGCTCTCGTATTGCTAGCAAACGATTAAAAAGACCGATGAGTTACTTGCGGACTAGCTATAAAGCGACTGGCGGCTTGAGAAATAATTAAAATGGGGGAGAGGGGGATAAAAGTTAGGCTAGGAAACGAATGAAGTAACTGAAGCGATAGCGAACAAACGAAGTGACAGTTGGGTTTGCAAACGAACAAAGTCTCACACAATTTTTTGACTTAATTGCATTGTAGGCATTAGCTTACACAGAGAAATTTTCCAAAGTACTAGCTGTTCATCAAAGCGAACGCTATTTCATTGTTGTACATGCAGGGCTAAGGCCAGCTATGTATTGAAGGCTTTCCGAGAGCATAAAAGAAAAATAAATCATATAAAAACTATAGCGAACTAGACATTGCTGCTGGCACGAGCAAAGTGAAAATGCTTGCGAATTTGCGGGAATCAAAAGCTGTCATTGCAAAGCGTACGTGAAATCAACTTGGAGTTCGCAGACAGTAGTACATTGGAAAATAAATCCAGTTACACATATGCTAATTGGCCAAGACCCCACAACGGTTAATTGCAAAAGAAGTTGCCGTCAGTGTTGTGTGTCCCCATACTTGTGTATTGGAACGAATCAAACACCTGCTTGAGATTTGCTGGACTACATTCTTTACTGGATTTTTTGGATTTCTTTTCGCCCTCAGCGATAAGTTCTTCAATATTTGTACCCTTTAGTTCTTCACATTTTGAATCGCATCCGGTATTTGAGCTGTCTCTGTCTCTCTCACACCTATTTTCTTTTGCGGTACTTCAGGCTAGCGAGGCCCCCATCAATGGCGACTGTCTCCTTCCCTGAGGGGTCGTCAATCAACTTACCTCTCGATTGCCAATGTAGGCAACCCGCCTGATTAAGGCTTCACGCCAGGTGCAGACGTAAAACACACACAGACATCTGTCTCTCTCGTCGTAAAGGAATTTCAGATTTTTGCTTTTTGGCTTTTTACTAAGCCACACGGGCGCTGTTTTTTCTGGTAGCTCTTTGAGCAGCAAACGGTTTAATCGTAACCGTTTCACTAGGTTTTAAGAGACCATAATGAACTACATCTTTCTGGTGTTTTTAAAGACAGACAATTGTCTTCCTGTCAACGTAATTCGTGCCTGCAGTGCGGCTGAGCTATTCGCGATCTTTTGTACTTCGTGTAGAGAATAAATCCACTTTCCACCCCCAATGACGTTACGACGTATCTCCAGTTTAACTTAGTTGGTACCAATGTGCCGGTATTCTGAATCTCTAGCGTCTCTCAAAGATGATTGTTCTTTGAGTTACTTTGTGTGTTCGTCTGCAGCATCGAAATCTTTTGAAGCGCCGATATCATTAATCACGTGAATATGGCGATGGAGTTTTTTAAGCTATCGGAATTATTCAGCAACAAGTTTCTTGAAATGAAAGCAAAAAATTTATGTCACACGCAAGTGTTTTCGCAGACGCTTTTCCATTCTTTGACGTGCCCGCTTGACGTTTATTAATCTTTTCGCTGCTTACTGCACTGTTGTGCGTTTCATACTTGAACACGAGGTGTTTAAAGCTCCATTAAACCTTTCGATAGGTGCATAAACAACAACATATGTATATTCGTTCTCTTTAGGGGGTCAAGGAAATTTATATTTCACAGGCTGATTACATTTCATTTCCCTTATCCCATGTGGTTCGAATAAAACGTTGAAAATTCTTTTTATCATAAAACAAGATGCGAATTGAGGAGCTCGGCAATATGCAGGCGAAAAGAAAGCGGCAAACAATTATTTATCTACTTCTAAAGTCATTAAGCGACGAGAAAGGTTCAAGAATGCAATCGGCTTTCGCTTTGTATAGAAATGAATTTGTTCTATAGAGCGTGGTCAAAAACACTGCTAATAATGAAGATGAACAACATGAACAGAACAACAATGTCCTGCGCGGTCGAATGTGAATATGGCGAACTAAACATCGGGTGAAAGGCATTCGCTGGATGGAAATCTGTTCCATTACGCTCAACGACGAAAACGAGTATTGTTCCTGCTTTTATTGGATTTTGCATTTTTCTTCTTTTTACACTAAATTCGATCATACACATTTTTTGCAAAAGTCTTTAATTAAAAAAAAAGAAGAAAGGTTAATAAATAATTGCCTTATGTCAAAGTGAAATTTTTAATTGCTCCAGTTTTTATGTAACAGTTATGGCGGCATGGTATGTGTGTGTTTCTACGTATACTGACCGCATAAGTATATTGCCAAGTGTCACAAGCGCACACATACACACAGACTCGCATGCATATGCATGTGGACATGCACACGCATACAAAGTAACCAAATTATTGTCAATTTTGTGGTTGACATGTGCGTAAAATTACCAAACGCGCGCCATTATCAAACTAACTGCAAAACTAACATTTTACATGTGCCTGTGTGCGTGTACGCCAATGCTCGGACTACACTACACTGCACTACACCATGCACAATGATTGTGGTGATGCAACTCTTTGACAAATATGTAACGACCATTTAGGCCACTGACAACGATTTTGTGAAAGTTGTGTTGCAACACAATAATAAAATTTTACCTCTTTTTTTTTTTTATGTTCTGCTTGTTGACAGTTTTATTAGCTTTTGCAAAATGACAGAGCGCGAAAGGCATAGGCGTAACTTAGCCATATATTAATACTTGCGCATATATATATATACATATATATATATCGATCGTGATAACGACAGGCATATAAACTAGATGACATTGTCACAACGAATGTATGATTTTTAGTTAATTGCTTTTTTTAGCAAAAACTCGCTCAATAATTTTATAATATATTTAAAATATTTATTGCAACAACAAAAAAAAAAAAACTAAAAGGTGATGATAAAATTGCAATTAAATCTTTCCCCGTATGAACGAATCAAAAAAAATAAATAAAATAGATAAACATAGAGATAAGAAAAAAAACACCGATAACATGAATATGCATAGAGGACTTAGTGGCGCCACATACAGCCTGTGTAAGTAATTGAGAATAACTATTGTTCATTATAAACGGACATCGACATAATAGGAGATAATTTGGTATAAGGTGTTGATTACTCCCCTTGCTCAGCTCTGTGTATTACCTCGTTGTGTTGGGTTGGTGTTGAGTATTCATTTTGTCAAAATATTTTTAATATTCAAGAGATCCTATAAAACGTATAATAGGATGGGGAGGAAGTAATCCATATTTTTCCGGTAGATGACTTGAGTGAGCGAATCCAACAATTTCCGATTTAGGCTCGTTGGAAAGGTGACATTTTCCACTTTTGCTGTTTTTTTTTTCGCCCATTCAGTTGTACAGTTACAGGATGTTTAAAATGGAAGTCAACAAATGCAAGAAAAGCATGGTAGTCGCTGCTTCATCGCGTTTTGGGCACGTTCGTTTTCGCGCAGTGTTGTCGTATGTATTCCATTTCTCATCCTCCGCCACCGTCCGTTTAAGAAATAGGCCGATTTCATTTCGTTTGGCCAAGCCTTGGCAGATGGAAATTCAATCGATCATATTTCTTTACATTAGTTGGTTTTGGCACCCAAACAACAAGATTCTTTTTAGATCTACCTTTGTGCGGATAGTTTAAAATTGTTTTATGGTCGATCTTTAGTTCTTGGGCGATGCTACGACTGCTAACATGCCGGCTAACTTCGACTATTTCTGTGATTTCATCGACTTTTTCGACGACGAGCTTAACTGTGCGAGGTGCATCTTTAACATGAAAAATACCTGAACGACACCGACGAAACCAAAATTGCACGTAATTGCCTGTTACAGCATACACCATAAACACCATTCATAATTTCAACTGCTTGGCTTGCACTTTTTCGTCTTTACGAAAGAAAAACTTCGTTAACTTCCATTGTTGACCTCCTGTAAGTGCCAACAATCCACACTTTACGAGATATCGATCACTAAAGTCATCTACTGAAAACATGATGTATTTCTTGATCCCCAAACCTAAGTTAGTCTTGATAAGTATCAAATTGAGAGTCAATATAAGCTTACCTTTCGGCCCGACTGGCCATCTATACAATGCCTATAGTAAACATTCATAAACCACACAGATGCAACAATGAAAATTTTCACATACATTCTATAAAAGATCTTCCAATAGGTATAGAAAAATATCATAATCATTATTTTGAATTTTCAATTAATTCTCAATGGGCTGAAGAGATTAACAAAGCTCATGAAACATTCTGATCAATTTCTGCCTGTTCAGTATTAAATTCGATTTTGATGCACGAAAATATAGTCTTGCAAGAACAATCGCCCCTTCTGTGCACAAATTTTTTGAGTTCATTGTATAAACTGTTTCTAGCAATTTCTTAATTACTTTCTCCTTCTATCGGCATTTTTACACAGATATATCACGTTACGCTAGTACACATTTAGTAGAAGAGAAGAGGTTATCACGTACTAGTTCTCTCCAATCATTTCCAGATTAGGTTAACAAATCCGCCTGAGTGGCCGAGTAGTCAAGAGTCTCGACTAGCAATTCAATGGTCGTGGGTTCAAATCTCAAGTGCGGTAGAGTTTTTATAATAATAATAATAATAATATTAATAAAAATAAAAAAAAAGCCGAAAGCCTAGTGCTAGATGCTAGTGCTTTAAGACATTAGTCTTAGAATTTATTCTCTGGCTAAATTTATAATAATAATAATAATAATAATAATAATAATAATAATAATAATAATAACAATAGGTTAACAAGCATGCAATGGACATTTAGGACAAATTGTCTCATTGAGCATTGATTAAAGGATACATCCTGCCGTTGTAAGCCACAGTCATAGCCATAGGTTGTTTTATTTTATATCAACTTTATTATTCCAAAGCAACTGCCAAATTAAACAGAGCAATAGCAATTTTATTAAATTTCACTTTATTGCAATACAAATTTATTATAAATAAAGAAATGTCTCTATGTCCTTAGAGAAAAATAAAATCAATTCATTGACTTATGTTGTTGTGCATTGTTTATGGCGGCGAAATGCATGCAATAACAAGTATGAGGAAAGCCTTGTTTTCTCCGCTACTTTTGTTGGCGCGTCTTTCTCAATAAAGTAATAACGATATGGAAAAATGCATACCAGCAGCTGTACGTGACAAGGAATTAATGAAAAATCCTTCGATATTATGACATGAAAACTTATATATACACACCTAAGTGATCTACCTTTTCATCTAAAAAACATTATTCGTGTAATTTATTTGTCCCCATTTAAGATAGCCACACCTTTCTTTTATATCCATCACATCGGAATTATCATTTCTCCTGGAGCGTAAGCCCGTTTAATATCTGCCCCCGTATTTCTATGCTTAACCTACAAGTTGGCGTATTGGTATGTTTCGTTCCAGCGACACTCCAGATTAAGATCCTTTGTAATATTTCTCGACAAACTCTGTGAAAAATAATACTTTGGCATACTAAAACCATGCTTGGAAAAGATCAGAACTACGATTGAATTTATTTTGAATTCGGACCACAATAATCTATGGTATAAAAGGATTCTCATGGAAATAGCAATAATCTATAATTAAAGTCATATAAGAATTATCATAAAAAGTAGGGTTATCCTTACGTTTGCTACCCCATAAGTAATACTTGGCTGATTCTTGTAAATATGTACTCTACGCAGTAAAAAGCTGATATTTCTATTTGTTAAGTCCTCGAGTATACATTATGGGGGATACTTTGGCATTGCGACCGTTCAGTAGTTATAATCGTTTGACTTTGCATCAACTTTGGTATTACGAAGGAACAGTCACAGTAAAACTACGCCCATATCAATTTCGTTATAATACACATTTGTTAAGGCACGCAAATCTCAGACAAAGAAATAACTTCTACTACGTCACATTCCTACGATGTCGCTCAAAATATGGCTATTTATAAGGAACCCGGCAACGGCCCTTGCTGCCGTTAGAATTAACAATAAAACCTTATCTTTGTTGTTACTTTTTTACTGTCGAAGCTGCTTCTGGGATACCATAAAAATACCTTTGACAGGCATCAGAGACATGCTGGATTCGTCATCCGTTGCATTACGTACTAAGCCCATTCCCCCCAATATAAGCACAGTTCTCCCATATTTTTTGCTACATATGTGCATATGCTCAAGTTAGTAACAGCATACCAGATACCTGTTGTTGATGCTAAGCATTAAAATAATGACAATATGTTGACATGAATTTATAGTTGTTCCAACTAGTGTTTGAAATATTTGCCCTCTTTTATGTACCGGATGGTGAATGCACGCATCATATACATCTATGTGGAAACCATCAAGAACATCAACAACACCGTATGCATAAGTGTCTTTCTTATATTATAGTTTCTATGCAGTTGGTTTAAATTATGACTGCAGTATACGGTTAAATAGATATTTTATGAACTCTGCAAGCAAAATAGAACCTTAGAAGGATAAAATACATCTGTCCGCAGGTTAAGTTTGAGTTCTTCAATAGGAGACTCCACTTTTTCATATATATTTCACACGCTCATGCCTGCGAATGCTTATGCTTTAAACGCTTTAATCTGCCTATTAAAACATAGTGACCGTCACTGTGTCTATTGATCCATGAGTTCTTCCTCATTTTTGAGTAATTACACTTGTTTGCGACCAAGAACATACGTCTCGTTTAAAGTACTCGACCCATTATTTGCGGTTGCGATAAAGGCAGATGTAAGCTAATTAAGAAAGTGCACGTCTAATGAGTAATGAATATGAATATGGCGGAAGTAATGAATAATATATAAAAATCCTCACTTGATGGTGTTCAATATTTATCAAAAGTTTACCTCACCCCTCACTTCCTGTTACGTAGAAAGGAAATTCCAAAATAATTTTTTTTCAAAAACAGCCATAGTAACAATAACAGCTTAGCATGCGGTAGCCCTAAAGAAGTAATTTGTGCTGGTGGTTGTTGGTTAAGTTAAAGTAATAAAAAATCTCTTCTATCACATCGTTTTCTTAGGGTTACTATGCTCTCACGTGCCACTGCTGCTCTTGCATATATGCCTCAGTTGCTTTCGAAACTAATAAAAATTTTTTAAATGCATACACAAAATATTCTCAATGCTTATGGGAAGAGGAGTATAAAGTATTCGTTTCGGTTTAAGCCGAATCATTTTAATGACATTCGTTTGCTTTTTGAAGTCCAAATTTGGGTTACGAATATGTAAAGAGAAACTTATTTCGAATTAATATTTGATTTAAATGCTTGGAATGCTTGGAATGCTCGTTCGCTTGACCCATAAGTTCAGTCTATTTCTTCTTCGCATAAATTATGCAATCAACCAATTGGTGAACTTTTTTTCTCCATTTAATAGCTCAACACGTATTTAGTCATTAGAATATTACACACATAGATTACAAACGTATGTAGAGCCTTTAATATACCTTTTGCAGTGAGAAGCACATCATTCCTTACTCATCCAACTGACATATTACTTGATGTCTTACAACAGCTAGTTGATTAGAAGATTTTTCTTGGTTATATTGTACGTCTGCAGAGATTGGAACAAAACGACATGTTGTGTCATTTCATATAACATGTTAGATAACTATTATAGCAGTTGTTCGAAGGGAATTTGCTTTTGATCGAAAAAGTTGTACGAAAAGCAGAACAGAAAAATTTACATAATTACAAACTTCAACATTCTCCCATAAGATGAAGAAATGCAATTTCGGTCAAAGGAGAACGATATGATTACAATATTTAACTGTTACCAACGCCAGAGGGTCCACAAAAAAGCGTATTTCAGACAAAGCACACAATAGAAACAAGGAAGAACATTATATTCGGTCGTGCCCGAATATTTTATACCCATCACTATTATCCTAAAAAGACAAAAAAAGTAAAAGAACTAAATTTTCATGGTCTATAATCTACAATTGGCGAGGCTGATTGCCTGTCCTTTGAAAAGTTTAGGGCACTTCCAAATTCTTTTGCAAATGTTTAGGCGATATTTTCATTTTTGTGAACAGGATAATTTTTACCACAGATTGGCAAACAGGCAAGTGGACAGACAAAAGACGGACATGATTGATTTTTGAATGCATGATTAGAGTTTTATGCTGATCAAGAATATGTATACCTTGTGGGGTCTCCGATGCTTCCTTTTGGGCGTTGCAACCGTTTTGACGAAATGGATGTACCCCTTGTCCTTTGGTGATGGGTACAATTTACATGTCCCTAAATATAGTGAATAACGTGACGAGTGCTTGGATGGAAAATTCATTTTTCAGATAAAACAAGTAAGACTAAAGCAAAAAGGTGGTGGGCTGTACCACCTCGCTTAACGCATGCATTTAGTTTCTAGTACAAGGTGTTACATGGAAAGTGATTCAAAAGGTAAGTCGATTCAAGTTATTTTCAAATTAATTTCAATATCAATTATTCAATATTAATTTCAATTTCTTCAAAAACACATTGGAGCTCTAAATTTTATTAAAATAGTTCCAAAATTATCACGTGTAAGTTGAACACAACAATATATGGATAGACATTAGACGGACAGATGGACAGAAGCACAGACAAACTTAGATCGAATCGCCAAAATGAGTCTGAAACGATCGGTATTATAAAAGCTGGGTACCTCAAGTCCATCTCGGCGTTGTGGCATACATCCGCACAAATTTTTTATACCAAGCTGTGTAGGATTGTAAACTCTTCTCTTAAAGAAGTAATGTTTAAATTCCGATCGGAAACCTTGGCGATACACAAAAGAACATTATTTTAAAGATACTGTAAAAAATTCAAATGAGAAGAACGGAAATCCAAATTTTTTAGCGTTCCTACTATATTGTCTTATTTTGAAAAGTCGTTATTGCCATTTCAAAAATTTTTCTACAAAACTCGCTGAGTAATAGTACGTCGACAATTTAAATTAGTATGAAAAATTTGGTTCGAGTGGGTAAAATTTTTTGCATCCCATATAACCGCTTCTACAAAGACAAAGTCTTTAGCTGGTAAAAATATCTAATTTTCCATATTTCCTGGTGAAAGTGGGTTCATAGCACTAAATTAGCAAAATAATTCACTTTACCCAATTTGGACTACCTATGTGGATACAATAGTATATAAGAATTCTCAGGAAATGAAAGACTCTGCCTATTTTTTGGACCCCACTGCGTATAAGTTGTCTCATGGCTAGTAATTCGTTCAGAAAAAGATTTAATTTTTAATATTTTATGATAAAAATTGGCCCTTGAGGATTGATATTTGGATCACATAAGTCTTTTTTTTAGACCCTCACATAAGGATTATCATGAAAAGCAAGTCCTTGTATAGAAAGAAAGTTTAATTTATAGTTTTTTATGACCGAAACTGAAAAGTAATAAAATTTTTAGGAAGTAAATTAAGCTTGCTAGATTAGGATCCCGCCATACGTTATGTGTTGAGGGTCCTCCAATGTGCGGGCCTTCATGAAAAGTATGCTCTTATATGAGAGTGATGTGTAATTTTTGATGTATTGTCACAAAAACGAGTGAATAACTTTTCTAGGCGAAGTGGCGTAGGGTATTTAATGATCGGCCTTATCCGAATATAATGTTTTTACTTGTTTATTAGTCGTTTAATAATAATATAAAAATCAAATTATAATAAAAGAATTAAATCAAAATTTATATCTTTGTCAATATAAGAATTTCACATTATTTATGTTGAAAGACCCGCTTGACCGTGAATCAATGCTCTGTTAAATGTCATTATATCCGAAGCCTCGTTGACGAAATCGACAAAATATGCACACAATAAAATATCCACAGCGTCATTAATATTTCTCTTAATAAAAGAAATTCATTGCTATGGCTGCTGTTTCATAAACACGAGAAAGGTTTATTATAACACTTCATTCCGTCGACTTAATCCCCTGACTACAATAATACAATACAATTCTAACAATCAAATGAAAATCAAGCAAAAAGTTTCCTATTAAATCGATGTTGTGCGGGTAAAGAACAAAAAAAATAAGAGTGCAATTCACGGCCATTCATAATGAAAGAAGGAAGGAAAGAATTGTTTGGCAGCATGTTTAAAAGAAAAGCAATCATTGTGTTCAATATGTTGGCCATTGTTCTACAAATCCGAATTTCGTACAAAACCACACAATCACACAAAATGTAATTTATGGCATTGCAAGAAAGAAGTAGGAAAACAAAAACAGAAACAAAAACCTCTTGGCATTCTCAAGCGAATGTTCTTGAAAAAGGCGAAAATATATTATGGAAAAATAATAAAGTGCGAAATTTTCGAACAAGCACACTTTATTAAAACATAAGAATGACAATTATTCAAAAAAAAAGAGAACAAACTTTTTTAATATCGACAGTTAGCTTGCTCTTCTTCGCTTCACATAATACGTTCTTGGCATCATATACATCTGTCATAGCTAATGTGCAATGGCATTACAAACACGAAGAGGCACAGCTGACGGATGGATGCATTATATATTGAATGTAAGGCCAGCACCAACAATGCAGCAAATCTGGATTGAACAAATTGCAAATAACAAGAAGATCAAAAGGAGAGCAACTTGTCGGTTTTAATTGGAAATCTCTTTAACGAACCAATAAAAATGAGATCATATGTCTGTAAATATAAATGCAGGAAATCTGAACCTTGGAGAAGGAACGAATGATAATTTCGAGCACAAAACCTTACAGTGATAACTATGATCGTCCACGTAGAGGCAAAAGCAGCAAAAAATGGTTTTATCCCAACGTATTATCCCAACTCCACTAATATATGTTTTCTTTTTCTATTCCCTTCGCTTGAGAATGCAAAGAACATCTGGAAGAAACTAACTATATGGCTTAGATGAAAAGCTATGCCTGCTTATATGCAGAGTGAAGAGAGTCGCCTGTTTAACCTAAAGAATGTGGCACCGTTTCCAGGGCGGCAACCATTTTTTAGTAAATGGTAGCGCTCTAAATGAGATGAAGAGTTTCCCTGCCCCTTGACGAAGGAATGATAATTTCGATTTCAATTTTTTCAATTTCCTTCGTTTGAGAATGCAAAAAACATCTGGAAGAAACTGATTGTATGGTTTAGATGAAAAGCGATGCCTGTTTAAATGCAAAGTAAAGAGAGTCGCCTGCTTAACCCAAAAATTGCGCACCGTTTCCAGGGCGACAGCCATTTAAAGTAAATGGTACCGGGCTTAGTGCAATATCTCAATGGGTGATGCGGAAAATTGTAAATGTGATGAAGAGTTTTCCTGCCCAATTTGTCTCTGTTAGATCAAATTATTAGAAAGTCATAAGCGGCTTGGGCAACCGAATCTAACTCGAGTGAATAATTACTGGTTATGAATATATGTAGTGTTGAAGGTCGCTGATTAAAATGTCGGACGCGTCGAGTGAGAAAATATTGTGATGCATGTACAATGCAGTCTAATTCGATTAACACATTTCCATCGGAACAGAAAGCAACGAAAAATTGAAATCAATTTTTAACGTTTGCATGCATAGCATGGCATTAAATCAGCTGTTGAAACGAAATCAAAATTCAAAACGCTATTTAGCTGCGCTTCCCCTCCTCTTTTTTTTGTTTTTCTTTTTCAGTATTTCATTTATTTGTGTTCCTCGCCCTTTTCTCTCGGAACAATTATACTTGACATGTACGTGTCGGTATTTAACCTTGCCGGCGCATGTTTGCGCGCAAGTTACTACCTACATAGGGTACAGCATTTTCAAGAGCATAATGCCAGCGTATAATATCGTTGAAAAGTAGAAAAACACATCTCATTACACTATAATTACTTAAAGGAAGCAATGTTGTTTGTTATTTTTGTGTACAAGGCAACGCATGTTTACCGTTTATGTGGGTTATATATGCAGCCATTGTGATAATAATAGTAATGATGGCAATGAGCTGTTGATGTTAATGAAGTTAATGACCTTGTTGCAAACACAATGTATGAAAAAATATCAAGCAAAGCTTAAAGAAGATGAGGAAAGGAGAGAAAGTTGCTTTATAATTTTTATGGTACGGAAATTTTTTTCATTAATCAGCAGCAAAGAAAAAAAAACATATCGAATTTCATTCGTGATCACTGCTTCCTAACGATAATGTGCCTTAATGCGTATCTCTCTAAGGGATCAAAGACACTTTGAGTCAATTTTATTAAAAGAGCTTCACATCATCGAAATTAATCAGGCTAGGTTCTAGTTCTACGATTCATCCGAACTTTTCATCCACCTTTCTACCAAGTCATTAAACATGTGTTTAGTGGGGCATTGTTGAAGTGAAGACGTTTCCTTCCGCATTGCTCAGCGTGGACGCTTTATCTCAAATGCCTGCTTTCGTCGCATTTGTTGTTGGAAATAGAGAGAGGGATAAATATTCCGACAAGCTTGAAGCAGTTTACAATGCACGATGCCCATCCTGTCCCAAGAAACGCAGGGCATTATGGCATCAAAGTGGACTTTGTCACCGTTTACTGAAATTCATTCCCCTTAGATTCCGATCTTTCTCGTAATTTAGCTTTCGCCCAGTTCACAGATCATCATCCGTTATTCTTGTCTTGAAAAATGGGTAACATTAGCTATTAAAATTTTTACTGCTAATTCCGTATGTCAAGTTTTTCCTGTATTAAGCGTCTGCAAAAACTAGTTCTGGTCAAAGTTATTGTAAAATGAAATATATCGCGCTTTCACTCTCTTAACCTTTTAGATAAGGCAGCCTACACCTAGACCACAATGGAGCCCCATAGACCGTTTAATTAATTTCCTTAAAAACTGTCCAAACTGTCTTCTTTCACTACTACTACTAAGCTCTTCGTTTGCGGAGTCTTTATTACTACTACGATGTGTAGCATAGAAGAAGAGAGTAATGAAGTAAATTCTTTTAATTTGTTTGTGTCTATTACAAGAGAGTTTTCCTCTCTTTATGGTAGGTGAGCGTACTCAGCATCGAGATACCTTTGACTACCTTCAGTTAGCCTTGACAAAGGTCTTTAATGTCTTCTAAATATCTTAAAAAGATTGATCGATTCCACTTATAATATCCAATCCATTCTCTATTTTCAGATGATTTCTTTAGATCCCTTTTTTTGGTATTCGGAAAAGGCCGAAGACTCTTATACGGGGGATTGAAGGAAGGATAATGTCGCAAGGTTTACTTAGGGCGAAACTTACTTACTAGGCTGGCTGCTGATCGGCTAAGAACAAACGTAGCTTTGGGCTGAGGAAAGTTAAATAACTAAAAAATATACCTGTTCAGGTCGCTAGGACGCCGGATACTTATACACGTGTAGAATTTTGAACTATGATTAGGATACAAAAGTTGTTCTTGGCACTTTTGGCTCTATCTTCAGTAATTATAAAATTGTTTACCCAGGCATTCCAAGAAATCATCTACCAACTCTCGTGTACCATGCTTGACATATCTATTCCTTATGAATCTTGTTTCCTTCTCTCTTCCAACTTAAGCACTTTCCTACATTTGCATAAATATTAACATAAATTTAAAAACATAAACATGCAAACAAATTGCATTTAATTGCCATAACTGCTCCGTGTGAAAAACGAAAGCAAAGTGTGAGTGCATTTCCTCTCGTCTCACTCGTTTACGGCGCTTAACTAACACCTTGCTTTATGATTAAGAGACTCGTATTTTTGCCATATGTTCGTATGTGTATGAGTGTTTACGTTTGTGCATGTTTATGTATTCGTGGAAAATGTTTATTGTCACGCAGTATGATATGTCAGTAGAGAAATACATACATACACTTGGCATATAGCTTGAACAACTTACCTACCACTGGCTGCCTATCGAACCGTTCCCCTATAGTCTCGACACCTACGTTAGGTAAACGTGTATAATTACAAGAGTGTGACAAGTGCTGATGTGTTAATGTTTAGCAAATTATGCTTTACATTAGTAAAAGCAAAGGATGTCATCAGACTCAAGGAAAAATTAAGAAAAGTTTTTGTTTGTTTTGAAAAAAACTTTGAAATTGAAAAACCATCCGACCATTTGACCAAACTATTTTCTGACACATCATGGGAATATCTTTTCAATCATTAAGAGATGAGAGTGAACGCGTGATTGAACTTTTACTCTACTCTAACTTGAATAAACTGACAACTTACTTAGTGCGAGCACTTTAATTACTGCCACACTTCGTTGTTACTTTCTTCGTTTAGCGTATTGCACAGCACTTTGCTAATTATTCATTATATTCTTTGCGAATAGCATAAACGAGCATAAAGAAGAAAAATGACAGACTTTTACTTTCGCTATTGCAAATGTATTATCTTAGAAAATGGAAAATAGCAAACATATGACTCTGAAATCATCCATGACTACAATAGCAACAACCTGCCTCACTGATAATTATCAAGTCATCCTTGCTTATGCATGCATACATACACGAATCATCTCCCACACAAAAACATTTGTCTATATATGTGTTAGATGGGCTTGTGTAATACTTTCGTATGGTATCGTGATTTTGTCAGTGAAATTCAAAGCATTTGTCACTTCAACGCAACAGCCATGTGAAGAATTCACACACGAACACACACATGCAAGAATAAAGCATACTGTAATTATGTTAGTAAGCGTATGTCTGAGACCCTCCTCTCTCTGTGCAGTTTATTTACTTTTTTTAAATCACTGACTTGTAGTGAAAATGGGAAAAAAATGAGGAAGAGAACTGAAATGTGTAATGAAAGTAATAATAGGGAATACTACGTTCATGCAGCCTCGTCTTGTTGTTCCAGTTGCTAAGTGCTGAATTATAGAATAGCCACGTTGGGCGAATGTATGGTTGCAGTTGCTTATCTTCTTTCACACTTGTGTGCAGCTGAACTCTTCAAGAAATTCAACGACTGAATGTCAATGACGTGTTGTAATAAGCAGTTTTTTATGTCTACCACCGCAGGTCTTAGAGATATACTACAATTTCTGAATCGATGTAAGCATGTCAGACCGTCCGTCGATTACAAATGTCCATGACCAACACACTTTCTTGGCCGTAAAGATCTCATGATCATATTACTAATTCTCGCACTTAGGTTGGAATGGAAAATTAGTCGATTAAACCAAGGGATGTATGTGCAGTAACACTTAAGTTGAGAACACTTCCGTTGTTTGCTTCTTATCCGTGCAGTAGTGTAGACATAACGATAACAATTGCCCTGTGTATTCTGTTGAGGATCCCGCAGCATCTGTATGCAAACGGAAAGAGCAAACTACGCTCACCCATTTGTTTGGGTTTGTTTTAAGGAATTTTTTCCATGTACATGGCAAACAGGCCGCGGTTAGAAGGTAGAGGAGTTATGTTAACAGACAGGAAGCGGAAGCAGCCTATTGGGTGCGTGACAAATTAGATACTGAGCACTCGCTATATCTATGGCCGACCAAGTACGCTCTATCACACTTGAGATTTGAACCTACCAACACTGGCCGGTGGTCGCAATACGTAACTAATCGATTACTCATGCGGATTAAGTCACAGTCTAACGTTCTGCCTGGCGATTTTTATGTTTGCTAATCTGCTAACACATATGTTGTGTAAGAAAACATGTAGACCGTTGACTAGATATACCGCTCAGAGCGATTCAAATCCAATGCGTGATTACTCTACGTGCGTAAAGTTATACGTCCTTTTACCGTCTTCTTTGTCTACTCGTGAAGTATAATATGTGCGATTGTTCTTTGATGGATGCAGTAAAAGTGAAAGAATATTTGGGTTAGGTAGGGCAGTTTCTAACAATATTAGATAGTCAAGAACATATATGAAACAGATTTCTTTCGAAATACAAGTTTTCGAAACGACCTACATAGTACAAGTTGAATGATTGTCAATAATATCAAAACAAGTAAGAAGGTTATATTCGTCGGTGGCAGAATTTCGCATCCCCACAAGTATGCTTTTCGCATTCTACTCTCCAAGTGCTTTTATTTGATACCCATATCGCTAGTATTGTCAAGAAAAAAGTAATCGCGTTGTCTACCAAATTCATTTTAAAATTAACCCATTTTTAGGCAGATAATATGTCTTCATTTGAGGAGTGTACAAAATAGTTTTAAACATTCGGTCTTGTTTGCCTTATGATAAATAAGCATAAAACCTCAAAACAGTGGAAAAAATTAAATTTAATTATTCGTAGCTTTGTGTGGACACGGCCGATTGGTTCATTTTTGCACTTAAGGGGTGGAGTGGAGTTAGTGTGAAAAACATCCGCCTTTTTAACTTTTATAATTTCCGAGTAACGAGCAAAAGTCCAAAAATTATTGTTAAAGTAAACGGAGTTGCGTTCAGTTTACGCCCCGCTAGGCGTTTCCGGTCCAAGCGATTTGGCCCATTTTCAATACCAACCTGTATGCAGAAACTTCCAATGTCTTTACTAAATTTGAAGTCGATATCTTCATTTTTGCGACCAGGAGAGTGCTGATAACAGACACTACACGGACATACAGACAGACCGATGTGGCTAAATCAACTCAGAATTTCACGTCGATCAAGAATGTATACCGAATAGAGTCTCTGAAGCTTCTCTTTGGGTATTACATGCATTATGGAAAAAAACAAAATGTGTATACCCCCATCTTACAGTGCTGGGTATAAAAATATTCAAGTTTGTTAAGGCGTCTAGACTAACCATCTAGTGTACCATAAAAAAACGAAGGGCTAAGTAGAAGAGCCTTGGTTGTTAGCGTTCATTACACTTTTTTAATTCTAAAACTAATTCTGTGGTCTGAATAAATTATAATATCTATAGTTAGAGTATTATTTATTACTTATATAATTTATTTGAACATTACGTTTTAACAAACAATGTTTCTTTCCGATTCGAAAATTGACGAAAACTTTTCATTCAAATACTCGCTAATCATGCAAAAAGCAACCCAGTCCGTGTTACTAGCTATAGTCATCTATGCTCAACGATTTTTCTAAAAATTATTTGAATTACCTTAAGAGTGTTTAGTACAGTCATTGTTTAATACCTTCAAAAATATATAAACTTTTTTATTTTCTTTTGCTTAACAACTTCTTCGAATGTTTTATTTTTCCATATCAACGGGTTTGTCGCAATAGTTTAATCCCTTAACTGAAAATGTCGTGGCATATAAGAATCCGATAGTTTGTAATTAATTGTTTTTTGTTTAGTTTTTATTTATATTTAAGCATTAATTCAAAATCTCGCAAAGATAGTTTTTAATTCATAAACATTTCGGTTAACCACAAATCGGATAACCAAAGATACCGTACATCAAACCGCATAAATACATTAAATACCTGTTACACGCACACATATTTTTGTATAAATTTTTATGCTTAGCACCGAAAAGTATATTAGTTTAGTTTCATCATTAAGCACAGATTCTTTTGATTACCTTTTCATTCGCCATCCGATCTTAACTATTACCTTTCATCGAAATTAACAAAGTTCCTGAGGAAATATATCAGCAAAATAATCTTACTATAGCCCTAATAAGTCGGCCGTCTTTTGAAAATCTCTACAAGACTTATGTAAGCAATAACTCATGTGTTGAAGCTACACTTACACTTGCTTTGGATCCTTATTGCCCGATAAGCAAGTTATACGGCAAGAAAAAGTCGAACCGAACAATTCGACCCAAGCCGGGTTTTTTTGACATTTCTTTTGCATAAATTTTTCATTTCATTTTTTTTTTTGTTCATTCTTTCTAGCTTTCCTTTTGTCATATGCTTAAAGCAAACTAATCTCTCTACGCTTAGGAAAAACATAAGTGATTTGCAAACACACAATATTTAATTGTGATGTTTTATATAACAAAAGCTTAAATAATAGATTTTTGTGGGTTACCGCAGAAAGAAAAAGCAAAAGCAAAAATATTAATTATAAATAAATGTTAAAAATATTTAACAATTTAAATATTGCATCATTTGAAAAAATGCACAAAACGATAATTCACTTTCAGCTTTTCATCTTTAAGCAAACAATTTATTCGCTTGGTGAATTTTTACTTTATGTTAATAGACATACGTTGCAAATACATTCCGCCAATGTGACTAAAGTGAAAGCCAAAAGTTTTTCACACGGCGTTACAAATTAATCGGTCCTAATTTACGTACATCGCATCATAGGTAGAACTAATCTACATACACGCGTCCATCCGATATGAATAGGTCGGCAGCAGTGACTTCCACTTAGCCGCAAATGTATGATGAGCTGGATCGATAGTCATTTGACTCCTAGCAATGGTAAAGGCATAATCTTGCGGATTTTGAACCACACGGAGTACGTTAAAAACCCGGATGTTCAAGTTTGCGTTTTTTCTTGCTTTCACATGGAATGCAGAATTATAGCCTAACAGTAGAGCTTGGACTTCATCCATTGACGATGTGATGCGTTTGGGATAAAACAAAATATTGATATAGGGAAAGCAAACATTTTTACTTTGAATTACATTCGTGTATTCGTTGTTTTAAGCGCGACGCCATTCAAATCGCCAGTGGGGTTCCTCTTTCAAAAAGGAAGCCAGTGAACAAAATTGTACAGCATTTGTTCGTCTACTTTATAAAACCAACGATCGCGCCCACAACATTTTTCCATGAGCACGGAAGTGACTGTAATGCGCCTCAACAAGGCACAAATTGTATCCAGACACACGCCGGGCGAGAGACCAAATTTAGTTTGCGCTACGGCTTTTTAGTTATTATGAGACTGTTATTCGTCGTAGTGCTTGTGCTTTTGTCGCGTCGCATGTGAAATACTGTCGAACTTGTTTTCACGGTCACAAAGCATAACCATATCGGGTGGTCGGCCGTCATATGAATTGAAAGAATTCAAAACATTGTTTCTTTACAAGCATGCAATGAAAAGAGAAAAATCCAAATTCACTAAATTAATTTCTAAATCTTTTTTTTTCTTTCTTGCTTGCCATGCTCTGCTTGTTTTTTATACCTTTCCTATCTTCTTCCTATCTCTTTTCATTATAATTAGATCTGGTTTTTCTTTATTGTTGTGATATGATTGATTTATCGACTATTGTTTGTATTTACTTAGTATTAAAGATCTCATATGTATTGTGCAAGTTGAAGACAGTTCTGCATAAATTCCGCAGCTTTCTTTACATTTCTATGTAAAAATTTATGCGTCATGTGTATTTCGCAAATGCATCAGTTGGTTGATTCAACTGATCACTGATCATTTATCGACCGTTTACCTCACTTTTGCCGATATGCAGCAATGGCTTCGAAACTTTTCACTGAACTAATACGCTACGGCAGTAAGCAATAAAACGGGTTTTCTAAGCCCTAGAGCGGAGTAAAGATTGGCGACAGCCTTGCGGCCGACGTCAGTTTTTTGTCAAGGATAGGTGCTCCGTGCTTGTTCAACAATTTCGACTCTCGATAAATTTGTCGTCAGGTTAACTTTCAAATTGACACTTCCACAAACAATAAATAAATAAAACCGAATCGACCGAAAAGCTAAAATAATCTTCAATTCTTTATTTTTTTTTTTTTGATTTGTGATATAAAAAAAAAGTTCTACTACGTGGCATCATCGTAGTTGGCCCATTTGAAAAAATGTTTTTTGGAAAACGACTTCCGTTCAAAGACGATTGATTGCTAATTATTAACAGAGCTGCAAGGAGGAAACGACAGTAGCGAAAATAGCCTAAAAGCGAAAAGAGAAATGAAAGTGAAATAAAGTAAAAAGAAACGATTCTTCTGGATTGCTGGATAGCAGATGACGCCATTTGTATTATCCAAGGCTGCAAAACTCAGTGAAGTAAGACAAGTTAAGACTGAGAAAAATCACATGTCGATGGATGTGAGTTTGAAAGCAATTATCGCATAAATCTTTGCATTTGATTCTATATAGATAAGATCCAAGCACAAAAATCTGTTGGGAAGTTTGGAGTATACTTTTACAAGAACACTTTCATATAACTAATTATTGATGATTACTTTATCTATCATCTCCTCTTTTTAGTATTAATGACATCGAACAAGACGAAGTCTGATCGGGGAGAAGTGCCATTAGGGAATATAACGCAACAATTGGTTGCTATCAGAAAATTAAATCTTGCAGTTATTTAAAAATATTAGATTTCATTATAAATTCGCGTTGCTATCCCGTTTTGTAAACGCCGAAGACAGGAGACATGCGATAAGGAGGGGAAGTATCGTTTTGTTCTTTTATTGTTAAATGCTGGCAGCAAAGCTTTTAATTATATTATTAATTTTTCATAAATTTTTCATTTCCGTTTTTTTACTCTCTACTGCTTGCTCAACATCAATTTATTGAACCACAAAATAAAATTATTATTATTTTTATTTATTAAACCAAAGAATGAAATTTTATGTTAAATACGAATGCAAATACAGCGACTTTCATTCATTCATGCAATATTGTAAAAATTTCAATCACCCCCCATCATCATCATCATCATTAGCATCATCATCAGCATCAGCACCGTGATCATCGTTCAAAACGAGAACAATAATATCAACTTTATTTTAGTTATTATTGATTACCAAACATTGTGAACTAAATTTTTCACAATAATTTCCAATAAATTTCACTTGAAAACAAAAATTGTTCAACCAAAGTATGGTTTGTGCTTTAACATACAGCACACATCATAAGCATGTGAACAGGCATGCGAGTAATATGTATATACATATATATACATATATTGTATATAACAATACTGCATACAACAATACTGTTATTGTAGAAAATAACATAGATTTTTGTATTTTTTTCTTCTTGGTGTTACAATGTTTAGTGCTGTTGTTGTTCTTGTTGTTGTGTCGATACTCGCTTATGTATGTACCAGCAAATCATATGAACGATTACCGGCGAAAGTATTTTAACATTGTATGAAGGCGTACATGATGCATGAGTGGGCGGTTAGATGTGTTTGCCTGTGTGTGTGTGTGTGTTATTGTACATATAGGCGGGTATACGTTGGTTGATGGTTGTCTTGTTACGTTATGCTGGTGATTTTACAACATTATTGCAAGCGATTTGCGATGCAATCGCGCATAAAATACTTCCCGATGAACAATAAAAAAAATCATATTTTGTTTTTGTTTTTTGAAAGGCTATATGTGCATGTTTGTACGTCTTTTTATAAGTTACAAAACATTTCAGTTACGACTTTTGATAGAAAGTGTAAATATCACGAACACACACTCGCGTACAATAAATATCCTCTCGTCTGTATTCGTTACAACGTTTGCTGTGTTTAGCTTCATCTTCTCTCTGACACTTGTCTGCTAACCGTTTTTTTGTTTTTATTTACTGTATTGTATGAGAAATTTTATCTATTTTTTTTTTTTTTTATCTTTTCTTATATACATATATATATATATATATATATAATATATATACATACTTTCTCTTTCACTTTGCATTTCAGAGGAAATAAGTGCGCTGCCTGTGGAGAACACACAACTTTCGCAACAATGCATTGAAAGCCAAATTTTAACGAAAACGTTTAATGATTCTCATGTAAAAGCTTTGGACAAAGGACCGCCCAACTGAAAGGATATTTCTCGTTTAATTAATCAAAAAAAATCTTTAGCTTATATAATACATAGAATATACACACGAACTATAGATCATATATATTTGTTTTCCTATTAGGTCTTCTAATCTATTAAATATTTTTTTTTCCTATACATGACTTAGATACGTTTCTTGCATTTTTTCATGATGACGTACTTGCCTAGCAGTCAAGCAGTCAAATAACAGAATCGAGAATCTAACAGAAGTCGAGTAAAAATTATATATGTTTTTGATAATAAACTAAATAATTGATTTCTTCTCCTTTCATCGTTGGCCCAAAACGCGATGGTGTACCGAATTTCGTCAAAATATTTCACCAAATGTTGCCTATAGATTGAATACGAGAATATTAGACGGACAGGCGGACAAACAGACAGGTAGGTCGATAAGCTTAGATCGATTTAGAAAGCAGTTCTGACTGATCGGAATAATGAAAGATGGTTCCACCTCAAGTCCTCCTAGTTGTTCTACATATATGGCCACAAACTGAATATATTCTCGTACCATAAATGAACTAAGGTATAAAAGTACTTTCGCCAACGTAAATCGTAAAACTTCTAGGAGTCTGACCAGAGGTTCATTTAAGTTTTTTTTATCTGACGACGTGTACGGATTAAATCTAACTTAAAATAAACAAAGCTTGTTCAGCTGCCGCTATTCTTCATAAATTCGTGTACTATGCGTTGATTTGGAGATATTGAGCAACTCCAGAACCAGTGCTGCTGCATGTTTACTTAAAGATTGTATAGACAATTACGCGAAGTAGCAGTCATAGCAGTCCATTAAAAGTAACGCAAACATCATTAACATCAGCATGCATAAGTTTATGAAAATTCCAAAAATATTTGAACGAGAAATCCAAATAAATCCCGTTTCGAAAGATTGGGTAACATTTTTCATGCTGTCAATTTCCAAGATATCTGAAATGCTTTTATTTATGTGCATTCCAGGAAAAATCGATGGATTTCTTCAAACTTTTTAGATGGTTTGTTGACATTTCGTGCACGTCCTCTTGGTGGTGTCACTTTAGACTATCGGAACAGGACATAAACGTAGAGCAACGGCGGCATTGCGAAATATTCGATTTATTTATCCTCGAAGGCCTATATATGCTCGATTGGAAAAAGCTTACTAGAAACGCTATCTCCATATTAATGCCTGCTAAGGTCGATTCCGCACAATCTGCTACATCCTGCGTTTTTAAACTTTCTTTGCAGTCGCAAAATACATAAAATATAGAAATCCAATTAAAAATTTGTCGAAAAATTGTTTCCTCTCTGTTATATGTGGTTTACTACGATTTGGTTGCTCTGTGGTCGTATACTAAGCAGACGTTGAATGTGGTTTTTAGGTGGCATCTTCCAGATAGTGTTTCAATGACAATAACGCGATATTGAAATTCTGCTGCGGCTTTTTCAATACTTTACTCCCACATTATATTAAGAGTAACTTTAAACTAAGCCCAATGCTCATGAACAGCAGCGTAGATAAGAGTCGTGATTACTAAACCAAGTTGGTATTGGCGAGTGCAAGTGCGGTAGAGTTTATTTTGCTTGTAGCTATAGTGGGGTGGTCAGCCGATGAAGGCAACCATCGCGGCCACCATGTTTCTATCCCTTTTCTTTCATTTCGTCCTGACCGTCACGGTGTTCAACAAATACGGGCTACGCCTTGAGTGATTGCTCATATTCAAAAAATTTACAATTAATTTGTCTCAGTGACACCATCCTAAATGCCATAGTTTTAAGGTTATCTACAAGCGTACGCCCTCCTACGAGTACCTCTGCTTTAACTTACCCCAAACTGTCCCTGCGAGTGAACTGACGGAGCGCGTATTATAAAGCATGAATATCTGTACTTTTTACATTTAAATATAGAATAATGAGTACACACGTGTGCATAATATGCACACATAAACACACATCGATGAATGAGTACACACACATAACTATTATATATGTTATGCGTAAGTTATTTCATCATATTAGCGATTACTAGGGTAACAAATTAATGTAAGGGACATACATTAAATACATAATTGACATATTGATGACAAATAAGTAAATTATTAGTGCTTCGTGTGAATGCGAATGCGTAAGTAAAAGTGAAAAATTTCATTTAAAATTAGCTTTAGGTGAATTTTCCTTTTCTTCTTTCTTATTGCTCTCATTATTGTAACTTTTCATTAAATAATATATTTATCTTTTTTGATGCTGATAAAAATCGTTAACTTAAAACAAATTATGTTTGCTTTACAACCACAACAACAATAATAGCAAAAAAGAAGGCAACAGCAATGACAACAACAGCACAAGCAGCTAAGTAGTCAGCTATCATCATCATGCATTATTATCGTTATTATCATCAGAAGAGACCAAGCAAACACTTTTCATTTCGTACCAAATACGAGTCACATTTCCTTCCTCTATAGGCGCACACAACCTTTGCATATACGAAATATGCGGCGAATTTCGGATACCAAGCACCTTAAGAAAAGAGTTTTTTTTTTATTATTTAAATGCGTTTGCCGGTGCTTGATGGACCTGCATACTTGCAGACGACCGAATAGACTAACAGCGACAAACGGAAAACTAAACAAGCAAATGCTGACGGGACAGACAAACGCATAGTGAAAGGACGTATGAATATATCTGAATAATCAAATATTGCCACATCTGTGGACGGAAGTACGGACCGACGGATGGAGAATGGACGAATAAACTGGCGAATATACGAGGAAATCCTACGCGGACGTTAAATGTATTCATCCGCGATTAACTTACGCTCTAAATCATGCGCTGCAAATGGAATGACAAAACTAACAAACTTCCATGCTTCAATGTCATAGAGCACATAAAACAAGAGGAAAGAAAGAGAAAAAATAGAATTTTACCATCTCGAGGATTGGGCCCAGTTAGGCAAACACAAGTGTAATAAAAGCAGTTATAACTGAAGCACAAGCAGAGGCAGCAAGCAAGAGAAGTAGAAGCAAGTAAAACTTCCGTTTCCTTAACATGACACTAAAGCCAGACAAACACTTTCTGCCATCATACTTTTAATAATTTATGTGTTATAATGGTGTCTTTAAAAAAAATGAAAGCAAAAAAAAAAAAAAGAAAAGGAGAAAAGGAAAAAAACGAACACAAGCCAAAGTAGAATTACAATGATTTGTCGCCTGATAATGTCACTGTTACAGGGAAGATAGAAAAGAACGACAATAATACAGAATGCAGGACAGGAGCAGCAGCAGCAGAGGCTTGCTTGGTTGGAAAATAAAACGAAACACTGTTGAAAATGTGGCGAGTGGTTTTGTGAATTTGATATAAAAGAATTTTACTTTTGAAATTTTATTTCTCTTAAAATTAATGGAGATTAAAATGTTAAAAAATTTTCATATTTATATATATATGCATATATATATGTATATATATATGTTAAGACTGGCGTATTGTAATACAAGCGATTTTCTTTTTTTTTTTGTTTTTTTTCTTTGTCTTTTCTGCTTTATTTTATTCTCTTAGCTGCTAATTACATATCCCTATGCAACTTTTATTTATTGTGGTTGCTAATGTTGTTTGCCGGTATTTATTATATTAACAACTACCGTCGAGACTTTGGATAAAATCTAATTTGTACTTAATTTTCATGTAAAACAATAGCTTAACAACTATGTACATAACCATTACAACAACAACAAAAAATGGCACAAAAAACAAAGCCGTTTCATTTTATAACGCTTTTGTTTTGTACTTGTTTTTTTTGTTTGTTTGTTTATACAAACGCTTACTTTTCATGAAAGTTTATAAATAATAAAAAATAAAAAAAATCTCTTAAAATCATTGGCTTGCGTATTGATATAAATCACTGAGCCTAGCAAGTGAAGAGATTCATACACAAAATGCCCTTGCATTTCGACGCAATGAACGTCAGAATTTCGAAATTTTGAATGTTCAATAATTACTAGTTAGATAGAGGGATGAAAATGGAGCAATGAGCAACAAAATTGAAAAGGATTCGATTTTCATAAGAATCTGTGAACAACGAATCCAATCTAACACGTCATTAGAGATTTAAGGGCGATCCACCGGACATCAGCCAACGGGATGATAAAGCTCAATAATTCGTTAGCAAGTCATTTCCAAGTCAAACAACGACTGTTAAGACAACTACAGCGAACATTAACGAACCGATTCAGTGGCTCTTTTATCTGACATTTAATCTTTTCTTTTAAATGCAATGCAACAGCAACGTTAGGTGGTAAAATTTTTTTTTTCATATCTACTCGAAAAGTTGAAGGTATACTTATATACAGATTCTAAATCGATTTAGATAAGCTTACCTGTTTGGCTCCATATCCGGGTGTCTTTCTGTCCCTTTCCGTCTATCTGTCTACGTCTGTCTGCCTATTCCTATCTGTCGATGTGTTTCTGTTTACTTTTCTCTGTCTGTTTCTTTGTCTCTCTGTCTGTCCATGTAAACATATTTTGTCAAATATCTTTATTGTGAAAATCTAAAAAGATTTTCTCTTTTACTTATCGCTCACAAACTATAAAGCAGATGATAGAAATGTTCGCATATACTTTAAGCACGATCCCGTAGAAATGGCCGCGTCCACACTCAATATTACAAAATGCCGAAATTTCATTTTTTAGTCCACGCAAGAGCAGGTACCAAAGATCTGGCCACAGGCGAATAAAAGTTCTTCGTTTACTTCGCTCTTTCAATTCGGGCAGTAATGGATTTTCGGGTTATTGGCGGACCAACATATGCATGTATTAAGTAATTGACTTCTATCAATTGTAGCATTATCTGCCTCTTTCATTATTCATTCATTATTGTTTAATTTCATTAGTCCCTTTTTTACGTATCATAAAAAGGAAGCAGTTATATGTATAAACTTTTCAATACCATTGCACTTGAAATGCTAATTAATAGAAATCAATGGTAATTAAGAGAATATTTTTCAAGTACCAAACTACTATGGAATAATATTTTCTGTGCTATTCATATTTTATTTATATGCGAGGTGAAAAGGAATGAAGTGTAGTTTTTAAGTGACTTTTCAATACCGAAAGCGCACAAAGGAGGAACAACAAATGCTTCGAAACGCAAAAGTAAGCATTAAATTAAACCAAAACAATTCATTCACAAAGCTGCTATAATAATGTAATTGATCAGACCGTGCCATACCGTTACGTAACCTTCATTATTTAAAAATTGTTCCGCAAACCTTTGAATGTCGAAGGAAATCATATCTTTTGTAAATTTTGGTTTCGGTAAATGTGAAGCGGAAAACATTGCTCGATAGTAACAAGCCATTGAAATCTCAATCAAATCAAATTCCCAGGAAAAGTAGAAACCAATGTATACTAAGGGAAGACTTGTTCACAACATTTACAACACCTTCAAGCCATGAATCCCCCAATTCGAATGCTCGGAAATATGTTTATTTCATGTTCAAAAATTCAATCAAGAAACTCACATGTTCTCACATGATATACTTGAGTTGTTGCGTTATAAAATGTTTAATTCTTATATTTTGAGAACACAACCCCCAATTGGGCCCGCAGTTGTAATAACTTCAAATCTATATTGGTAAGTATGGCCGCAGATTTGGGTTCGATATCTTATTCAGAGTAGTCCTTGCAGTATGTTTTGCCGGCTTCCCCCTTTGCCTTCGCAGACTAGCTATGCCAAGCGTTGGCAACCCGAGTTCGGAGTTGCTTTAGACTTGTAGAATTGAAAAATAGGGGAAGCCTTGCATTTCATATAGCACTAATCCCTTTGCCAATAAATAGATCCTTTCCTTTCTCCTAATATTTTTTTGCCGGTCCTTGACCTTAGCTATTGCACTTTATTTAGTCAAATTTGTAAGACCAGCTTTTTTTTTTTTCTTAATTTATCTCTCTCGTCATGTATATCCTTATGCACATAAACGCACTCGTAAATACACATTTACATATATATATATATATATATATATATTTATACATATGTACATGAATTTATTGTATATATGAAGTTGAGCATCGTATAGCTATGCTCACCCACACGTGCCATCTAGACTGACCACAATAACCACATGTTATGCTATAACAATGGACTATACATATTATATATATGTATATATACACTACTAATATACGTATGTATAAACATGCGATAGAAAATGACAATAGAAAGCCCTTTAGCTCTGCGTATAAATTTCGTATGCAAAAAGTGTACACAAACACGGATGTATAATGCAGAAAATTGTTATATCCTTAGTTTGGGTTTAGTTTTTTTTTTTTTTTCTATTATATTTTAGTATTATTTGATCTATTTTAAAGAAGAAAAAAAAATTAACCGACAAATATGTAATGATAGGAATTTGTATAGTATGTGTAATTGGTTCTATTTTTTTATTTATTTTTTTTTTTTGGGTTTGCAATTTTTCTCTACCAAAAACTTAAAGCATAAACAATATAATAACAAATGCAATCTTAAATATTAAGCCATTTAATAACTTTCCAATAAATCTAATAAAATAAAATCAAAATTTTACATCTGAAGATTTTGCATTTTCCGGCAAATACTAGTTTTTTTGGAATCGTAACACAAGCCAATGTGTGTCTCAGTAGCAACTACAAAGCTAGATAAAAGAGCTATTACTAACGTGCCCCACTAAATTTGTCAGCATTGCCTGTAAATTCGGTAACAAGTCCAATCTTACATCACCACGTCCGTCCTAACCTAGATTCATTAAACGCTAACAAGCCTTGTGCCGCAATTCTTTTGACATATTATGAACTTTGCTATTCCTTCATGCAAAGGAAACCCGGCTCGTATAAATTGAATTCATGATCACCTTCCAATTACTCCTTTTGCAGTTGATGTAACCTCTACTTTTAATCTTAACTTTTATTATTATTGAAACGCCTCAAAATCCGCCTGATTTGAATCCGTCCGCTATCGCAATTTTCTTCATCAATTTGTATTATTAGAGAGCTTCCGTTAAATATATACATACCGCAGCCTCAACATGTATCATTAATTCAATTTAAATAACGAAGAAATGAGACCAGATCTTCTTTTCTTTTATGTATACTTCACACTGTTCTCTTATGTATGTCGTATTTACTTAAAGTTTCGATTACACTGACATCGACGGTCATGCCGATAAAGGGGATTAAAACCGTTACAATGAAATTTTGCGCCGGATATGGGGCGATCGGAAATTAGATTGCTTAACCAGCTAACGGAATTCTCGCAGCGTTATACGCTCAAAATGAATTTGTCTGCCCGTTGTAGCGTTAAACTGCCTTATTGTATACGTCTCCGTAATGAAAGTTGACAAAATCATTGTGGAGGTGAACTTTGTTATGAATTGTTGTCAAAGATCATTAAAACACTCAAATCCTGAAGCCTTGAAGCCTTAAAGCTTATTGTCTATGATCAATTTCGTATATAAAAACTGCCCGAATAATGGACCACGGTCCACAATTAAATATCCAATACCCCCTTAAAGTTATGCATGCAACATTTTTTGGAAAGTGGGCACCATATTGAAGATAATCGAAATGGTGTTCAGATTCGAACCATTCTCAATAGGACTCGCCCATGGCCCAAAACACGTCGGTGTACCAAATTTCAAAAACCTATCTCAAAAATTACGACCTATAAGCCGAAAAAAAGGAAACAAGGTGGACAGACGGACAGACAATCTTCAAAAAGTGATTCTGGATTGATCGGTACAATAAAAGGTGGATCTACCTCAAATTCTTGTAGACGTTGCGTACGTAGGCACAAGCTTAACATTATTTGCAACAACTGAGGGTATAAACAAAAAACTTTAAAAGAAGTAAATGGGCGACTTCGAAAGCGAAAGAAAATGTTCAAATGGAATTACTTTGAAGTTAATTCATTTATTTAGCCATCGTCCAACTCGAATCGAATCGAATGTTATTATATTCATCAATAATTCCATAAATATAGATATATGTAAATATATATGTGGAATATACAATCTTTATAATTCTCCCATTCTTCTGCGCTTAACTGCCTTTACTCAATAAAAAAAAAATTAGTAAATATAAAAATTAAAGACTAAAAAAATTAAAAGCTTAAAAAAATTTGAAAAAAAAAAATTCGTTTTCATTCTGCACGTTGCTCAAGTGCCATAATAAAGTTTTCATTGCACTTAAGCTTTATAAATGGAAAAAATCGCCTTCATCAAGGTCAAGGCTAATGCAAAAATTAAATAATTACGCTTAAGCATTTTAATTCTTCTTCTTCACAACTACTCTCACATATCAAGCATGAAACCGCAGCCAAACTAATATCAATTGAAAGACTATGTAAATCTTCTTAGGTCTTACTTAGTCTTCAAAACCAAGAGTTTAAAAAATTTCTTTGGAAATCTCTTTCTGCTTTTGCATATATTTTTGTTTTATGCTTAATTTAGTTCAGCATTGATTTTACATACATTACGAAGTTTTGTTCGTAATAAGCAAATAAGAAAACTTGAAACCCTTATGTTTGTGTAGCTGTGATTAAGCCAAGTTCTATATCTATGAATGCAAAGTACAAGAGTGAGCATGGATGTGTATATGTACATAAGCATGTGCTAGACAAGATATAGAATCGAGTTATATTACAATAAAAACACAAATGATTTGCAATTTGCTTGAGTTGCTTATGTAATTGTTCTTATTAGAAATTTCCAAAAAGTCAGACAAAGCAAGCAATTATTTTGAAAGATTACGTAACGAACAAAGAAAATTTTTCTTTTTTCTATTAATCCACTAAGTCGAAATACAAAAAGGAAGCGTTTCAATCGTAGGATCGCTTGCGAATTAACTGCTTAATTGCGCTCAATTATATTTTTCGGAGGAAAAGCATACGTTTTTTTCTTATACCATCACCGAAGGATGACGGGTATATTCATTTTGTCAAAACGGTTGCGACGTCCAGAAGTAAGCCTCAAAGACCCTACCAAGTATATATATTCTGGATCACCTCCAAATTCTAAATCGATTGAAGCATGTTCATCTGTCCGTTTGTGTAATGTGTGTTTTAAACATTCTCCTGACAGAAAAATGAAACAATCGACTTTATATTTGGCACAAACGTTGCACGGAGATTGCTATTGAAAATGGGTCAAATCGGTGTTAAGACACGCCCACAGCACCACGTAAATTGAGAGCATCTCTGTATTTAAAGGGAATGAAAATTGGTTTTTGGCTCAAAATTTGAACGCATATTCCTTGGACGACCCTCCATGTGTAAAAAATTGACCACGCCTATCCAATATTATAGTGTATCAAGGCGCAGAAACAAGCTTCAAAAATCCCATAAATTCTTGCCCAGTTTAACCTAAACATGTGCGTCTGTGCATATGTCTGCCTGCGCAACTGTATTTGTGGTAAACATTATCCCGTCAGCGAAAATGAAGATATCGCCTAAAAATTTGCAAACGAATTTTGAAGTGACTTACACTTTACCGAGACCAAGGGCCGCACGCCCATGCGACAAAAACTTTTATTTTGAAAATAGGAAACATCATCCGCTCACACTCCATATTGTGGAGCATGAATGTTTAGTTCTTTCACTTTCTTTGTCTTTTTAGGGTAATGGCAATGGGTACAAAATATTCGGTCATCACCGGGTATAATTTTCTTACTTGTTATTTTTGCTTCTACGGCATCACTACATGTAGACAAGACAGTTTTTAACAAGGCTGACTGAGTGCTGTATACTTCTTAAAACAGTTAATTATTTTTGCATTCCTTTCTTTTGGTTGGTTGGTTTGTTTTTGATGTTTGTTGCTCTATCGGCTCTTTCTTTACGTCACTTATGCAAATGCTCAATGTCAACTTTCAAGCCAAAATTTTCCACAAATTTCGAACTTCGTTGTCGTTTTAAATTCAACTCACTTCCTCCTTTTGCTTTTGAAAATTATTATTATCAGTCATTTATGTATGTGTAAGCGTCACTGAGTGAAAAAAGAAAAAAAATTGTATAGGATTAATTGATCTTTCTAAAGGCAAAAGGCCGCCCGACATGCCCGGGATATATCACCAGAGTATTACAGCTGCTGCCGCAGACGTTATTCGTTAATTTCTGCCGACATTCGTCGCGCAAACTTAGAATGAGATAAACTTACGCGTTAAGTGCAGAAGATTTTCCTGTGTGGAATTCTACTCGTGAGCTGACCTCTCTAAAACTACCATGCAACCTGATCACAGTTAATTTTGAAATGGATTTGTTTGGAAAAATTTCATGAATATTTTTGGTAAAGGAATTCGAAGAAAAGTGATTTAATTTGTCTTATTCTGTTCCTTCCCAGTGCACTCGAATGTTCCAAATTATTAAATCTAACTTAAGCATTCACTCTCTGTAATAAATTTGGTCTTCAATTGTCACAACGCATTTTTTATGGGTACGTGATATATGCTTTACGACAGAAGTTTCATTTGTTAGCTTAGAGCAGAACATCCAATTAAAGAAATAGACATGTTACATAGGTAGAAGAATCCGTGAAGAAGTAAATTCACGATTTGATCAAAATAATTTATATATTCAAACGATAGGCTTTAAAAAAGGGGAAATTGCGCTGTAAGTCACAAAATTTGCGGGAGCGCAATATGCCAGTCGGCGGAGCTTCGGACTGCTCTAGAAAACAATATATAATATAATGAATAATAAATTTTGCGATTACTATTGCTTGACATAATTAACCATTTAATGGAAGAAAGTTTTTTCAACTTATTACATATTTTGTCTTATTGGCCAAGTCGCGATTATCTCATCCAAAACTAACGCAAGCTTTTTGAAATTCTTTTGTACTCTCCGTTAATCTTTACTTGTCATTGATTTAATATATGTGGTAGAAAGAGTCTATATGTTTTTAAAGAGGATTTCGTAAAGAAATACAGTTTCGTTGGCAGATAAACTTGTTGCTCGCAATCTAATGAATGAATACATGCGTCGATCTAACATCCTCGAGTTCGAATGTAGAATACATTGAATGAGAAGACACAGTCTACCTACAATTTTTAAGTGTAACGTGCAGTCCTAAAAGCAAGGCTACAATACTTCCCTCCAATTTTGTTCACTTGTAAAACAATGTCATATAATTGACGTCGTAATCTCTCTTCTATCTTCTATGGCGGTATGTGACCGAAATTTCCCCTGTTCTCCACTGGCAATTTTAAATACATACACTACAAGTGATTTTAGTGTATTTTCTGTTAGTAAGTATGCTGATCCTTTATCTTTAACAGTGTAGGGTTATTACTGATTGAACATTTAGTTAATGAAACTAACCGACAAATCTGACCATAGTTGCGCTATATTGAATACCATAAAATGGAAAGTCAGTTACCCTTTGTATAATGCATACTAAAATCCATCTTTTTCTAGATAAATTCGATCACTATCATCGTGGTCAAGGTAATGTGATAGATAAACTTCGGTCGTATAAAATCATTACCGAGTATTTCAAGTCACTACAAATATCAAGCAAATGTAACATAGCTACGCGGCTATACTCTAGAAGAGTCGAAGAGCATTCTTTCGAGACCAATCTTTACGTCGTCAATACTTGCGCACTATAACAGTGGCTTGTCATCTTTGTCTCCTATAAGGAAAATAGTCACACTAAAAAGAATTAGTTTAAGGGTATTGTGTGTGGGAATGTGTACCTGCAAGCTTAAAGCTAAGAAAAGCTTGAAAATTGTCCTTCGTAATGATGATCATAATAGCACTTACATAGAGAGCTTCCAGATAAATACTGCTCGGTGAATAACCTGATTTTAGGAGACCCAAGTAACGTACGTGATCCACTTGTAATCCTTTAGTAATAACGTAAAGCGTTGATAACAAAATATTTGTGCGTCATCATGGCCGTAGTTGCCACACTATTCGATATAAAATTTTCCCTTGAAAGAGAGTAAAGATTTGCTTCGATTATTCTGCGCTGTACATAAAATCGAATTTAACATCCCGGCGTGACACCAACATTATCTATGTGTGACGTATTTCGCACCAAAGCACACATTTTAGAAAACCGCAAACAACAACAAAAAAAGAAAACAATGAAAAATTCTGCCCACATAAGTGACGACAATAAGCGAAAAATCGAAAAGAATGTTTGATTATATCGAACTGTTTGTAGTAGTAATCGAAGGAAAACACAAATTTTTCCGATTTAAAATCGGCTTAAGTGCATTTATATAAAATATCAAAATTATTGTAGATTACCGGAAATAATCGGTTCTGTGCAAACGTTTAGATATGCAGTCGATATTATTATTATTATTATTGACTTAATCAACATTTCAATTGTGTGTGTCGCTTTCAGTTCTTACGTACGTATATATAAAATCTGTGCAATTTTGTTATGACATCAAAAATCAATTTAAATTTTCGTATACATACCTTATACACATAATTATGCATCGAGTGGATAATGTTTATATTAAATACGTATTGACCCAATTCTCTTGTATAATAATTACTATGCATTATATAAATCATTCAGAGGATGTGTGAAAATAATGCATTCAATTTTAATATGAAATATGTCAATAGGGCGGAAATACCAAACTTAAAATATATCGCATTGAGCAGAATTTCATAACAATTAATTGACAAACATAGACAACATTAGCATACAAAAGAAGAATATAGGAAATGATCTGAGAGGGACGGGGGGGTTAGCATGAAATGCCCCCAATAATTTTAATGAACACTAACTGAATTTTTCTTCAATGTTATAATACTCTCTGTCGAAACTTTCTCCCCGATATGTTAGTTTAGGATTTGCAGAAAAGCGAAATTTATACGCGGATGCAAATTAAAATGAATTCCACGTCAACAACATTCACCAATTGCCAGCAAATAATTGCAGTCTTCTGCAAAAAAATCATTGCACGGTAATTGAGGTCAAGCTGCAGAGCAGAGAGTTGTCAAGGAAGGTACCTTATTAGTGTTTATAACAACGAACGAGCCCTGATTCCCGCATTTGTTGCAGCCATCACCATCAGCATCAATCGATATATTGCAATTGCCTACCTCGTGCTGAGCTAGCACCTCAGGATAAAATAATCCTCTTGCTGCACAGAAAGCTACAAAGGAGAACAAACAACTCAAAGTAATCGAAACTGAATAGACCTCCTTCCTATCCTGACTGCTTAGCATCGGAGCTCTTGCCTTTCAATTGCACACTTAGATTAAAGCAATCTGTCATTGACTGCAACGAGCTCGATTGATTTAGTTTAGAATGCTGCCTTTCATAAAAATATGCCTTAGCTTCTCTCCATTTAGCGTTGTTTGAGCTAAGTTGTAACTGGTTTGTATTTATAAATCACTATAACCTTGAAACTTCCATGAACACCTACAAAGCACATTTACAATAGCACTTGTAATTATGTCAATGGCATCATGCTTGGATTATTGACAACATATTTAAGAACTAGAGTAGTTTGTTTTCTCAAAGCTTGGGCAAATCAAGTCTTTTATTATGCAACGAATACAATGCTATTGGATATGCTCAGCGTTTCCACTGCGGAATATCCTTACGATTCTTCAATCCCTAGAAAAAATAGTTATCGTTCCAAAAAAATTCGTACTCTTATTTAGCACTAGACCATCAACAAATAAGTTTCGGTACTGACAATTAAGGGAAACTTGTGAGTAAAACTTTACTGGAAGCTTTGTAATAGTTCAACAAGAAGATCAAACTGCAGAACCTATTGTCATGCATCAATAAATCGAAGTTTTTTGATTGTGGAAGTAATCCTCTCGAGCGATATTTTCCAGAAAAAACGAAAATTTTTTTAACCCCTTCCACTCCTTGCATTCGCCTTACATCAACTCCTAGATAGGGCTAAGCTCAACATTATTTTATTAAAAAAGATTAAATGTTTTCTTCGCTTTCAAATACTAAATGTATCCTCGTGCGAATAAAATGTAAGTCGTAAAATAGATTAGATCGCTTTTTATGCCTCTTTTGTAAACTAACCAAGGACTTAGTGATAGGTAAACAAAAAAAATTAGGTGAGCAAAGGACTAAATTGCTTTTTCGGAAAAACGCTTCATTGCATCTATTTTCATAGCGGTAAGGGAAACGATCTCAAACAAAGAAAGCAATATTCCTCGACAGATAGCATTCTTTCATTTATTTTTTTCTAAAAATCTCAGAGAACATTTTTTATACCCTTGTGCTTTTACATGTGCTATAAAAACCACATAATTAAATAATATATTTTTTATATTATAGTTAATTAAGAAAAGTGGCTCTACGTCTTACGAAAACATAGTAATGTTACATTAATTAAGCAAAGCTTTCGCTTAAATGTCTAGCTTAGGTTTCTCCCCGAGATATTCATCCCCTATGCGCCTTGATGTTAATTTCATTCGATTGTTTTTTGTTTTTTTTTTTTTTTTCATTATTTCCAACTTTGGCTACCAACTCAGACATTTATTTTTTGTTCTTTTCTATTAATTGTTTTCTTTGTATCTTAGCCTTTTCATAGAAAAATACTTTTATTGCTTTGGCAAGTTTACAGAACTATCAGACTTTTGTCTCTAACGAAAATACTTTATTTATTGCTTACTTTTTCTTTACATAAATTGTAAAAAAGAAAGATTTTACGCAATCTTTTTATATTCTTTAACTGTCCCAAAACTGGGTCATTGTAAATTGCAATAAAAAAAAAAAAAGAAAGTACAGATAGTAAAACATTCAAGGCGCCATAAACAATGTTTAAATAACCTTAAGAAATATGTTTCAAGATAAACGAAAAGCATTCTCGTTTTTTTTTTTTTTTTGCTTTTTCTTTTTTAAAGCAGCAAACATTGCTTTCAAGCCATAATTTCGGTTAGCATTGAAAGTGTTTATGCAAGTGTATATAAATCCCATTCAAATAAATAAAAAGCAATTCTTTAACATGATACGACATTAGATCGGTTGTTATTAAATTTATTAGATGTCAATCGATTCGTAATTAAATAAATTTATTGCTTCAAATATATTTTTGTATATTTCGTGTTTAAATAACCTAAATGTAGGCAATATGTTGAAGGACTAAACGCAGGTTTTGCTTTATTATTCGCACCTCATGTTAAGACGAATTTTAGATGCACTCACCACGTTGGTGTGGGGTGGCAAATTATGTAGATAGCAAATGATTCGTAAGTATGTGTAAGTAATGTAAATGGGTTAAGTTGTTTTCAAACTTCGTGCTTCTTTCCAAAGCCATTCTATTGAAAATTGAAATTAATTATATACATCGTTTGGCGAAAAGGCTTAATGTCACTTTCACTATCGAACCCAATCCAATATCCGAGATCGCCCTGGATGACATTATCTAATTTATCAGCAAAAGAAAAACTTGATCTCATGAAGCAAGTGATTCCTCAAAGCAAACTATGACACGTAGTAGTGACGCTTCGATCTAAAGGACAATGAAAGATTTGACCGCGAAACGTTAAACAAAACCTCTACCCTTGTTGTTCCGCACAATTTCATTCAATTCTATTCAGTTTTTTTTTGTCAAGGAAAAGTGCTAAAAATTGCATATAAAGCAGGACTACCTTAAAGAGTTTCATTTTTCACCTACTTTTTGCATTTAACTACCATTCTGATTGTCATAAAAGTGACCTACTGTGGTCTCATTTTCAGTTTTATTTTTTTCATTTTTTATTACAATGAAAAATAATAGTTGGACATCAAATGCATACATTGTGTTAAATAATACTGAACATGAAATTTATATACACCTACACATATGCATATACATATGCGAGCAGTTTCTTGGCCCTGATGTAAATTTATGTAAAAGTTATATACGTTTAACGCCATTAAAAACACACACGCTTGTCAACAGCATCCATTCATCCATCCATAAGCCGTTGCCCTCATCCTTGTACACTCTGATTGTATGCAAATATTTTATATGGTTTTGACAACTGATTTATGTTTACAAAGGTCGTTTAGATTTGTTTACTCACTCTTATTATGCTGCTAAACAAAAATATTGCATACTTTTAGGGACTTATTATAAAAGTCCTTTTTTTTTCCCCCTACATTTGATAAAAAATTCAACCATCACTTAGCCTTAAAATTTTATTGAGCTCAGTGATAAAGATTAGTAATATTAAGCATGCGTGAAACCAGTTAAATGAATATTAATTCTCTAAAAGCCCAATATTATTTAGCATACCTAATACGTATGTTAAGCTTATTTTATCTGTGCATTTAAAATGCCCAGGGGATGTTAGTTTATAGATTGTTTTAAACAAATTGTAGACAAAACTTATGGCAAATTTCCAGCACTTAATAAATTATCATAAAACATATAATTTTTTTTTTTAAATTTTGCCCTTCTTTGTGTTATATCTTTTATGTTTACCACTGCCACTGCAACCATAATAAAATGAGACGCTTTTGACGTTGGTAAACTTTCTAATAATAACGAATTATCTTATTTACATAATATGACAGTAAAAACCGACAAAATGATTCTAGACAGACAGGTAGACTAATAGGCAGACATAGAAAAGAAACAAAACGAGAGAAAAAGAGATAGAGAATGTAACTCCGCATATGAAAACTTAAAACTAACCAACTCACTAACATTAATGCCAGCTTCTCTGCTGTGCCTGATTTTCTTTATCAAAAAAAACTAGACAGCGGTTGTGGTGACTTTGCCGGCACAAGAGAAAATTTACAAATGTTCAGTGTGTCCGTGAACAATGCAACTGCTTTTTAAAAAATAATCTACCGTACATAGTAGTGTATGTGAACAGTGCCGCATATGCCGCATTTCGTTATTGAAGGTTCTACTATTTAACGATAACACCACGTCGCGATGAATATTCATCGCATATTTATTTTATAGGAAAGTCGAGTTTCGCCCCAAAAAAATAAACCAGCAAATGTCTTGCTAGCTGAGGGAGGTAAGAAGTGCCGTGTGAGAAATTTCCCAATGACTAACTTGGCTCGACTGGGTCATCTCCATTCGCACAGAATTTACATGCTTTTTAAATATGTAAACATCTACGCGATATGTAGCGACGCACCTCTTCTTTGAAAAATATCTAAAACGCAACCGGATTCAATAATTTTATGAATCGGAGAAAGAAAGGATGATTCAAGTTTTCATGGAAAATGGCTTAGTACGCTGCTACTTTATTGTTTCAAGATCCATAATTGAAGATGACATTTTTTTTTTCATAGCACGCTTAGGTGCCACTCTTTTCCACGTCAGATGGAAATATTAGTTTCAAGTTCTGAGAGTTCTTGAATCGAAAATTTTTCTAAGCACAGTATATCACTGCGTGCCAAACTAATTTGAAAAGGCGAAAATCTTCTCTAGATAATTGTGCCCGATAAACTAACAGAATGAATGCTTAAATAATCGCAGTTTTGCGAGCACTAAAATTTTTATAATCTTGGAAAGAATCGGTAAAGTAACCGAAGGAAAGTGTGATTTTTTCGTCAGAGCAGTAAGAAGTCGTTCATCAAAACCATTCAAATTCAGCAGGATCTGCGAGTTATATAAAATATGCATACGATGTTCCAGCGAAAAATTTTTGTAAACTGGTTGTCTAACTGCTGCACTATTTATGTTCACTAAGAAATGGTAACCAACTTTACCGGAATTTTGCATTAATATTTCGTTCTGTAAGAATGTCGTTCAGGTTTGTCTTTACATTCTGGCCACCACATAGGTAGCCAAGATACGAAGCCACTGTCGAACATTTTAGCAGCTTGATCTACTCATGTGCTCGCTTTTAAAGGTGTAAGATTTTACCGCCGCCTGATTGCATTTCTTTTTCTAACATTAAAAATGTTAATACCTATGCACCGGCTTTATAAGTAAGTAGACGTAAAACCACTATGTAATATATATTCGGGTCTATTCGGGCCTGCTCTTTCAATTTCTATACCATCAGAGGTGCATATATATATATAGACACAAATTGCGCAAAATTAGTGAATGTCAATATCGCCGATCAAATTCTATTAAAAGGATCAAGTTTTTAAAGGACAAGTGAAAAAGGTCACCAGTTTGAAGGACAAACTAACTTTTAATGTTCCTTTAAGAAGTTAAAATTTATTTTCCCAATGATCCAACAAAATGAAAATTTCGTAAATTGAATACGAGTAGGAAAACATTGCAGCACCCATTGTAGTACCCATTGAAGCATTCATTGTCTGTTAAGAAGTTCATAAAAAAAATAAAAAAAAACCCAGGAACAAAAGAAATGTGCGGCAGTCTACTTAGCGACCGATCGGCAAGCCACGCTAATTAATGCAAATTTCCGCACATGTTGGTGAATTCTTTTGTAGATTTCCTAACCGCTCATCTGTTGATTGTCCTTAGGCTAAACAATATTTTGGATTGATGGTGGAGTATTCTGTCTACATACCTAGTTAATTGCCCCTTAAGGGTACGGATGCTGCACCACGGAACGAGAAAAGCACATAAGGTAATTGAATAGCACCACAAAAACTCACCCTTTCAATCTCACTCGCTCAATTAGTTATAATAAATATTCGTAACAAATCTCAGTCTGTTTTTTCACTTTACCACTTGCTTCAATTTATGGGAACAAAAAGGAAAATTTAGACACTGGGCTGGTTTGCTATCGCCCTTGCGGCACAGGACATACTAAGTTCTCTCGGCGTATGTAACGCCCGGAAGAATTTTTATTACACTAATGATTTTCTGGAACAACTTAAGCCTGTCCGCCTGTCTGTCTGTATCAGATCGGCTCTTCTATCTTTTGTTCAACCGAGAAGTTTTGAAATATTTTGACGAAATCTGTTACACTGGCAGCCCCAGGAACAATTGATTTTGTTGGTCTACCCTAGCGACCACTTAAAGCGCTATACTGCAAAAGCCGTCATGTGAAAAATATTGCAATTTTCGAAATTTCTTGACTATAATCGTTGAGCAACAGGATATCAGCTTATTAAGTTCATCGGAAAAATTTATATGAAATGAGCCAATTTCTTGAACCACCTCTGCTATCATGAAAATTTAATCTAAGTATTGCAAAAATTTGGTTTATATTTGGATTGATTGCTCATGGAAGGTAAGCCTTTCTATAATCTAATTTTTAACATCTTATGAGGAATGAATTTTAAATTTATTATATTTGGACCAAATTGGTGCATAATTTTAGCTTCCTTTCATGAAAGACATGCTTTCACATGAAGAGAGAACTCGCGTTCGTTCGCGGGCCAAAACAGCACAGTGTACCAAATTTCATCTCAAAAATTGCAGCCTGTAGGTTAAAAACAAAAATGCGATGGACATGCGGACGGACAAGGTTAGATCGACTGAAAAATGAATTCTGACTAGTTATTCTGAATCGAGCAGTATAATAGTGCATCCAGTCTTTTTTGGTGTATTCCACTTATGGCATAAGTAGTAAAGAAATTATAAAAAATTATTAAATAAATTCTTATTGAACAACATACAATAATATAAGCGAATTCGATTAATAACAAAAATCTAGAAAGAGGAGTAAAAGAAATAAAAAAAACTGGCTAAGCCTTGGAAAATCTCACCAGCAAAATGAAATACCCGAACAATTCGTTCTAAAGCACAGCTAAACAATCATCATTCAACAAACCGTGGTTGAAAATGAGAGTAAACAGTAGACATTTGTATCATCAAGCAATGTAGGTTTTAAAAAATTCCGTTTGTTACACACGCGCTACTAACAATGGTTTAATGCTTTCATTGAAAGGTGTGATCAATTCATATGGATTATATAATGGAAGGTCTTTGCTTATACCAGCAAACAGTTTGCTTAGAGTTCCATTAATAGCTTGAATAGATTAAAAAGCGACACTTTGACGGCTTATGACTATAAGGTTTTCTGAGCGTGTAATTGCTGCGCTTATTAACGCAAATACTTGCACGCAGTTTTCTAACAGAAATCAGTAAATCGCTCGGCTGGTGCTAATCAGTTGAAGATCTGCGTATATTACATATGTGTAGACGAAAAAGAAGAGCACAGAGATTAATCGGTTTCCTCCTTTTTCTATCTTTTTCATCGTTTTTTCAGTTGCTTGGAACGCATTGCGTAACTCTTCTGGATATCAATGCAGGGCTGTTTCGACCACAAACTAATCGAACTTGTTTTTTTAAAATTAAAACCTTACAACATTTTGGAGATGATCTTTAATTTCAAGACAAGACTATACTAACTGTTGATATATGAAATTTGTGCAGGAACGTCTCATGGGATTTTAGTTAGAGTAAAGTGCAATTTTCCAGTGGTTAGCTGCCTTCTACTAATCGCCTAAACTTTTTGGGCCGGTTACTTACAGCGAACAAAAGGAGTACACCATAGTTAGCCTTTTCTTATGGTCGGGGTGTCTAGCCTTTACATAGCACAAATATCTGAAAAACCTGCCAAGCGATGTATTCCTCAACGAAATTGTGAAACACAGAGAGAGCAATTACAACATTCAGCAAACCAATTAAGTTCGCATACACCAGCACGCTCTCGCATAAGCAAGGGTTTTGCAATACTTCTAAGTCAAAAAGAAATTTATTTAAAATTTAAATTTTAATATTAAATATTGTGAAAAAAAAATTGATTTTAATGAACGATCTGTTAAAACAATTTCGAAACATTTTCTTTGAATTTCCTGAATGGAGTCATTTTTGCCCTCACAACATAAACACCTGATAATTTATTCATTTCATATTTTATCGTTCGGCAAATCCTCTTCTATTATAATAGTAACATGTAAGTTTTCCTGCACTTTTTTTTCTTTCTATTGTTTGCTTAATATAGAAAAGAAACAGAAATGAAAAAAAAAATAACCCAGCAAACCTGTCCATCTTATTATATAAATAAAAGTAATGTGAATGACTTGGGCTGCTCGGATTGTAGGTATGTTACGTGTGGATATTCAACAACTGTTCAACAGACGTTCCTTACTACTACACTTACTTATATAAGCATGTTTGAAAACTAGTTATATTAGATAAGAGCATAAAAAAGAACGAAAGAAAAAAAACAAGTCTTTCACCACAACAATTTCTCCAAAGGGCATTTGTGTAAATACTTGAGCATACGCACGTTAGTGCAATGGTTTCATTAAATTTTCATTTTACAAGAAATATTTCATATAAAATTTTTGCATTAAATGTGTGCCCACCTTGCAAAAGTGATGTTATAAAACACTTTCATATGTGTTAAGCACACCCTTTGACATTTAAATGTTGGACCGACGATGAACAAAAAAAATCTAATTAAATTCTTTAACGATAAGAGTTGAACAAAACTAGCTAAGAGGTAACAAAAAAAAAAAAAAGAACTGAAAAGACTACGAAATTTAAAAGCAAAGAAAATTGAAATTTACTTCAATTGCTTCTCTAAGTTGCGAAATTTTTGATTACAATCGCAGACAGTGTAAGGTCAATGAATATGAGGTAAAAGCTTAGGAGAAAAATCAATTTCGAAGCAAATTTAAAGAGTCATCTGGAGATCATAAAAAACTGTGACAGTAATCTTTGTTCAGTATATTCAGCAAATCGACAGATAATGTAAGGAAGGTGTTTATTTTTCATTATCTACTTATAGAATTAATAGTTAAAACTTTTACTGCATGAATCTGAATATTTTTAACCTCAGTGCATGCTTATTGACTACTTTAAGGTATTAGCACTTATTCAAAACAACATGCGGTTTACCTCGCACTTAATTGAAAATGGCAAGAAAAGTGACTTAGAACAGCCACAGATTTCAATGCAAATGAAACATTTCCTCATACCTACGGCTTTCATCAAACAATTTCATAACTAGAGCTAGTTATTTAATTTTGTCGTAAGATTCAAGAACCTCGAAACCCACATTAGCAATTACCTCTTGAGGAAAGTGCATTAGGCTTAGAATTATTAAAATTTAGTGAATAATTGGTTAACCAACAATTGTCTTTGAATTTAAATTTTGCCTGCTATGACATACGCCAATTGAACGATCCGGAAGGACCTGGCATGGGCCCACCTTCTGATCTAAGCTGATCTGTTCGTCTGTCTGTCCATCCGTCCGTCTTATTTTCCCACAAAACGTCTTATTTTAGGGTGCCACTGTGGTCTTACCCCGCAATAAATTTCAACACTTTTCTTTATTTGATAGATTTTTAAAATAATTTATTCTACTTTCAGAAATAATTCTTAAGTTTTTACATTCTACACTCACAAGTTTCAAAACCTCCCATTTTTCCATACACTTCATTAATCATATTGTAACGTAAACCGTCTTCTGTGACTTTTGCGTATTTATTCTTCTTTTGAAATTAAGTTCGTACCAAGGAACTGTGATTTCTTTAGGATATCTATTTACAAGGAGATCTATTTACAAGTTATTTACAAGAACTTATATTTACTTACGGCTTAATTCTTGTTCTGGTCTTGTCTGTTCGAACATTGCAATTCAACTCTCTTTAGTTGACTGTTGCTTATGCTTACCCTTTTACCAGCAAGTTATCATTACCTAAATTCATGGCGACATTTTTGTGTTAGGCCCTTTTTCCGCAAAATTTCTGCTAATTGTTGTTAATCTTTTTGCGATTCGCCAACTGCATGAGGCAGACAAACCGTTATGATTGCGTATCTGGTTTTTCTTTCATGGAAATTTCTTAGAAAATCGTCCAGTTTTCACGAAAACTTAAATCATTAAATATGCGGTTTTCACAACAATATGTTATATACTTCGTTTATGTATACTTAACAGGCATTGTTTACCAATTTCTAGAACAAATATATACATGTCATCCGTAACCGCAAAACGATATTATTTTTCGAAAATGTCAGCCTTTAAATGACGTCTGTAAAAATTTCAATGTCATTTCCATAGTTTGTTTAAGGGTTGCAACGATTTTGGTCACTTTACTTTTATTATTTTAAAAACACGAGAAAAATTCGAATTTTGTAAAACGAAAAATCTTGTTGTTTATGTGGTCCCAATAATTAATGAACTATGTATTATCTTTTATATCGAAAACATTTGAAAAGATAAAATGGCTTAACGCTTTGCGATCCGCTAAATCCTCCGGCGGAAGCTATTTCCTCCCTAATTACTAAAAGAACAATCTGGCTTTACTGAAGCAACTTTACCACGCATCAAAAATATTAATACATGAATAGATTTTTTTTTTCATGCATAAATGACATAGGGGCCATAATGGCGACATCGAGATTTACGATTATCGGCAAATGCTAGCGCCATGGTGACAAAAGTCACACGTGCTTGTCATTCAATCGTGCATGATCAGCGAGATTATGTAAGTAAGACAACAAAGAAAAGGGAGCTAAATTAAAAGTGGCCATTAGGACGTATAAGTGCTGTTTATTCTAATTAATTGAACATATTATTGACGAAGAAAGAAATTACTAAATTAGCGCAGCATAAGTTAACGCGGTGCAACCCAGTGTCGTTTGTTGATAGCAGCATAGTAAAGAAGACTGAATCAACGTTTACATTGGTGGCGTGATCGACTTGATGTGTCAGCGTTTTTAAGGTAGCTTTAAATGACACTTTTTAGATGAGCTAGTTTTAAGGTATGATATAAGAAGAACTTACAAGACAGACAACACAACTTTCATTAACTTTAGCAAGTTATCACCACTCATATGACTTGGAAATGATGAATTAGTAACACCTTGGTTGATTTTCGTAAACCGCCACATATTTTTATAACGAATCAGATCAGAATGTGAGAATCAAGGGAATAAAGAATATGTCATTAATTTATTTGTTCACTCAAACAACACATATATAAAGATGAAATATAGCACAAAGACTATATAATTCTTAATTTCGAATTATAAAGAAAAAAAAAAACCTTCAATTCGTAGCTCGTAAAGAGATTATCAAATGTGACTGTGTGGTTTCTGTTCTCAACGCATCTCTGTCGCAAAGTTTATTCTTGATTGAATCCTTCCTATCCCCTCTGACTGTGTAACAGTGAAACACTTTGTAGTGAAACAGTACATGTTGTTTGGAAAAGGTTAGTTTTGAGACATAATTTAAGAATACCATTTCAAGATAGTGATTGTCATTTCTACATATACATCGACATGCCTATTCATGCCATTAATAGTACGTATAGGTGTTAGGTATACTTGGAGCGGTTTTTGTTCAATCGTTTGCCCATTTCCAGACGAGGTTAATGTGCTGTTAATTTAAAAGTTTCTTAATTCTTTGAAAATTCTTTTTCATTCACAATTTTTCTCTCCAAGCTACTTAAATATTTCTTCTACGCTTTTCAATAACATTATCCACCTTTTTTGACAACAACATGTGTTAAAATGATAAACTATTTCCGGTTATTCTCTTGCTAATGTCGTTGTTTGTTGATTGTGTGGAAAATAATCTTCTAGTTTGCAGCATTGACAGGTGTTTCCCTGTATGCAATAGACATTTAAAATACTTGATTGTAAATCTATATGTATGTGTGTAAAAGTTTACCGAGATCACATCGTATACTTGACATTTTGTTAAAGTATCTTTCACAATTTCGCAAACATCTATATATATATATATATATATATATATATATGTATATATTCCTTTATATCGATAGACAAGGAGATACTTTTTCTTCTATAATGGAAATTACACTTAAAATAAGTAAAATATCAGAACATTATTTTTGCCTTCGACCAACTAAAGGTTACACTGAGCCAAATGACCATAATTTCATATAAAATTTAATATTTACTATGAATATGAATATTATTTTTTTTTTTTTTATCAGTCAACACAAATCCAATTATGAATTATTTTATCTTCTCCAGATAAAAGCTTAAACGATTCTTACAACGTAATATTCTTATCGGATTCACTATCATATACTATCAACTACTTTTGTTGATATCCGGGTATTTTAGATTTCATTGTCAAATTACGATTCGTTGATCTGCTAAGTGATTTTGCGCCAGTTGTATAGTTTTTTCTTTTTCCAATTTTTCCCTCTTCCTCTTATTTTTGGTGCCTCCATTGAACTTTTCATTACCGTTTTCTTTTCATATAAATTTATTTGCTTATTTAATTTTCACATTTTATTTTATACTTCGAGCATTAATGTTAAATATCCCATCGTTATTAAGTCCAGTTGAAAGTCTAGATTAGCTACAATTATAGATAAAACATCGGTGAATAATTCTTGGAAGTAAGTAAAAAAACAATTTTTCCGCAAAATTCGAATCCATTCATCAGAATATTCTCGTATAAGAGTCACACTATTAATCTAACGATTCTCTAAGATTTCCAAGACGTTTTTACAGAACAACGTGTCAAGGTACCCAAAGTATGGCTCAGTTTTCGCACTCATCCCATCATTTGACCCAAATCCCATTTCATTTTAAAAACAAATAAGAAAATTATATTCGGTTCTGACCGAATCTTTTATACTCGTCAGCGTTATGCTACAAAAGACAAGAAAAGTAAAAGAACTAAATATTCATGCTCTACAATATGCAGTGTACGCAATTGATTTTTTCTATTTTAAAAATATCATCCTTTGGTGATGAGTATAAAAAGACATGAAAAGCAAATGATGTAAGTGTTTCAGGGATACCCTATTGCCTTTACAACTATCTTAGAACCTTACACCAGATCTTAAATTCATAGAATTTCTCAATTTTAGTCCTGCACAGTAGTCTTGTTGTGTGCGGTTTTTGTCCCACATGTAATAAGCAAAAACAGTTTTGACGTGTTCAAATTTTAATTGCGAAATAGCAACAGAACCCACTACCTTTTGATATATCAGTTTTTATATCAGTTATCTCTTGCAAACTCCACTCTTCGTTTGCTGAAAATATTTTTTCGAATTTTTATGTTAGTATTGTTTTTTATGATATGTTTATGAGGATGACGGATGACGGACACCGATTATTTCATAACGTTCTCGTTAGCAGTAATGACGAAGGGATTTTAAAACTTAGTATAAAATTTTTCATGTTGCTTCGTACTCCTTGAGAGTGAAATGTTATTGGAACCTTGCCCGAAAAAGGACAGAAAAAAAGGAAAAGGTCAAATCCGTCAGTTAACATTCTTGCAAAAGAAATTTGTTTCCGATTTTATTCTTCTTTCAAATATAATGAATTCGCTTCTCGCTTCAATTGTCTCTTAATTCAATCCATAAGATATCTATTCTGGCTCAACCATCAGTAGTCGGACCAACTAAAGCAATCTTTGGTTTTCGTCGGACATTGCGTACGGAAGAGCAAAATTAAGTTATCGTCTCTTAGCGTTGGGCTAGGGCGAAGAAAGCTTCTTACGATCTTAATACTCCCTCTAAAATATTTAAAATTATTTTGTTATCCCAAGCATAAGTACAACTACAAGACAAGAGTAATAATAATATATAACAATTCTTTATTTATCTTTATGAAGGTATTAGCTCTATTTCACATTTCCATGTAAGTACAAGTGTAGCACACGTGCATGCAAATAACAAAACAATTTTCTATAAATACTTTCTCACAAAGAGTATTAAAATTTTCACATATTAAAAATTCTATACAAAATTAAATGAAATTTTATAAATGGTTGAGTTTGCATATATATGTACATATCTGGGCATTTGTTTTATATGAAATGGTCGATAGCATGCAACAGAAAAACATAATTATAAAAACAATAACGGTATTATTTATAACAAAATATTATTAAATAATAATAAAATAAATAGATTTTGTCACTAAAATACTAAAGGACTGCAGGGTATGCTCTGTGCACAAAATTCTACACAAAAGGTTTATTTTATAAACAATAACAAGCATTTTACGTATTATATATATGTATATAGAGTTTATAGCGTTATGCATCTATTGTATGTATATATTTAAATCCGCTCAAATAATGATAATGAAAATAAACAGAATTTTTTGTTCAAAAATAATAAATTTGTCGGTAAACGGGCATTAAATGTAAAGATTGCGTTTTCATTATGTGTATGCATGGGTACATACATTTACATATACATGCGTCAATACACGCGCTAGCATTGTTGCATGAAAGACGACATTAAATTTGTTTAATGTCCAAACCAAAGGATCATATGAAATCACTCATCTCGGCTTTAAAAAAGACGGAGCTTGGCATTCGTGTTTTAAAACAACTACATGAACAGGACGTATACATCACTGAAGAGTGGATTTAGTATGTGTTTGTCTATCTAAAAAGTGTAGGTAAAGTCGATAGCTTCATCTCGTTGTCCTTCCGTCCATCAGTTGATCGTTGGAGCGTTCACGATTGCCAAAGTTAACGTAGAAAATTTAAACTCTCTTTATATACATACACAGCTTCCGATAATCGCTTACAAATGCCAACAACAGATATACATAAGCTACTTATAAACTGTCACATGCATTCATCTAAAATATAGTTTAAATATATTTCCCAACCGCACAAACGTTAAAATTCAAAATCTATGCAAATGGTCTCTAATTTGCAAATTTACAGTGGAAGCTATGAAACTTGGTGCAAATGTATGCCAGCGCTATCTAAAATCTCGACGAATACATTCCGGAGTCATCTAAATTTTTTTATAGGTCAATAATTGCCTTTTTTTATACATAGTAGTATTTGTTAATGGGTATCAAAGGATTTTCCTCAGAGGTGAACGTGAGTTACTGATAACAGCGCCTGTTCGGAGCATTGGATAGTTGTTTGTGTGTCTGAATTTACGCTTTATGAAAGTATGTTTTTCCTTCGATAGGGTGTTAAACCTCTTTGTCCTTTTTCTATTTCTCCTCTTCTCAATCAATCGTTACATAATTCACGTTTCGAAGATATTGAACATCTGAGTGATTGAACCATGAATGCGTCGTCCTACGTTTGCATTTTGACTTTACATCTGTAGTTATGTAGAAAAGTTGCTACCCTCTTGTATCGTGTAGAAAGTTGAGTCGGATGTCATTAAAAACTAAGCACTTGCTTGATCAACATGAAAGGCATATAACTAAGGCCATCCATCGATTTATTTATTGAAATAAGGATAGATTGAAAGCTCCATTCAAAGAATATTAAGTTCTTTCTTCTTGTTATCCTCATCTCTCGCTAATCAGCTTACGGTTGAGTGAAGACCATTGCTCGTTCTCTTTTTTCTTTTGTTTTTCATTACGTCACCTCATTATGCATTGTAAAGTTAAGCTACGGTTACGGTTTTCTTTTGTTTTTCATTACGTCACCTCATTATGCATTGTAAAGTTAAGCTTTTTAATAAATTTATTGATAACGGGTAAGAAGTGGTTTTCCAGGCCACCAGATAGCAAGTAATGGGAGTAGGTACGTGTACAGGTACAGACACTGCCATTGGCTGTGGCAATTGCTGCAGAGCTGGTGTGGACCACAGATGGCGCTTGTTTTGGCCCCACACGTAGTTAAGTTATCTTAAGTGTTCTTATATAGTTTTTAGAATAATCGTAAGCTACTTGGTGACCAACTGAACTGAGTCACAGAACAGGAATGACATCATTCGCAGCAAACTGTCTCAAGTACAGAAGATAGGCTAATGGTTGGCAATACCAAACCTGATCATAATAAAGATGGTGGGAAGAGATCATCTCTGTCAAGTAATTTTCTTCTCGCGTAGTAGATGAGCTTTATATGGCGAGCTTTACGTCGCGGTAAATGAATTGCTAATAAAATATTTGCTCAGCGTTAAAGCACGGAGATGGAGTTTTTAAATAAAAGATTTAATTAATGTTAAATCGTGAAGTAAATACATAGTAAGGTAGGGAGTAGATAAAAAGTCCAGCACTGCAGGCATAAGTTAGTAAGATCTCATTCTACAATCCATCCTCATAAACAGTGATCCAAGTGAATAAATCTCGGTTAGGTGGGAATGAATGTAACATCATTAACATACACTCACACCTAAAACAGTGAGACATGAGCCACATAAATATGAGATAACCAGTAATTAACAAAAAACAAAAACGAACGCAAGACGAAAACTAAAATTGTGTCTCGGATTGTCCTTTTAACTAAGGCACCTCCAAGCGCTGTTCCTGTAAATGAACTTTCAATCGGCTGAGCTATTTTTGTTCCCTGCAAGCTTCATAGTTTCATGACCAAAGCTGTATGTTCGTATAGCTTTTGCAAGCATTCTTTATAGATATGACCTAACATATGACAACGACAACTTAGCTTTAATTGAATTAATCTTGAATTATAATTGAGAATGAATTGAAACTGAATTGAAATTGAATTAAAAATAAGTTGGAATACAATTAGAATAGAGTAGGAATTGAACTGAAATCGAATTGAATTTGAACGGAAATTAAATTGAATTTGAATTGAAACTAGGAATTGAACTGAAATCGAATTAAAAATAAGTTGGAATTCAGTTGCAACAGAGTAGGAATTGAACTCAAGCCGGATTGAAATTGAACGAAGATTGAATTGAAACTGAATTGAAACTAGGAAGTGAATTGAAATTGAATTAGGAATACATTGAAATTGAATTGGAATAGAATCGGAATTGAACGGAGATTAAATTGAAACTGAATTCAAGTTGAATTAGAAATTAAATTGGAATAGAGTAGGAAATGAACTGAAATCGATTTAACAATGAATGAAAATTGAATGGAAATTGAATTAAAATTGAATTGAAACCACCCGACTTTGGATTTAAACTGAACACAAATTGAATTGGAATTGAAATTGAAATTGAGCTGCAGCTGAATTAAATTTGAATTGAATTCGAAATGGGATTGAATGGAAATTGAATGCGAACTGAAACAAATTTAAAATGAATTCGAATTGAGTTAAAATTAAATTGCAATTAAATTGATTGAGTCGTTTTCCAGACATAATCTCCGCCCACACATAGCGATGTTTTCTTATTCTTACTCTTTGTAAAATTACGCAACTTCCTAACTGTAAGAGTGTCTGTATTTAAATTCCAAAAGTCAGGTTGAAAATCATTTAAACACAATTCGTTAGAACCGGTTAGTTGAATATTATTGTTATCGTAAGGTTAGCGGAGAAATGTAAAATGAATCTAACAGGAAGTCACTTCTACCGCTGCCGTTGAGTGCTAAATACCGTCAATAGTCTTATAAAACCCACTAGAAAAAGGGAAAAAAGTTGAAGAGCAAAGTTCAAAGAGTATGTGAAACTACTGTTTACGAATAATAATTTCTTGCTTTTCTTAACAATGAACGATTTTTAACTTAAATACCTTATTCCATTACGACACACATACGACAAAATATATTCTACAAAAATTATGATTATTTAAAGAGTTCTCGTTCTAATTGGCCGCAAGGCGATTGGCGTTTTTCTCTTATTAGCATTACTTAAAGCAATCGATTTTTGCTAAAAAATACAAAAAAGAAAAAGCGAAAACAAAATTCACTCTGAATCTATCGATATGAGGGAAATCCTGTCCAGACAGGATATGCATGAATTGCAGTAAAAGTGTGCATACGAAATATTAGTTCGATAAAAAAATTCAACATTTTTTCGTATGTAATGAAGCGACATTAAAATGCATTTTTCTTAAGTTTCGAAAAAATATGAAGAGTCATGCCCGTATGTGAGTCAGCAGAATATGTACACCACAAGCGTTGTGAAAGCAAATGACATGTTATGGCAATAAAACTATAAAATTAAAGTGCAAATAAATTTTTGTAAAATTTCTTATACTTTATACGTTCAGTCAGTCTCTTGTACTCTACTCTATCGTAGTTTTTATTTCTTTTTTACATTACGAACAGCACAAAATATTGATGACATTTATTATTGGCTTTATGAAAATCCTCTCAATTCAAGCTGTCAAGTATAGTACAAGGCTATCCTCAACTTGGTCCCTTCCTCTCGAATCGCTAAGCAATGCATTGCAGAATAATAAGAAAGAAAACTGAAGCTTCTGCTTTTTCATAAATATTCTCAGCTGCCGTTATATTCGATAACTAAAAGCAGCACAAACATCTTTTCAGATAAGCTATCAATTTTTTCATCCATTTTTTTTTTTTTTTTTTGTTTTTTTTTTTTACATCATCCAGTAAAATATTCTCGTATATATATATAGATATATAAATATGGTGTATATCTGCTTGTTAGTGTCTAAAAATTGTTCTCATTTTAATGGTTTTGTAACAGCTACAACACCACCATCAATATCATCGTCGTCATCATCATTATGATCATGGAGTCGTCTTATGTTATATCTTATATGTGCCGGGTTTTTCCCCCCGCTTTCATCTTTTCACTGTACTAATACAGCCAATAAACTGTTATCCCTTATTTTTAAAAGACATAAGCTTTAAATTATTAGAGTATAAGCGTATTTTCAAATATGAATTATATGCAGTTTTCCAGGAAAGTTATAATAAAAATGCATAAAAACTATTTATAAAAAAAAAACAAAAAAAAAGAAAAATCTTAAAATATTGTTCTAACGCAAAAGATTAGAAATGAAACATGAATTTGCTATAATAATAAAAATTTATTACAAGATATATGCGAAAATATTTTTAAGATATTATTTTTTAAATTTAAATTACGTCATAATGAAGATAATCGATTTTCTAAAGCACTTACCTATAAGTTTTTGCTAGCCAATCGATCAGAGACAAACAAAGGAGAGGAGCAAGAGGATAATGAGGCGCTATTACTATTTTGCACAAGAAAAGAAAAAATGAAAAGAAGTTTACTTTGATGAAAAGAAAATTTCTTTAAAAAGTTTTCAATTCCAAATAACGGATGTTTATAGAATTTTTGATTTTATTTCTTTTTTTTTTGGGGCCAACTCATTAACTAAACGAAAGAGATTGGCTTTGAAGGAAATCTTGCAAAAATACTAGAAAATAACTCGGGAAACTTTTTCTGAGTTTTAGAGAAAAACAGTTCGTCGTAGCATATTATCTTACCATAGCCCCGATAACGATTTTTGTCAATTTTTTATTATTCAAATTAAATAAAAAAAAAAAAAAAAATAGCGTTTTTGAAAATTTTACAGTTGATATACCACCTAAGTCCATGACAACAAAATTTAGCGACAAAAAAATATTGACAAGAGCGAGATAAATATTGAAAAATACGTCGGATACGTATTACAATAAAAGTCATGATGACAAAAGTAGTGATCATAGAATTTTATGCATGAAATCTTCTCTGAAATTTTAAAAAGTGAATGACTCTGGGAAGATTTTCGTTAAAGATATCTACGAGCAAAAAGCATAAGATTACAAAAGTATGCAAAATTATTGCCTAACATCTCTTGAAAGCGACCACTTCGATAAAGAATAGAGGAAGCAATCCGTCCACTAAACGAATAAAGCTTAGACTAAGACGGAAAGCGGACAAAGCGAAGATAGTCTAATTAATTAAAAATCTCCGACATTAACGTACGCTTCGCTTATTACACACAAACACATCAGTGTTAATAACAGCAGGAAGTCATTGCAGTGTAACCACAGAAAATCTTTTATTGCTCATAAGCCTTTGACGTTTAGGTCAAACGTATTGAAAACAATGTGTAGAATAACAAAGGAGCCTTTTCCTACGTATTCGTGCTCTTCTTCAAACTTCAAACGTCAAAAGCTCAAAAGTAAGAAAAGATCTTATGTGGTTACCTATGTGGTAAGAGGATTTCTATCAAAGTCGCTAAACAGCTGAGAAAGTTGAAGAGCTCATCATTTTTTTTTTTTTCGAAGGCATTCTATCAGTTTAGTTTTAAGAATGGAAAAAAGTCTAAAAAAGTCTTTGAAAAGGTCTCAGTTAATTGTAAGCGCTTGGACCCGATTTTTACTGTTAAAAGATGTACATCTTTTCTAAAATGAAGAAGCGGTGTGGTGGTTAAAAATTCCAGATTTTTAAAACACTTATTAGCTATTTGACATGGAGAAATTCTTTTTAAGCAAAATTCTTCTCATAGCTTAGTTTTGCTGGTTTTCACTTCAATATATTGTGATGTAATCGAAAATTAAACGACATAAACAATTGCAACTAAGAAAGAACATTTTATCTTCTCTTGTTGACTACGAAAACAAAACAGTCACAAAAAGTAACTGAATTGACATTCTTTTACCTTTGATTATGTAAAGATGCACTAAGCACACAATCCATGTAGTCATGGCAATAATAAAATGTTTATTACTGTTCTTATTGCCGGCACAGAATATCTGTAACAGTATAGTACCGCAAAGAAAGGACTAACAGCAACAGTGCCCGTCTCCTGCATATCCACAACTGCCTGTAGATGAATATTAATTACTATTTGAAAACTCTTTTGTATCTCAGTTTTTTTTTTTTTTTTGTTTTTCTCTTGTTCCCTTTCTGTGCTGGATAAGCAATCAACTTGGTTGCAAAGAAACAGGCATAGCAGTGAAAAGAACCCCAACATTCCAGTACACAGATCAATGGTATGTTAACTAAATGGCCATTCGAACAGGAAAATGAACATTTGACGGAGGCATAAATACATGTAAGGAAAAGGAAAGGAAGCTGATCAAAAGCATAAGAGACTAATTTTAAATCTTAGTTAATGGAAGTGTGAAGATATTTTCAATTTTCCCTAAATCATTTCTTTTTATTTCCGTACCTATTGTCACACGTGCGCAAGTAGCTCACGCATATAGTTGTCAAGTTTTAACTTCCTTTCCACATTGAAGCAGACATCCAAGAACGAGAATATTTTTACTTTTTTTTTGGGCTACAGAAAAGGAACTAGAGCTGGTATTGAGTTTTATGATGACAAAAATTCGTCATAAGTCAAAAGAACTTATCCACATTTTTCTTAACACTATATGCATTCACGATGCAACTTTTCACGGCATTTGCTAACTTGCTTATTAGCTGATGCCTTAAGATGTAGTAGATCTAAAATTTTACCATCGTCTCGACTCTTTTGGAAAATACTCACGATCCATACAAACTTTTTTTATTTTATCCTACTACTATTGTTCTTCTCTTCTCCTCCTCCTTTTCTTGGTAAATTTCCTTACAACGGACAAAACACTGAAGATGTGCAATTTCTTGTTGAAAGCGCTCCTATCATGCCTGACTCGGTTAAGGTACTTTCATATTTTACTTTTACTTTTAGTTTGCGTTACATCTAAAATATTCTCTGCTATTCTTATTACCCACTTCGTCATTGTGAAAGTAATACAACCAATTCTCTTTTTACACGATTTTTTTTACGCGAACTTGATTTAACGAAATTTCTTTTTTTACACGAATTATTTTGTTTTAACACGATTTTTCATATTCCAGGAATTTTCTTTTCCATAGTAGAAGTCATTTTTTATAAAATATTTAATGAATTAAAATGTGTAAGCACGAAATAAATTAAGTGAACTCTACAAGAACTTTTTAATATTGTTTACACCTAATTCTGTTTTTAAACCAATTTTTTTTACACGTATTTTTTGGGAAGGTATCTATCGTGCAAAAAGAGAATTAGGTGTATTACGTTTTTCTTCTTGTAATTTCCTCAGATAAATGGTCGCAATCACTTTGAAATTTAAAAAAACGGTATTTGTTATATCGTTCTTGAACTTTCATGGTTGGAAATGTTAGCTAATGCTTGCAATTTCGAAGACCATTTGTTTTACATTTTACCTCTGGGCAGCAATTGTCTCAAGCATTGCTTCTATTAATGGATTTTGCATCTTAACGGAATACACAGAAAGCCAAACTTCCTCAGGACATTAAAAATCTAGCACATTAGGTGACATGCAGCTCTTATCGATCACATTAGGTCAGTTTTAAAAGTTATATCGATATCCTTCTTAAATAAAAATTTTTCGAGCAGACTTAATATGCTCGCTTTTTTATTGACTTGGACACTCGTTAAAATATCCAAGAATTATAGATAACTGGGAGAAATTTTAAATGGTCTAAAAGCCACTTTTCCTACCATAGGCACAGGACCACCATGCAAGCAATGGATATTGGGTGCACCATATAACTTGGCAGACACAAACATGTAAAAAGTTTTTGGTGGACAGCGCTCTCGATTGTACTTGTTTGTCTGCTGATGCCAGATATAGGGTCGTCCCAGGGGCTCATTTTGATAGCCTACCTTCATATATCAAAACCTATCTCTATGATGAAAAGTAAATCTCACCATTTTGCTTAGTGTTAGAAGATTAAAATCATAAATCTTTTATTAAATTTATTCCCTAGCAATCTAAGTTAATCCAATACACGAAGTATCTGCGATTGCTGTCTAACCTCTACGATTCTAAATACAAAGTTTATAAAAACAAAATCGGTCCCGGTAAGCTCTCATATTTCTGGAGTTTTCGAACTGAGTAAGAATTTAGTTAAAAGATTTAATTCTATATTTTGATATTCACACACAACAATTGGATATGAAAAACAATTGAATCACAATACTATCATGGCCTTAGAAGTTTACAAAGCGAGTAAACTTCTTCAAGAGCACAGGCATTGCACGGATAAGAGGTAAAATAAAAACCTATTCAAAAGTGGAGCTTAGAAAACTTAGAAAAAAATTGAACACTCGAATTAGGTTAGCAGGAAAATTCAGCCGTATTTTAAATAAAACATTTGAATTTAAAGGCAGTTGAATGTTGGATACCGAGCTGCTTTGCCATTGCTTAGCGCTTAGATGTACGTTGCTCTCCACCATGGATCGCAAAATTTCATTACCGCCCATATCGATGATCTTCTCGGAGATTAAAAGCGTTGGAACAGGTCCGAACATTTACTATTACACGGCAATGCAATGTCTTAGATGCTCTATGATCACTACTTTTTATTCACTCGGCACTGCATACCTAACTGATGAGGAATGCTGAAATCCTCTTATACTCCACGAAAAATAGGTTAATTAACAAGATCCCATCCCATATGATGCATTCTACTTAATTGCTTTAACTGGACAGGTAAAATTACCGGGAAGTAATATAGTACGACAGAACTTTCCGACTGACCATTAAATGCTATACACAACTTTCTGAGTAGTCCTTGTTTATTTCGTGATAGAATACCAAAGAACATAGACGCACTTTTCATAAGAACCTTTAGGGCAAGAGGGCCAAATTCATGTATTCATGGTAGTCCAAATTTAGTAAAATTATTTTTCCCATTAACGATTATTCTCCAGGTATTTTCATCAAAAAAGAACGATCTAAGAGTTGAGTAAAAGCTATACACACAGACGTCGGATGATTGGACAGACGGACAAATCATATTAAATCACCTCAAAAAGTGATTGTAAATTGAACAAAAGATAAGAAAAGCTCTTCCTAGCAGTTAAACACATCCGAACAAATTTAATACATAGTGCGTATAATAAGCATATTAATAAATCTTTTCATTTTCATATTCCTTTTTTTATATATAAAATATTAATGTACACAAATCAATAATGTACAAATTTTTTTTTGTTTTCATATCGTTCCTGAATGGATTATTATTGCAATTTAAAAACGTATCACAACTTTATTGGTCTTTCAAAAACACCTGTAATAACGTTGTCAAGTGATATGTTTGTCTTTCACAAAATTTTAAAATAAAATCTTAAGCAAAATGTACGAAAACGAGATAGTTTCAACTTCTTTTTGTTCCCGAGTCAATCAAAGAAAAACTTAATTTATCAAAGATTTTCCGATAAGAAGTTAAGGTGTCCTATAATAGAAGGCTACAAAAAACAAAAAAAAAAAAAAGAATAAAAAAAAAACACAAAAGAAAAAGTTTATGGACAAACAAAAAAGTGCATTACTTTGCTAACAATTTTTGCTGAAATTAAATCCTTTAAATCTCTTGCTAGAGCAACTCAATTTTCGTAATTTTCGAAAGCAGGCTCGAATACAGGCACCAAAGAAAGGGATTGACAGCATATAGATTGAATATTTTGCGTTAACAGACCAAAGAGATGGAGAAATAGATGGAAAGGGAGAGAAAGAGAGAATGAGAAGGAAAGAGAAGGAAGGATAGAGTTTAAGTGCAAGTCCGCAATGCTTCTGGCTAAAGCAGCGCGCTATTCAATGTACAAATCGTCAAATCTGTTTGGAAAATGTGCTAATGAAAAACCATGGCAGTCAAGTGGAAATTTATGCATTTGCCTTACGTTACCATGTGTTCGGTGCATTGTTAGCATAGAAATCAACGAATTCTCGAACCAACATCGCAATATTACGCTGCTACGATTGCAACATTTTATGGTTGAGAACAAAGAAACATTTGGAAAAACCCATTTGCCGTTAAAGAGTGTGATGATGTGCGAAGGTGTGTCCACCTGAAGCTTAGAAGGCATTCAAACATATGTAAAATATATAAAAAGTTAATCCTTTAAAATGCATTAGTTTACGGAAAACACGGTCATCCCAGATCATTAACACGTTTTTCGAATTCCTCTTCTTTTTTTTTTTTTTTAATTAAATGGATAAATATTATTTATCTTCCGTCATGTTTATAAAACCAAAACCGCATAATAAAAAAACAACAAAAACTAAAACAGTGTAAAAATCGCTCAAAAAACCCACAAACAACTGCGAAATTGAAAAAAAAAAAAAACAACTATAACTCGCCATCGTATCAATTTCAATTTTGTGCACTTGAATGCAATTGAACATGCATTTCAATACATATGCACACAACCTATATTCGGTGGTCGAAAAAATATTAAGCCTTATAGAATATTATAGCTGCGTTATCTATTAACTGTGAATCTATATGATTACGAGTTCAATGCGTAACACGTACCCATGGATTTTGACCTTTCGAAAATTTCAATATTTTTTAGATCGATTAAGTTTTCATATACACGACTCTACACATTTTCATAGATTTGCACGAATGTGAGTGCATGAACACCGAATTTTTAAAAAGGAAGAAACCAAAAACATGAATCTGTATCATATGCGATAAGGTAGGATGATACGTGTGCCTCTTCCTTTTCAGTGGGAGGACTACAATTACCCATGTTAGAGGATTATCTGCGCTTGTGTATGTGAGAGAATTTCGCATTGTTGATCAACGAACTGAAATGTTTTTCTTTTCCGATTATTTGCTTGCATTGAAAATTTTAAATATAACAAATAATATAAAAATACATTGGGTTTACAACGAACCTTTAAAAACCCACCTATACGCTAGAAATCAAAAAGTTTTCAATAGATTGTCATGACCAGTTCGTATATACCTGACAGGTCCTATATTAATAGATAACGCCTATGTATGCATGTTATTACTTTATTTGCTTGCAAGCTAAAGCGACAATCATGCGTTATGTATGAAAAACATTAATCACAGACAGAGGAGTAAACTGAACTATTGTTCTCTTCTGCTAAGCTGGTTTTCATCATAATTTCATTGAAATTTCGTTTTTTCATGCATTTCATTTAATAACTGCATTTAATAAGTGCACTGTATGCTAAGTTTAGCAGCATGTATGTAACTCACAAATAGACCCATTAGCTTGTCTGTCCGTCCGTCCATCCGTCCGGTGTTCACATACACATTTAACCTCACATTTTTTCGACATTTTTACGAAATTTGTTCTTACACCGATATATTTTGGTCTCAGGACAAATGCTTTTGAAAGTGGATGGGACATCTGACTATATAATGTTTTATTTTAATAAAGTTATTGCAGGAAAAATTTGCAATTTTCGAAATTTCTTGACAAAATTCACCAAGGAATAGTTTGTCGGTATTCTAAAGTAATGTGAAAGGTTTGGATCGGAAGGGCCAATTTTTAAACCAAATTCCATATAAGAGACTGACCAGGAATTGACCTTAACAAATCTGGACTACGTAAATGTTTTTTTTTAGCTCCATCCCATCTAATGGTTTTTATTCAAAGTAATCCTTTATATGCCGAAAAAGCCAATTTGTAGGAGCCTTTAATACAAATAGATAAAGAATACAAGGATCTCTGACAAGTAAATTTATTTTTCCATATGAGGGACACGACAACTAAATATAACGTGCTGTCATGAAAAGCATGCCTTTATGAAAAATTGACATAATCGACTACTGTGTCGATTTTCAATTCTTCCAAATGCTGCATGCACCCACAAGTGCTTAATATTGCCTGCACCACGAGTGCGCAAGTGATATGAGGTATAAAAAAAACCATTCTGGATACATCTAAATACTTTAAATTAAAGATAATAATCTATAATTTAAATAAAGGATTAAATAAAAAAGATTAAATAAAACTACAGAGATGGATGTATATATGTATGTATATATATCACATTTTAGTGCAAGAGAAAAAATTCAGTTTTTAACATACACGTAACGAAAGAAGCATAGGTTGGATGCTAAGTGCTTGTGCAGTATACGCAGCACAAAATTTGAGCAAAACAATGGTTTTTCGCTAACAGTTGCGCTTACCTCGTTTGTACGGGAACAACAGGACTACTCCAAAACAAAATCGCGTTAGTATTCGGCTTTGCGTTAACTTTGGTAATAATCCATTACGGTTTCAGCCAAGTACGACGCTGAATGGGTTGGTTACGTTTATTCATTTATATTTACATTCATATAAATTGCTTCACTTAGCCAAACCTAGATGCTGAGTCGACCGGAAGTTGAAGTTTCAAAGCTCTTCACGCACTGGCAGTGGCAGTGCATTTGGATACTTCATACTAGGGATGGATAAGTTGAGGCTGTTTTCTTTTTACATTGCAGGTTCGAACGGCAATACGTTCTTAGACCAAATATAAAAACTTTACGCGGTACTGACTGACCCTGCCCATATGTTGAATAAGTTCTAATATAAATTTGATAGACTTTAAATCCCAATCAACGTTCTCTTGCATTTAAGACGTGAGACAAATTTCAGCGACAACGTCTTTATGCATTACAAGCAATATAAGAACTTTTCCTTTATGCAATTCTAAGCCGCTTTAAAGCTCTTTAAATATTTTATAGAATATCGTTTGCTAAACAAAAAATTCATTTTTTTATTAAATCCTTTATAGATTTTAGAGGAAAAGAATTGCTTCCCTGTTTTGCAAAAACAATTTTAAAGCAACTTGTAAACATATGATGACTGTTCATTTTTTTAGTCCTTTATGCACCTGAGAGTGCATATATACATATATATACGTATACATATATATATATATATATATATATATGCATATATATATATATATATATATATATATATA